>VZSV01000049.1:165083-180308 GCA_013398735.1 Nothocercus julius | reverse complement strand
CGTGCACGCACACCTGTGTGCACACACACCCTCGTTGCACAAGCACCCCGCTGTCCTGGTGCACACGCGCGCGCGGACCCCGCAGGCCTGCACTGCCCCATGCGCGGAATTGCACCCAGGCCCCTGCTCGCACACGCGTGCACCCGCATGCACACACCCAGAGCTCTGCATGCATCAAGTGCACACGTGTTTGCACACGCACCCCACGTACACACCTCTGCACCAATGCAGCCAGCCACATGCGTGCATGGAGGGGTGCAGTCACGCTCCTGTTTGCATGGGCACACACCCCTGTGCGCACCCACCTCCCACAAGAGCACCCCCTCCCAAAGCTGCACGAACCCCCTTTGTGCATCCGCACCCCTTGTGTGCTTGCACACCCCCACGACCACGCACGCATGTGACCCCCATGTGCACACACACTTGCACCATACGCACGCACAACCTGCCTATGCACACACACCCCCCTTCTTGCACAGCCCAAGTTAAGGACCAAGCCCTGCGCACCAATGCAGCACCCCTGCGCACACACACGGCCTCGCACACCCGTGTGCACACTCGCACCAACACCCCATGGCTCCCAACGCCACCACAGCATCCCCACAGACTGCCGAGTGTCTCCAGTGAGGGCTCTCCCCAGGAAGGGGACATGGGACACCCGCACAGGCAATGGGACATGGGACACTCGCACCCTCGGAACTGGCCATTGGATCCACCACTTGGCCATGGGACAAGGGATGCTCCAACCTGGCCTGGGACACAGAATGCTCCACCATGGGAATGGGACATGGGACACACTGACTCTGGGCAGGGGATGTGGCACCTGGATGCACGGGAGCCCCCGGGGATGCAGTGGGGCGCAGGGAGAGGCGCTTCCTGCTGCGGCCGTTTGCGGGCACTGGGGCCTCCCCCGGGCGGGTGAGGGTGGCAGGAAGCGGCTCGGCGCTTCCTCCCTGCGCTGCACGCGCTGCGCTGCACCAGCTTGCATGGGGCACGGGCCTGCAGTGGGGTGTGGGGTTGCATGGATGGCCTCAGGTTGCATGGGGGGGGTTGCAGTGGAGTTTGGGGTTGCAGTGGAGCCTGGGGTTGCATGGGGGCAGGATGCACTGGGGTGTGGGGTGCAGAGCTGCATGGGGTTGCATTGGGGTGCTGGGTTGCATGAGGGATGCGTTTGGGGCACTATTTGCATTGGTGCACGTGGTTGCGTGGGGCCTAACTGTGTGGGGTTGCCCTGGGACCCGGAGCTGCACGATGAGCACAGTGCCCACCTCATACATGCATTGGTGCATGTGGCTGCATGGGTGGTGGTGTTGCGTTGGGACCCAGGGGTGCATGCAGAGCCCGGGGATGTGCGCGACGTGCTCCTTGCAGCGGTGCGGGAGTTGCAACGGGGCGCAGTGGCGGGGGCGGTGCATTTTGTGGGTGCAGACGGGGGGAGCAGCCCCCGAGGACCCGGCGCGGTGCAACGCGCAGCGGGAGCCGGAGCCGCCGATGAGTCACGGCGAGCGCCGCGCGGCCCCGGGCGCCGCGGCCGCCTGCGTGGGAGGTGCGCGTGTTACCACCCAGCTGCAGCACGGGGGGGGGCACACACGCAGCTGCAGCAGCGCTGGGACAGCGGCCCCGGGGGGGGGAATGCAGCCGCCCCGGCCACCCCCGGTGCCCGTCCTGAGAGGCCACCAAGGCCCGCCAGAATCCAGACGGCTCTGCCCAGGATGGATGTGCAAGCGTGCCAAGAACATACGTGTGCAAGCTTTTCAAGAGCATGCATGGGCATGTCAAGAGCATGCGTGTGCAAGCACTTTGGGAGCATGCATGGGCAAGCGTGTTAAGAGTGTGTATGTGCCACACTGAGAGCACACGTGTGAAGCACGTTAAGAGCATGTGTGTGCAAGCACGTCAAGAGCATGTGTGTGAAAGCACATTGGGAGCATGTGTGTGCAAGCACGTCAAGAGCATGAGTGTGCAAGTATGTTGAGAGCACATGTGTGCAAGCATGTCAGAAGCATGCGTGTGCAAGCACATTAAGAGCATGCATGTGCGAGCATGTTAAGAGCATATGTGTGCAAGAATGTCAAGAGTATGCATGTGCAAGCACATTGAGAGCATGCACACGCAAGCGCATCAAGAGCATACGCACGTGTTGAGAGCATGCGTGTGCAGACACATCAAGAACATGCGTGTGCAAGTGTGTCAAGAGCATGCGGGTGCAAGAGCGCTGAGAGGTCGCGTGTGCAAGCGTGTTGAGAGCATGCATGTGCAAGCACATGGCAAGCAAGACACCCTGCCAGGACCTTGCACCCACCGCGTGCTGCCAAGGCAGCTCCCCGCTGCCCAAGCAGCCCTTTCCTGGGCCTCGCGGTGCCCGCAGTGCCCGGCGCTGCTCCTGGGCCGCAGAGCCTTGGAGCCACCGGCGCTTTGCTGGCCGCTGCCCGCGGTCGAAGCTGCATCGATCGCGGGGGGATAAACTGCGGCTGAACCCAGGCGGGAAGCAGGAGCAGAGTGGCTGGGGGCAGGAGGGAGGGAACGGAGGTGCTGGGGCCTGGATCGAGCCCAAGCTCGGAGGCCCTAAATCAGGGCCCACAAAGAGCCTGAGCCCCGACCCCGTCTGGCAGCCCTAACGTGGCGGGGTGGCTCCTGGGGCACCTCTGCAGGCGCCTCGTCTGCACTGCCTTGCACACCTTGCCTTGCATGTCTTGAATGCCTTGCATGTCGTGCACATGCTTCTTTGCATGCCTTGCACACGCTTCTTTGCATGCCTTGCACACCTTGCACAGATTGCGTGTCTTGCATATGCTGCCTTGCATGCCTCGCATGTCACCATGTGTGCCTCGCCTTCCACCTCACCTTGCCTTGCACACTATGAGCACCTTGCACACGACGCTCACGCTCCTTGCACACCTTGTACACCTCTCCTTGCATGTCTTGCATGTCACATGCCTTGCATGCCTTGCACACCTCACCTGCCTCGCACCTCACACACCTTGCACACGTTGTCTTGCATCTCACATGCTTTGCACGCCTTACTTTGTGTCTCACCCACCTTGCACACTTTTCCCTGCACACCCCACCTTGCATGCCTTGTTCACCTCGCCTCACAATCCATGCTTCTCGCTTACCTTGCACGCTTTTGCACACCTTATGTGCCTTGCTCACTCTGTGTGTCCTGCTCGCCTTGCACGCCTCGCCTTGCACACCAGGCCTTGCACACCTCTCCTTGTGCTTACCTTGCCTGTTGGATACTGCACACCTTTCCTTGGGCTCCCCTTGCACGCCTGGCCTGGCACACCTCACCTTGCACTCTTTGCACGCCTCTCCATGCACGCATTGCATGCCTCGCACCGAGGCTTTCCTGCCAGCGTTCCAACACGCCACACACGGAGCCAGTGCAGCGGCAACTTGGACGTACGAAATTTATTAGGAAAACCCAACTTGGACGACGCCGGAGCGAAAACGACGGCGTTCCTCCTGGGAAAAGGGACGCCTGGCGAGCACGGAGAGGGGACGGAGAAGCTGGGGCGGGCGGGCGCATCCCTCCCCGCACCCCGCACGCTGGACGGCGTCGATAGGGCAGACGTGTAGGGCAACGGGCGAGTAAAAGGCACCGGCATCCCGGTGCCAAAGCGGCCTCGGGGCCGGCTCTGGCGCTGCCGCGGCATCCCAGGAAAGCCGGATCCACTCCGGAGGAGGCAGGTGCCTAGGGAGGGGTCCACTGGTTTGGGGGGCTTTAGTGGCTTTTTCCTATGGGGGCGTTGGGGGTTTCTGCCTTGCAGACCTGCCGCGCTCTTGGCGCCCGGGCTCGCGCCGAGCATCTCCCTAAAGGCAACTCAGAGTAGGTAAGGCAAAATGCACACGGTTTGGGTTTCCTTTCCCCGGTGGGGGTCTCGCCTCCTGTGGATCACACACGTGCACGTGCGCACTGGGATGCGCCTTCGAGGGGGAAAGGAGAGCGGGACCAGTGGCCTCTCCGCAATCCGGATCCTGGAGGATGAGCCAGGAGCCTGCCCGGCCACTTCGATACCCCCACGGCCACCAGCCCTCTTCCTCCGTTGCCATAAACCCAGTTGCACCAAGATTCTGGCAGGACCTCGTCCCGCGCAGGTGCCTGTTGAGACCCGTGGGGTCTCAGGAGGCTTTGGATGAGGCCACGCGGACACATGGTTTCACATGGTGCCTCTCAAAAGGCTCAAGGGAGCCTCTGGGGCGGCTTGCTGGGATGCCCCCGGCAGAGCTTGGGGGCCAGAGGGACCACAGGTGGCCATTGGGGTCCATGCATGGAGGTTGGGGGGCTGGAGGGACCATGAGTGGCTGGTGAGGTCCGTATGTGGTGGTTGGTGGGGCTGGAGGGATCAGGGGTGAATATCAGGGTTCATGCATGGAGGTTGGTGGGGCTGGATAGACCACAGGTGACCATCTGGGGTCCATGCATGGAAGATGGAGGGACTATGTGTGGCCAGAGAGGTCCGTGCATGGAGGTTGGTGGGCCTGGAGGAACAACAGGTGACTATCTGGGGTTCATGCATGTAGTTTGATGGGGCTAGAGGGACCATGGGCAGACACTGGGGTCCATACGTGGATATTAATGGGGCTGGAGGAACAAGAGGTGACCATCTGGGGTTCATGCATGGAGGTTGATGGGGCTGGAGGGTCCACGGGGTGGCCATTGGGATCCGTGTATGGAGGCTGGTGAGGCTGGAGGGACCATGGGCAACTGTCAGGTTCCATACATGGAGGCTGGTGGGGCTGGAGGGACCAGAGGTGACCACCTGGGGTTCATGCATGGAGGTTGGTTGGGCTGGAGGGACACAGGAAGCCATCAGGGGCCATGAATGGTGACTGGTGGGGCTGGAGGGACTACGGGCAACTGTCAGGGTCCATACATGGACGTTGGAGAGACTGGAGAGACCACAGGCAGCCACTGGGGACCATGCATGGTGGTTGGTGGGGCTGGAGGGACCATGGGCAGCTGGTGAGGTCCATGCATGGTGGTCAGTAGGGCTGCAGGGACTGCAGGCAGCCATCAGGGTCTATGTATGGTGTTCGGTGGGGCTAGAGGGATACAAGCAGCTGGCAGGGCCCATGCATGGTGATCAAGGGGGCCAGAGGTGGCTGTGGCGTCCCCACACAGTGGGCAGTAATGCTGGAGGGATAGGAGCGTCTGGTGGGGTCCACGCACAACCATCAGGAGGGCCGAAGGAACTATGGGTGGCCCGCAAGGTCTATGCACGGTGGTCGATGGGGCTGGCAGGACCATACATGACCAGCAGGGTCCATGTCTGGTGGCTGGTGGAAGCGTGGGGAGCTGGTGGGGTCCCTGCATGGTGGTCAGTAGGGCTGGAGGGATATGAGGGGCTGGTGGCATCTGTGCATGGCAGTCAGTGGGGCTACAGGAGCTGTGGGTGGCTGGTGGAGTCTGAGCACAATGGTCAGTAGGGCCAGAGGGGCCTTGGGCAGACACTGGGGACCATGCATGGTGGTCAGTAGGGCTGGAAGGATTGCAGTCAGCCGTCACGGTCTAGGCATGGAAGTCTGTGGGGCTGGAAGGACTGCAGGCAGCCCGTGGGGCCGTGCATGGAGGCTGGTGAGGCTGGAGCGACTGTGAGTGGCCACGGGGGTCCATGCATGGAGGTTTGTGGGGCTGAAGGGACCATGGGTGGCCAGTGGGGTCCACTCATGGAGGTCGGTGGGGCTGGAGGGACTGGATGGCCATTGGACTCCATGCATGGGGGCTGATGGGGCTGCAGGGATCATGGGTGGTCAGTGGGTTCCATGCATGAAGGTCGGTGGGGCTGGAGGGACTGGATGGTTGTTGAGCTCCATGTTTGGAGGCTGGTGAGGCTGGAGGGACCGTGGGTGGCCAGTGGGGTCTGTGCCTGGCCCTCGGTGGAGCAGGAGCTGCCAGGAAGCTGCTCGGGAGGCTGGGGGATGCACTGATGGTCGGTGGGGACATGGCAGGAACCGCACTCACTGCAGAGCCCAGACAGAGCACAGGGAGCTCAGGATCCAGGCAGGGGCCCCAGGGTCACATACTGCCCCATGGCACGTGGGACAGCGCAGGGCCCTGTGTAGCTCCGCGCGTGGCCACTTGGGGACAAGTCAGGTGACAGCCACCTCCGGTGGCCTCGTGCCGGGTGCCCTCTTGTGTCCTGTGGCCAGGCTCATCCCGCTCCTGGCTCCCATCTTCCTCTGCCCCATCACCCTCCTTGCTGGGCTGCTGCTGCAACTCATCCCCAGACCCTCCGAGGCCACTGTGGGGCTTTGGTGCCCCCAATTCCAGGCGTTCCCAAGCCCTCCCCCCAGGCACTGGCAGCAACGGAGCCACGCGTGGGACCCCTGGCACCGGCAGCCTTAAGGCAGCTTAAAACACATATCCCCCACCTTAACCGCCCCCCACCGGTGCGTCCCCAGGAGGAGCTGGATGCTCAGCGTGATCCCGAGAAGTCCGGAAAGAGCCACCAGCGGCGGGTGCAGGAGACACCTGGATAATTCTGCCCCGGGGCCAGAGTAGGGGGGACGCAGTGACCTGGCCGGGGGGCGAGAGGGGAGTTCGCCCTATAAATAAGAAGGTCCCAAAAGGCAGCAGCTCCTGGTGCAGGAGGAGGAGCTGAGGGGATGCGTCGGGCTCCGGGCCGGCCGTGGCCACCCGGCCTCCCGCTGCAGCCGCCTTCATTCGGCCCCCGACTCCGGGAGCCCCTCGGCGTCCAGGCAGCCGTTGAGTTGGGCCCCCGGGGCGCCCAGAGCCTGCGGGTCGTACTCCTCGTCCAGGAAGTCCAGGGAGTTGTTGCTGGGCAGCCCCCGGATGGTGAATTTGTGGGACACCTTGGTCCACTGCTCCCGGTTGCTGGCCACCCTCTCGTAGAGCTCGGACGCCTTGGGGAAGAGCTCCTGCAGCAGCCTGCGGGACGGGCGGCCCTGAGCCCCGCGGGAGCGGCGCAGGGGGCACGGCGAGGGGGACGGGGCCGCGGACCCCCCCTCCACCCATGGCGTTGCAGGACCCACGCTGCTGCAGCACCCCTTGCACCCATGGTGTTGCAGTACTCATGCTGTTGAATTACCCCTTGCATCCATGCTCCTGCAACACTCCTGCCTTTATAGCACCCCTTGAACCCATGGTGTTGCAGCACATGTTACTGCAGCTTCCCTTGCACCCATGCTTTGCAGCATCCCTTGCACCCATTGTTTGCAGCACTCATGCTACTGCAGCTTCCCTTGCACCCATGCTTTGCAGCATCCCTTGCACCCGTTGTGTTACAGCATCCACGCTTCTGCTGCATCCCTTGCACCCATGCTTTGCAGCATCCCTTGCACCCATTGTGTTGCAGCACTCATGCTACTGCAGCTTCCCTAGCACCCATGCTTCTGTAGCACCCCTTGCACCCACATGGCCGCAGCACCCATGTGGTTGCAGCATCCCCTTGCGTGCACACTGCTGCAGAAACCTGTGCTGCTACAGCACCCTTTGCACCCATGCAGCTCCTGCACCCATGTAGCTGCAGCATCCCTTGCACCCATGCTGCTGCAGACACTCAGCGACCCCAAACGCCAGGCAGGAGGGAGCCGTGCTGGAGGGAGCGGCTGCGGGAGGACGTGGGACACTCACTTGTAGATGGGCATGGCGATGTGCTCCATGAAGCTGATCTGCAGCTCGGGGATGTAGGCTTTCTCCCGGTCCATCATCTCCAGCGGGCGGTTGCCCATGGCCTTCTCCTGCGGTGCCAGCACGGCGAGACTCAGCACGTCTCAAGGTCGCCCGCCCCCTCTGCACTCCGGGGATGCCCCGAGCCCCCCGAGGCAGCTCCTACCAGATCTCCCTGGGAGAAGAACTCCTTGTAGATGAGCTCCTAAAGGGAAGAAGGTTGTCAGCGCTGGGGGCTGCTGGCCCCATCCCGCCATGGGGACGTGCAGACCCCGCGCGGGGCTGCCCATGGGCACGATGCCCTGCACGGTGCTCACCGCGATCTTCCTGGTGGTCTTCCAGCCCTTGGTCTGGTCCGAGAGGTCGCAGGACGTCATGAGCAGGCAGAGCAGCAGGCTGTGGTGCTGCTTGTTCTTGGGGTCATAGCCAACTGCCAAGCAAGAAGAGGGGACCCTTGGGCTAGGGGATAGGGATCCCACAGCCCGTTCTGCCCCTAGCCACCTGCACCAGGGCTTTGGGGACGGCTGGGACCTGCCGTGCCACCTCGCAGCCCCACAGCCAGCACCCATGGGGACAGTGGGGACCCAGAGGCAGTGGCAATGCTCACTGCACCACTGTGCCCTCCTCGGCGCCCGGCTTCACCTTCTGCCATTTTCTGGAGGTCCTTGAAGATGCGCAGGTGGTGGGCCAGGTCCGTGGCCAGGATGATGTCCCTCATGAGGTCCAGCATGCGCTGGTAGTCCTGCAAGGGCAGATGGAGTGGCCGGCGTCACCGGATCAGCACCCCCGGAGCCTGCTGCAATGTGCAGAGCGAGAAGCGGGGCCAACGCCAGCACGTGGGGCTGCGCCTGTGTCCCCAGTGGGGTCAATATGGGGACCCTGCACTGACAGCAGTGATGTGCAGACCGGGGCAAACTAGCCAGGAGCACACCGGGCTTTTGCATGTTGTTGCACGATGCATGGGTGATGCAATGGGAAACAGGGGTGTCCAGGAGGGGACATTCCATGCAGATGTCTCCAGACAGCTCAGCGAGGATGCTGGAAGCTGCCCCGTGCTGGTGGCCCACACACCTTGCGAGAGAAGTGGTCGAAGATGTTGCAGCCCTGGCTGTTGAGGATGGCGATGGCCTGGGCGAAGTGATGCCTCTGCGGGAGAAGCAGGGCTGTGGGAGCCGGCGGCAGCGCGGGATGCGGTCGGAGCCCCCCGGCACTGCCACCCGCCCGGCCACGGAGAACCGGGGAAGGAGGGTCCCCTCCTGTCCTCACCTCCATGACGGAGCCCTCTGAGCTGTACAGTGCTGCCAGGACAGACTTCTGCAAGAAAGAGCAACCAGGATCAGTGCGTGGACCAGTCCCCACGTCCCCCTTGCCCAGAGGGATGTCTGCCCCGGAATGACTCGTCCTCGGGCCTCGCAGAATCCCTGCTTGCGCCTGGCCCTCACCGAGGCCACCTGGAAGGAGTTGTTGGTGCCTCTGTGGTCCAGGTCGTGGCACATGCAGGAGATGAACAGGGCAAAGATCTCGATGTCCCTGGTGGGGAGAGAGGTCTGGTCAAAGGGGACAAGAGGACACCCTGGGCTGAGGATGAGGATGGGCAGGGTCTTACTCCAGGTAGTTGACCAGCTCGAGGTTCTTGTAGAGCAGGTAGCAGAAGTGGGAGACAGAGAAGGCGTGCATCCAGTTGTGGTACGGTGGGTCCCGGTACCCCTTCTTCACCATCAGGCAGAACCTGAGCATGTGCGGGTGACGAAGGAACCCGGGGACACGTCCCCTCAATGTCCCCAACCCCCGTCCAGCCACATGTCCATGCACATGCTCACTGAGCCCTGCTCCACGCACACCAGTGCACAGCCCACATATTTGGGGGAAACTAAGGCACAGGGAGAGGGGACATGTCCAAGGAAGGGGACCTGGCTGTCCTGATCGCCTCCTGTGCCACCAGCTAGTGCCTTGGGGACATATCCCATGATGAGCAACCCAACCATGCCACAAGGGACCAAGACCTTGGCCTGGCCTGGAGACCCACCGGGTGAGTGTCTGGCGGTCCATCTTGTAGGTGTTGATGAAGTTCATGTCCTGCAGCATGCTCAGGATGGCCTGTGGAGGGGACAGCATGTGCAGTGATGACAGCTCGGGGGCCAAGGGCCCCCCATGTCTCTGCCCAGCCACCCAGAAAGTGCCCTGGCCATGGCAGCCTGTCCTGCTGCTGCAGATGCCCCAGCACTCCGCTCCCCATGCTGGGATGGGTGACATGACCAAGGGCACATGTGGGGCTGCAACGGAGCTGGGAGCCCCTGCTCACCCAGCCCCAGGCCACCAGCACTCACCATAGACGTGTCGTCCTCGGGCAGCGAGCGTGGTGTGTAGGTGAAGCTGGCAAAGTTGGGGTCAATGGTCGACACCGGCTGGATGCCCTCGCTGAGGAGTTTGGTGTATTCATCGTCTGAGACCTGCAGGTCAGAGCCATCACCAGTGGCCTGCGGAGCTGCTCCTGGGCCATTTCAGCCCCTAAATACCTCCCTTGGAGTTTCGGATGGTTCAACACTGACTCAGAGAGTGTTGGTCATTTGGTGTCCACCTGCATGCCCTGAGATGCCCCCATGCCCAGGCTGGAGCAGGAGCCAGCTTGGCAGCTCATGCAGGAGCCACTTAGACACCCCTCCAGGTCCCAGACCTTGTCCCGTGCCGGTCCTGGCCCATCGTGGTGGCTCACCTTCATGTGGTACATCATCATCTCGTTGGCCAGGTGGCTGCGGTACTGCGCCTCGTTCACCTTCTTGTAGAGCAGGGACTGCAGAGTGCGAGCAAGGTGTGAGCATGGCCAGGAGTGGGGCTGGCCCTCCGGCTCTCTGGGATGGAGAGGGGCTCTCCTCTCCCCATCATCCAGGATGGAGATGGGCTCTCCTTTCCCCATCACCAGCCTGGGATGGAGACAAGCTCTCCTCTCCCCATTGCATGGGATGGAGATGGGTTCTCCTCTCCCCATCACCAAGCTGGGATGGAGATAGGCTCTCCTCTCCACATTGCCCATCCAGGTGGGACCATCGAGGAGCTGGGGTGTCCCCAACACTTACATGGGCGATGCTGATGCCGCAGTAGATGGAGAAGGCGGTGGCCAGATCCTCGTCGAACTTGCTGAACCAAGGCCCGTTGATCTTGTTGACCAACTCCGCAACGCCAATGACCTCTGGGAGCAGAGTGGGACAGTCAGAGGGGCCACCACAGCCACCAACACCTCATGCAGGGACATGGAGGTGTCCAAACGCCACCCTGGCCCCATCTCACCCTGATTCTCGTTCTTAATGGGGAAGCAGAGGATGTTCCTGGTGCGGAAGCCGGTGCTGTCGTCCACACCGCGGTAGAAGAGTGGGTGGGAATAGGCATCCTTGATGTTAAGGATCTTACCAGTGGTTGCCACATGCCCAGCAATGCCCTGGTCTGCAGGGATGCGGATCTCGTAGCTCTGCAGGCCGAGGGGGACACCAGGCTCAGAGCGGCCCCAAACACCCACTGTCCCCATCACCGTCCGTGCCCAGCTCACCTCATCATCCACCACGCCGCCATCAAACACCTTGGCCACGAGCTCGTGGCTGAGCCGGTCCAGCAGGAACACGGAGCATCTGCAAGAGGGGCCATGGTTAGTCACATCACGCAGCATCCCGGCCCCTGGTCCCACCACTGCCCCTGCTCACATCTCAGCGTTGCTGAGGTTTCGGGCTTCTGTGATGATCTCCTGGAGCAGAACGGACACATCGTCTGTGGCGGGAAGAAGAGTCGTCAGCAGCCTGGCCTGCGCATGCTGCTCTCATTGCTCACGCATGTGCACATGTGCATGCTGGTGCTACTGCATGTTTGCAGCAAGACATGCAACATAACACTGCGCTTGGGCATGCAGTGCACCTGTGTGTGCATGCATGCAGTGTGTATATGCATGTGTGCTGTAGCATGTGAGCATGCACACACATTTCTGCATGTATGTGGTGCATGCAAGCAGTGTGTATGAATGCTGCTGTCCCCGAGTGCATGCAAGGCTGTGTGCAGACATGCACACGAGTGTGTGCAGAGTAGTGCATGAGGGCTCTGCACCTTTGTGTGCATGCGTGTGTGCATGTTCCCTCTCCCCTGAGCAGCCCCTGGGACCAAGTTTCCCCCAGGCTGGAGGATATTGCCCCATGATGGCCCAAGAGGCAGCAGGGACCGAGCCACCTACCCAAGTGCGTGAACAGGTTCTTTGCCACCTGCAGCAGGGCCTGGGGAGACAGAGGGGATACCGTTAGCAATAAGCATGGATGGGGACCAAAGAGGTCCAGAGGAGGACAGGCAGGAGGGGGGAGTCCAAGCCTGGGCACCCAGCAACCAGCCCAGGGACCCAGGCATCCGGGCACCACATGCCCACCCTCCTTGTTCTTCCAAGAAGGATGGGGATAACGCAGGGGAGTTGATGGGGCTGGACCTTAGGTGACATCCCCACCGCTGCCAGCTGCTCCCATGGGTGCCAGACATGGCAGAACCACTCTTCTCTCACCTGGCACTCGCACTTGAGCTTCTGCTCCTTCTGGAAGGCCAAGGTGCTGGTGAGCACCGTGGAGGTGTAGCAGAAGCAGTGCTGGATCTTGTGCTCATCCGCATCCGTGTAGCTGCGGGGCAAGAGCTGCCGCTGAGACATGTCCCACGGCACCCCGAGGCCGGACACCATGTGCCCCCTGCTCACCTCTCGCCGCCCAGCTTGTTGAAGGCG
The DNA here is from genome assembly GCA_013398735.1 of Nothocercus julius. Lineage (NCBI taxonomy): Eukaryota > Metazoa > Chordata > Aves > Tinamiformes > Tinamidae > Nothocercus > Nothocercus julius. Next base: position 167,937 of record VZSV01000049.1, on the reverse strand, counting down.
CAGGCCAGGGCCACCACCTGTGCGGTGGCCCGGCTGCTGACAGGGACGCAGAGCATGGAGGTGACCTCGAAGCCTAGCATGTTGTTCAGCTGCTTGTGCTCCTCCTGCAAGAGGGGAGAAGGGCGAGGGAGGCCGTGGGGTGTGGGGGCCAGGGAGCACTAGGACTATGGGGTACTGGGGCTACGGGGTGCTAGGGTGGTGGGTACCAAAGCCATGGGGTGCTGGGGCCATTGGGAACTAGGTCCATGGGGTGCTGGGGATGTGGGGTGCCAGGATGGTGGGATGGAGTACTTGGGCCATTAGGAACTAGGTCCATGGGATGCTGAGCTTGTGGGGTGCCAGGGTGGTGGGTACCAAAGCCATGGGATACTGGGGCCATTGGGAACTAGGTCCATGGGGTGCCGGGACCATTGGGAACTAGGTCTAGGGGATGCTGGGGCTGTGGGATGTTGGGGTCATGGGGTGTTTGGGCCATGAGGCGTTGGGTATGTTGGGCACTGGGGCCAGGGGCCGCTGGGGCTACTGGGTGCTGCAGCAGTGGGGCCATGGGGTGCTGGTGCCACTGGGTATACTGGGGCCATGGGGTGCTGGGGCTATGGGGTGCTGGGCCTGTTGGGTGTTGGGACCAGGGCGTGCTGGGGCAGTGGATGCCAGAGCCATGGGGCACTGGGGCTATTGGGTGCTGTTGCAGTGGGGTTCCAACACCATGGGATGTTGGGGCCATGGGGTGCTGGGCACATTGGGCACTGGGGCCATGGGGTGCTGGGGATATGGGGTGCTGGGACTGTGTGGTGCTCGGATCATGGGGTCCCAGGAGCATAATGGGCTGTTCTGGCCAGGAAGATGGGGTCCAGGGCCAGGCATGGGGACAGCAGGGACACTGGGGACATTCAGCCCTGCACTACCACCAGGGCTGGCGGCTCCCAAGCTGAGAATCCTCCAGCTGGGGATAAAGTGCTGTGGGATGGTGGCACCATGTCCCCGACAAAGGAGGGACAAAGGACCACGCAGGGCAGTGGCACAAGGTGCGGGCACCCACCACGCTGATGTCCTTCAGGGTGATGGGCTTCTTGTCCTCCACCACCTGCCCCAGGCGCCCAAAGGTGAGCTGCGGGCACAGAGGGGACAGTGAGGGGCCCCGTCCCTGGGGTGCACCCGAGTGTCCAGCACATGTGGGTCCCATCCCCAGGGTGCTGTCCCCTGTGCCCAACTCTCCCCATTGCTCCGCTCGCTTACGGAGAAGCTGATCTCCTCCTCCAGGACACGGTCGCCCACCACCTGGAAGAGAGGGCAGCAGGGGCAGTGAGTGTTGTAGCCTGTCCCCGCCAGCCGTGTGTGCCCACCCCGTCCCATCCTGGTGTCCCACCTGGCAAAAGAGCTGGTGGTTGTCCTCCGAGACCAGCAGCAGGCAGCAGCACAGCGACTGGGTCTCCTGCTTCAGCTGCAGAGAGGTGCCGTCATGAGCCCACCCTCAGGGTCCTGCCTGCCCTCCGCCTCCTGCCCTCCCGCGCCCAGAGCTCCCTCCAGGCTGAACGCATTCACTCTGGAGACTACTGATGGGTAGGGCAATGATGCTCACTCTGGATGTTACCCCTGGTTGAGCAGAGAATGCTAGTGAGCAAGAGGGCAACCTCTGGGATGGGATAACTGGGTTCTGTTTCTTTCTCTGGGTTTGCAAGGCCAGAGGGAGGCTGTTAACTCTGGAGACTACTGACATGTACAACAAAGCTGTTCACTCTGTGTGCTACCGGCGGTTGTACGGGTGAGTTTTGAGAGGTGTTCAGCAAAATGGAGATTCAAGGTGGCCTGCGGAGCAGAGGTGCTCAGGTGATGCCCCAGGGTTGAGCAGAGCCGTGCTGGCTACTCACATAGTTGATGACCTTGAGCTGCAGCGAGGCGGCATCCAGGTCGTAGAGCTCTCCTGCAGGAGGGCCAAGGCGGCAGTGAGCGCGGGGTCCCACCGGCACAGCCCTGCCGGGGTGCGCGGGCACCGCGCTCACCGCACAGCTGCAGGATCTTGCAGTCCAGCTCGCTGTAGCTGCTGCTCGCCACCTTCTCCACCTTGGCCAGGGAGGTCTGGGAGGAGCTGGTGGAGAGGCTGACACGGGGCCAGGGCTGCAGCTTCTGCAGCGCCTGCAGGCGCCGACAGGCCACCAGGGTCTGCAGGGCACGGGGCATCAATGATGGGGAGCAGCAGGCTCCCCCGTGCCCCCCATGCACGTGTGCAGCACCCGGCCATGGGGACCAAGCATCACTCACATGTCTCTCCAGAGCCCGCAGGTTCTGCTCGTCTGCATCGCTCAGGGAGCCGCAGTGCACCTGGAAGGGACCATGGCATGAGGACCCAGGCGTCCGGGTCCTCTGTCCCCTCCCCAGCACAGGGGGATGCTGAGCACTGTGCTGGGGTCCCCCAGGAGGTGCCCATGGGGCCCCGCGTGTGCCCTGCTCACCAGGATGACGCAGACAACGGCCCCGCTGTCCTTGTCCACCAGCGGCACGGCGAGCACTGCGAGACGAGCAAGTAGGGGCTGCTCTGAGCTCCCCTGTGCATCATCCATCTAGTCACCCGCTCCTCTTCCTCCCCCATCTGTCCTTCCGCAAGCATCCAGCCACCCAGACACTCACTGTTATGTTCTCTCACCCCCCACCCATCCAGCTACCTATCCACCACACCTTATGCCCAGCTATCTCTTACCTCTCCAAGCTTGCAATCGTTCACCCACCTACATGCTCCCCTCATGGCCCAACCACCCATCCATCCACCCATCTCTATGTAAGTCCATTCACCCATCCATCCACCCACCCACCCATGCACCCATAGAATCATTATGTCTGGAAAAGACCTTCAAGATCA
>VZSV01000049.1:128730-146279 GCA_013398735.1 Nothocercus julius | reverse complement strand
CATCGGCCCCGGGACCGCCGGGCCCTGCGGCAGCCGGGGGTCCCTCCCCTGGGCGAGCTCAATCCTTACGAGACACCGGAGAAGCCACAACGGCCCTGGCTCTCCCATCCGTGCTCCTTGCTCTCGGGAAGACTGGGCCTTGCGGGGGGGTGCGGGAGGCTGCCCACACATCCCGCATCCTGCAACCCGCATCCTGTATCCCATCCCCTTTCGCATCTGCTCCCATCCCCAAGCTGTTCCGTGCGTTGCCCTTTCCCCCCCATAAAGACAGGGTTTGCACAGGATGTCGGACGCTCTCCAGCCCTCCCTCGCTCCTGTTGGCCATGAGGAAAAGCCTGTGGAAAAGCTCCGGCCTTGCTTTTCCCAGCTGCCAAACAGGCGCAGTGTTCTAGGCCCCAGGACCACGGTGGTGCCAGTGCTCGCTCGGGATCCAACGCGGTGCGGAGACGCCAAGGACCATCCGGCGCCTTTATCCATCCTGCATCCATCCTTTATCCATCCCTGGATTTGTTCTCCAGCCCGCGGTCGATACAGGGGCTCCTTGGGGAGCCGGCGGCGCTGGAGAGCTGCCAGGCGCTGGCAGCCGCGCGGTGCCCCGACGCTATTTCCTCGCATGCACGGGAGCAAAGTTCACCGGGGCTAGTAAATATTAACCCTTATTTAACGCCCGGGCGCCGCTTGTCCCGCTGTGCTGAACATCCGGATGCGGCGCTTTTGGCAGAGAGCAGAACAAAAACGCCGGTGATAAAGTGACGCGCCGGAGCCAGGGGGTTTCCAAGGTCCCGCTGCACCTTGCTGTGTCACCTGCCCCGGAGCAACGTCCCCGGCTCGTGCTGGGGACACTGCGGGGACGCGCTGCCTGGTGCATTCCCCCCCTGCGGCGCTGCAGGCCGGAGCGGCGCCTCGGAGCAGAGCCAGCGGCGGCCCTGGGGACGCGGAGGCTAATCGAGCTGTATCTGCGGATAAATAGAGGCGTTACATCCCCGGAGCTGCTAATCCGGGCTATTCTGCCAGCTCGAAATTCAGGCGGAAAGAAATCCAGCTGCTCTCCCGTTAATCCGCTCGGGCGGCCGGGGGGGCCATTCCCAGCTCCCGCCAGCTGCAAAGCTTCTCCCTACACCGGGATGTCACCCCGGGCTGCATGCGGATGCGCGCCCATCACTCATCCATGCGGCAACGGCTCCTCCGCCCTGGATGGGGCAATAAATGACCCCTGCCCAGCACCACCAACCTGCTGCAGTTTATCATGTCGTGGCACACACGTGTGTGCGTGTGTGTGCATAGGTGTGACTACATGTATGTTCATACGAGTGTCTGCATGTGGGTTTGCACACGCATGCTTGCGCATGGAGGGGGTTTGCGCACATGGAGGTGGTGCATGCACAGGGGGTCATGCAAATATGGGGTGCATGCATGGGGGATTGCATGCACAGAGGTGTTGCATGCATGCAAGGAGTTGAATGCACAGGGGCTGCATGCATGTAGGGAGGTGCATGCATGAAGTGTGTGCATGCACGATGGGCTTGAATGCGCAGGGTGGTGCATGCATAGATGACGCATACTTGTTTAGGGGCATGCATGCATGCATGCAAGTGAATTGGGTGTGCTAGTTGCACATGGGGGAAGCGTGTGTGAGTGCAAGGCTGCACAACTTAGCTGCTGCACTGGTCCAGCCATGTACCAAGAAGCAGCGCTAGGACCCCGAGCTGCACCAGCCCCCAGATTTTAGCTCTTGGGAGACTCCAAGGCCTCCTTCCCTCCCTGCACATTGCTGCCAGCAGCACTGCTAGCACACGGAAACCATGGAAATACCAGTGTGTCAGCTCTGTACGGCAAACACTTCCTCCAGACCTCTGACTTTGCAAAACTGGGAAACATCTAAAATAAAACAAGAAGTTTTGAGAGAAGGGGGGGATGCATGAGCAGCCAGCATCAGGTACCGCCGTCCTGCCAGTGCTGCGGTGCCAGCAGCAGCGCCCTGTGGGTCCAGGGAGAGATTCCCGACACTTAATTCGCTCTGGAAACACGGAGTTAATCCCGTGCTGAAATCTAAATCCGGCCTCACCAGGCGGCTCCAGCCCCATGGGACGAGCAAAGCTCCGATCCATTAAACTCCTTTCCTTGGAGCTACGGGGATGGTTTGCTGGGCACAGGGCCAGCAGATGGACTGGGACTGGCTCCTGCCGCCACACTCGGGGCTGGGAATTCATCTTGGCTGCATCTCAGATTTGCACACAGGATCCCAGCTGCAACGGCATTTGCCCAGGCAAAGAGGAGCGAGAAAGGGGCCCAGGCGTCCTGGCGTCCCGCGAGATTTTGCAGCCACCATCACCGCTGCGTTTCCAGCCGGCGAGCGGAGGGGCCCGGTCGAGCCATGATGAATAAGTCATGAAGCCCCATGGGGATCTCTGTGGTGATGGATCGGGGTGGCCGTGGGGCCGAGGGGCCGCTGAGTGCCCTGGGATTAGGGGCTGAGCGCAGGAGCGTGGGGTGCTTGGCTCCCCACTGGGTTTTAACCTGCTCCTGCTCCAGCCCCGAGTGCACCAGCCCCGTTGCCGCACACGCAGTGGGATGGGAGGCAGGATGTGGCCAGGGCACAGCAGGCATCCGGAGGGACCGTGTGTGTCCGGAGGGAGCGCGGGGATCTAGGGGATACGGTGCATCTGGGGGACGTGGTGCATGCAAGGAGACACCATGAATCCAGAGGGACCGCGTGTATCCAGAGGGACTGCGTGTATCCGGAGGGAACGTGTGTATCCGGAGGGACCGTGTGTATCCAGAGCGACAGCATGTGTCTGGAAGGACAGCGTGTGTCCAGAGGGACAGCACGCATCCGGCGGGACAGCTTGCATCCACGGGGACAGCACGTGTCCACAGGGACCGCATATGTCCATAGGGACCGCGTGCATGCGGGGGGATGCAGCGTGCATCCGGAGGGGCTGCGCCTTCCTGCAGAGCCCGCTGGCATCCGGAGCATCGCGCCCGAGCGAGGCCAGCGTGTGCGGAGGCTGCGTGTCCCCAAGACAGCTGCACCGGGACCCCGTGCAATGCCAACCAGCCACTGTCCCCTCCGTGACTCAGTTTCCCCCAAAGCTCTACAAGCCATAGCATTTGCGCAGGGGGATTTGACAGCTCTGGTTGGTCTTGCCTTGCTGGGAGCATTTTTTCTTCACTTTATCACCACAAATTTGTTTTCTGATACATCGCAAAGACTAAATAAAACATCCATCCTCTGAATGAAAGGACAAAAAAGTGGGGCGGGTTCTGTCAACTTTGGAAACTCTCCTTGGAATTTTGGCACAGGCCCTGCCATATCCCAGCCTCTGTGCTCATGGGTGTCCCCGTGCATGTCCTCATGTCCCCTCCACCTCTGCGTGATGCTGCCTCAGCGCTCCAGGCTGGGCCTAATGCCCTGTGCAGGGGATAACGGGGAATGGAGACATCAAACCTTGGAAGAGAAAGATTTGAACAGAAGCAGCTGGAAAGGAATATGGCTCAGCATCAGATGCAAATCACCTGGCAGACAGCTCAGCACCCAGGGGAGGAGCGATGCTCTGAAAACCAGAGCTGAGCTAAACTGCTCCTGAGCCCTGATTGCAGCACACGCTGAGCCCCAGCGCTGGGGATGCTCCAGGCTCTGGTGCTGGGGATGCTCCGAGCCCTAGTGCTGGGGATGCTCCGAGCCCTGGTGCTGGGGATGCTCTGAACCCCGGGGCTGAGGATGCCCTGAGCTCTGGTGCTGGGGATGCTCTGAGCCCCGGTGCTGGGGATGCTCCGAGCCCCGGTGCTGGGGATGCTCCGAGCCCCGGTGCTGGGGATGCTCCAAGCCCCGGTGCTGGGGATGCTCCTAGCTCTGGTGCTGGGGATGCTCCGAGCCCTAGTGCTGGGGATGCTCCGAGCCCCGGTGCTGGGGATGCTCCGAGCCCCGGTGCTGGGGATGCTCCGAGCCCTAGTGCTGGGGATGCTCCAGGCTCTGGTGCTGGGGATGCTCCGAGCCCCGGTGCTGGGGATGCTCTGAACCCCGGGGCTGAGGATGCTCCAGGCTCTGGTGCTGGGGATGCTCCGAGCCCTGGTGCTGGGGATGCTCTGAACCCCGGGCCTGAGGATGCCCTGAGCTCTGGTGCTGGGGATGCTCCGAGCCCCGGTGCTGGGGATGCTCTGAACCCCGGGGCTGAGGATGCCCTGAGCCCTGGTGCTGGGGATGCTCCGAGCCCCGGTGCTGGGGATGCTCCAGGCTCTGGTGCTGGAGATGCTCCGAGCCCCGGTGCTGGGGATGCTCCGAGCCCCGGTGCTGGGGATGCTCCGAGCCCCGGTGCTGGGGATGCTCCGAGCCCTGGTGCTGGGGATGCTCCGAGCCCCGGTGCTGGGGATGCTCCGAGCCCTGGTGCTGGGGATGCTCCGAGCCCCGGGGCTGAGGATGCTCCGAACCCTGGGGCTAGGGATTCTCCGAGCCACAGTCCTGGGGATGCTCCAAGCCCAAAACAGACTGTTGGACCCAGGTGAATCTCAGACACCCCTTCACCCTCTCAACACCCCGCTGTCCTGGCCAGCAGGGCTCCCACACCGCTCTGCGCATCCTCCCCGTGTCCCCAGACTCTTCAGGTCTTTCCAGCCGACGGCTGCTGCCTCCCTTGGGCTTTCACCGCCTTCCTCGTGTCCGCGCGACGGTGCAGCGAGACACCGCAGCGGCCTGGGGACCGTCCCCGCCAACGTGCTGGCTCTGCTCCATTAGTGCCCGTCACGGGGGGGCCGTCGCCCCCAGGCCAGGCTGCCGGCTGCAATCGATGGATATCGACCCACTGACATAAAAGGGGCCGATACTGATTTAGGCTGGGGGCAGAGAGACTGCAAGAGCCTGTGATCCATTCCTGTTTGGAGGATTTGGGGGGAAAAAACACTTGCTGCCCACTCCCACAGATGTCCCCAGCGTTTTCCCCCTCTCTGGTCAAATCCCTGTTCAGATCCTTTCCCTTCCCATTGCCTTCCCAGCCGGCAGAGCACTGCCAGCAGCGGCACCTGCCTGCTCCAATTCCTGCTCATTAACTGCCTTTTGTTAACGACGCGGCTGCTCGCCAATTTAACCTGGATTAGAACCGGATCGCGCGCTCGCTCTCCTTTCTTTTCTTCTCCAATTAATTTGCCCATCGTCGCCGTCTCCAAATTAATTCGTCAGGCGCTCGTGGCAGGGGCAAGCTGCAGCCAGCGCGCGGGGCCCGCGTGTTCGCAGCGGCTCCGGGAAGGGAGCGAGGACAATTAGCCTGCGAGGAGCAGCTCTGCAGGAAGCAGAGCGGGAATTAGTGCCTGGCACTGCTGGAGAGCTGGGGAGCTCTGGGGGTGCAAAGCTGCAATGGGGAGAGTGGGGCTCAGTGCCCACATACCCCATCTCATCCCCATGGAGGTGACTGCAGGATCTGCGGAGACTGAACCACCGGTGCATGGAGGAGATGCCCAGGAGGGAAGGACCTGGAGGTGGCTGAAGGGACATGGGGTGGCCAAGATGTTGGATGCTCCCACACCTGCAGGGTTTCTCCTCTTGTCTCACTGCTCCGGATACCTCTCCCTTTGCCCTGGCCATGGGCTCAGACTGGGATCTTTCCTTGCCACCTCCCTCCCTCTAGCAAGCGAGAAGTGTCAGCTCAGGGACATCTCAGCTGCTCTGAGGAGCACAGCTGGCGCGGTGACAGCCACAGGAGCTTGGGAACAGCTCCACAGAGATGTCAGGTGACAGCAAAGGGAAAGGAAGGAAGAGCGATGCCAGCTCAGAGCTTGTGTCAGATTGGCATAGGGGATTAACAGGCTCATGCCGATGCTCTGCAGGCAAGAGGCTCTTGCAGGCTCGGAGCAACCCCAGCACCAGAGCTCGGAGCATCCCCAGCACCAGAGCTCGGAGCATCCCCAGCATGGGGACTTGAAGCATCTCCAGGACTGGGGCTTGGAGCATCCCCAGCACTGGGGCTCGGAGCATCCCCAGCATGGGGACTTGAAGCATCTCCAGGACTGGGGCTTGGAGCATCCCCAGCACAGGGGCTCAGAGTATCCCCAGTACTGGAGTTCAGAGCATCCCCAGCACCAGGGCTCGAAGCATCCTCAGCACTGGGGTTCAGCGCATCCCCAGCATTGGGGCTCGGAGCATCCCCAGTGCTGGAGTTCAGAGTATCCACAGCACCAGAGCTAGGAGCATCCCCAGCACTGGGGTTTAGAGCATCCCCAGCACNAGCCCTGGTGCTGGGGATGCTCCGAGCCCCGGGGCTGAGGATGCTCCGAACCCTGGGGCTAGGGATTCTCCGAGCCACAGTCCTGGGGATGCTCCAAGCCCAAAACAGACTGTTGGACCCAGGTGAATCTCAGACACCCCTTCACCCTCTCAACACCCCGCTGTCCTGGCCAGCAGGGCTCCCACACCGCTCTGCGCATCCTCCCCGTGTCCCCAGACTCTTCAGGTCTTTCCAGCCGACGGCTGCTGCCTCCCTTGGGCTTTCACCGCCTTCCTCGTGTCCGCGCGACGGTGCAGCGAGACACCGCAGCGGCCTGGGGACCGTCCCCGCCAACGTGCTGGCTCTGCTCCATTAGTGCCCGTCACGGGGGGGCCGTCGCCCCCAGGCCAGGCTGCCGGCTGCAATCGATGGATATCGACCCACTGACATAAAAGGGGCCGATACTGATTTAGGCTGGGGGCAGAGAGACTGCAAGAGCCTGTGATCCATTCCTGTTTGGAGGATTTGGGGGGAAAAAACACTTGCTGCCCACTCCCACAGATGTCCCCAGCGTTTTCCCCCTCTCTGGTCAAATCCCTGTTCAGATCCTTTCCCTTCCCATTGCCTTCCCAGCCGGCAGAGCACTGCCAGCAGCGGCACCTGCCTGCTCCAATTCCTGCTCATTAACTGCCTTTTGTTAACGACGCGGCTGCTCGCCAATTTAACCTGGATTAGAACCGGATCGCGCGCTCGCTCTCCTTTCTTTTCTTCTCCAATTAATTTGCCCATCGTCGCCGTCTCCAAATTAATTCGTCAGGCGCTCGTGGCAGGGGCAAGCTGCAGCCAGCGCGCGGGGCCCGCGTGTTCGCAGCGGCTCCGGGAAGGGAGCGAGGACAATTAGCCTGCGAGGAGCAGCTCTGCAGGAAGCAGAGCGGGAATTAGTGCCTGGCACTGCTGGAGAGCTGGGGAGCTCTGGGGGTGCAAAGCTGCAATGGGGAGAGTGGGGCTCAGTGCCCACATACCCCATCTCATCCCCATGGAGGTGACTGCAGGATCTGCGGAGACTGAACCACCGGTGCATGGAGGAGATGCCCAGGAGGGAAGGACCTGGAGGTGGCTGAAGGGACATGGGGTGGCCAAGATGTTGGATGCTCCCACACCTGCAGGGTTTCTCCTCTTGTCTCACTGCTCCGGATACCTCTCCCTTTGCCCTGGCCATGGGCTCAGACTGGGATCTTTCCTTGCCACCTCCCTCCCTCTAGCAAGCGAGAAGTGTCAGCTCAGGGACATCTCAGCTGCTCTGAGGAGCACAGCTGGCGCGGTGACAGCCACAGGAGCTTGGGAACAGCTCCACAGAGATGTCAGGTGACAGCAAAGGGAAAGGAAGGAAGAGCGATGCCAGCTCAGAGCTTGTGTCAGATTGGCATAGGGGATTAACAGGCTCATGCCGATGCTCTGCAGGCAAGAGGCTCTTGCAGGCTCGGAGCAACCCCAGCACCAGAGCTCGGAGCATCCCCAGCACCAGAGCTCGGAGCATCCCCAGCATGGGGACTTGAAGCATCTCCAGGACTGGGGCTTGGAGCATCCCCAGCACTGGGGCTCGGAGCATCCCCAGCATGGGGACTTGAAGCATCTCCAGGACTGGGGCTTGGAGCATCCCCAGCACAGGGGCTCAGAGTATCCCCAGTACTGGAGTTCAGAGCATCCCCAGCACCAGGGCTCGAAGCATCCTCAGCACTGGGGTTCAGCGCATCCCCAGCATTGGGGCTCGGAGCATCCCCAGTGCTGGAGTTCAGAGTATCCACAGCACCAGAGCTAGGAGCATCCCCAGCACTGGGGTTTAGAGCATCCCCAGCACCAGAGCTCGGAGCATCCCAAGCACCAGAGCTAGGAGCATCCCCAGCGCTGGGGTTTAGAGCATCCCCAGCACTGGGCTTCAGAGCATCCCCAGCACCAGAGCTCGGAGCATCCCAAGCACCAGAGCTCAGAGCATCCCCAGCACCGGGGCTCGGAGCATCCCCAGCACCAGAGCTAGGAGCATCCCCAGCACTGGTGCTCGGAGCATCCCCAGCACCAAGACTCAGATCCACCCTCTCCCAGGACAGGTCCCCCACCACACAGCCCTGAGCAGCCGGGGTCTCCCCGGCTGTGTCGCCAGATTGCCCAGTTTGCCGAGGGACCAAAATCGCGTAGTGAAACACGGCATCTCCCCGCAGTGCTGCCCACGCAGGTCAGCTGCATCCCCGCTCCACGGCACTGGGCAGCCGGGAGGCCGGGCAGGTTTTGCCCTCAGCCCCCCAGAAGGTTTAACACAGGGTACGGCACAGGGTGTACAAGCTAAAAATACGCTGTGACTTTTCTGTATTTGCTCTAATGAGTCATTCTTTTTAAGTAATTTATTGCTTGTTACATAATCACTTTCATTTTCACTGCTAGAAAATGGATTTTTTTTCCCCGTCTTTTAATGAAAAGGGCAGTTAGCAAATCCTACAGTCACACAATAATTAAACATTTTCCCAAACTTCGCAGCAGATGAAGCCAATAATTTTTTTCTTTTCCCCCCATTTGCTTTACTTTTGAAGTGCAAACAGCTCCAGGGGCCAAGGTGCCCACACAGACAGTGGCAGTGCTGGGTCTGTGGCCGGGTGAGCACCGGGGCTGCCCCTTCTCCACCTTTGTCCCTGCTGGGTGCTGGGATATATCCCGGATATATTTGGGATCTCCTCTTCAGCTCCCTGCTCACAGCCACTCCACGTGCAAGAAACATTTGGCCTGACATAAATCAAAGCGCAGGAGACAGCTCGACCTGCCCTTGTCCTCCTCCTCATCCTCCTCCTCATCCTCCTCCTCATCCTCCGGCTCTGACGCCAAACCCTCCCCAGCATCCAGCAACTCCGGGGGCAGCTCCCACCTCTCTCCATCCGTCACCCCTCAATGCAACCCCACTGCCCGTTTACATATGCATATATTCTTATACATATGCATATATGCAAATATGTATATAGGCGAACATGCACATATTGGCCAGGTCAAGACGGCACTATCAGCCCATGGCACAGAAGGGAAAACTGAGGCACTGGCAAAGCCACATGGAAGGCAATGGGAACAGGGGATGGTGGGGGGGACCCCCAGGGTCTGAGCAGACCAGGGAGCAGCCCCTACCTGGAAAGCAGAGCACCCGACACGGCCATAAATAAGAGGAGCTCGGTGGCTCCAAGCCCATCGATTTCCTGCCGCAGCCGGCGCACGCGGCCAGCGAAAGCCTTTTAAGAGCACACGGATAATAGGGCCTGGGAACAGACGGGCCTGCGCGGGAGCAGCAGGACCCTGGAAGGAGTCTGCTTTTTATTCCTGGAGATTAATATAAGTGGAGACAACGGTGGGAGACAGTGCCCGCCAAGGGCTGGCTGCATCCCGGCTGCCGGCGCGCGGTGCCGAGCGCGCGCGGCGGCGAAGCTGCAGACGAGGAATTACTACAGTGAAATGTCTTATTTGGGTAGAAATGCAATTATGCTAATTAAAGCATATCCATAATTACGGCACTTAGTGGTGGCCCGTAAGTGTAGGAGCATGAGCGACTTGGGAGAACACAGGGAGGCGGAGGGTTGCCCGTCCCCGCGCCGCCACCTTTCTCACTGCCGAGATGGAGGGTCTCTCCTGTGGGTTTCCCATGGGAAAAGGGGCTGGATGGGTGCAGAGAGCTTCCTGCAACCAAAAGCAGCCAGTGAGGCATCCGGAGCAGCCTGGGATGGGGACGGAAAGGAGAAGTAGAACAGGAGCAAATGCATCACCCAGTCCCGTACATGCAAGGGCAGCTCTGCATCAGGCTGGAAATACAGGTGCAAAAATAAAAGGCAGGAGGCAGGGGCAGCGCAGGCAGGAGGAAAATGCGTGGTTACCCCTAATTCTCCCATGAGTTGCTCTTGGATGAATGCAGCGCTGCAGACACTGCCAACTCATCTTTCAATTAGCAGGTGGAGCTGATAACCAGGAAAAGAAGGAGCTGGCGGTGGTGTTTTATGATGTGCGCTCCACCTTTGCAGCCGCCGTGTTTTCTCTCTTTATTTTCCTCCTCCCCTTCACTAATGCAAAGGGCAGACGCCGGCCTCGCTCACCGCAGCGACGGCGAGAGGAAGGCACAGCCCTCTCGCACCCACACGGAGGGAATGGGAGGCAGGAATGCGAAATATCAGTGATAGCAGAGCTGGCCCTGGAGCCTGGGACACGCGGGAAGGGAAAGGATGTGGTTAGGGGTCTGGTGGCACCTCAGTGTGTGAGGAGGAGGGATGGGGAGACTGGAATCATCTGGGGAAATGCACTTACCCCAGCTCCAGCGCAACGTGTTTGTGTGTGCGCTTGTTCACAACACCTTTCCCAACCTGTTCCTCCTCATGCCACTGCTTCCGAGGCCACCCGGCACGGCCAGGGTTGCACTGAGCCTCTCCGAGGTCACAGATCCAGGGGACAGGGACAGGAGCAGCAGCCCATCGGTCCTCTCCCAGAGCCAGCACCATTCCCAGCGCCACTGCTGCTCTGCCTCCGAGCCCCTTAATGTCCCATCCAAGCCCCAACACCCGCATGGCCCTGCTTGCCCTCGCTTTGATGATGCGAATGAGCAAAATCTGCATCAGTTCAGGAGATGCTTGACCCTGCATTTGGAAACCCCACATCTGCTTCCACAGCGAGGGCAAAGCCCCATACACTTCCACCCACTCCATGCGGAGCACGTATCCCCCTTCCTATGCAGACAGCAGATTCACGGATAAGCGGTGCCACTCATAGGGAATTGGCACCTGTAATTGCTGCCCGCCACCAGCCAGAGGATGCCGAGCCGGGGATTGAACGGCTGCAGCCCCCTCGGCTCGCGTCCCGCTGGCGAGCAACAGCAGGCTCGTAAGAAACCCAGTAATTAACACATTGCAGGAGCCCCAGCCTTGCAACGGGAGGGAAACTGGGGAAATGAGAGAGCAAAAATTTAATTAACCCAGGTCGTTAGTGCTCCTGGCTCACGCTGAGCGCTGCTCAAGTTGTGGCATTGGTTTAGCTTTCCCGACCCTCTCTGGGAGACCAATTTGCAGGCGTCAAACCCCGTGGGGTCTGCGGCGGGCGCGGGCAGATGCAATCACGCACCAGTGCGGCTAGAGGCAATTGCAGCCTCGGGATGTAGCTGCAGGATGTGCAGGCGTCCATCACCTTGGCATCTGACAGTGTCCGGCCAAGGACAGTCGCCGGCCCTGGAAAAGCTGCCCTCCGAAGGACTGCTCTCATCCGGGCTTCCACAAAACACCCAACATTTCAGCTCCTGGGAAAGACCGGGAAGATGCAAGAGCTGGAATGGTCCCATGCCACCGTTCCCAGCTCCATTCTGACCAGAGAGATGGCAAAGCGGGCATGGAGAGGGCGCTCACATCCCAGCCACGCTGCTTGGATGGAGGAGCTGCTTGAAGCTGTGCGGGGTCCCCAGCCCCAGGGAACCCTCATCGTCACCCTAAACTGGATCCTCACTGTCATCTTCACGCTACCCTTCATCCTCACCCTGAGCCTCACCTGGACCCTCATCCTGACCTTCATCATCACCCGGACTCTCATCTGGACCCTCATCCTAATCTTCATTCTCACTCTGATCCTCACCTGGGCCCTCACCCTAACCCTTGCCATGGCTCTGATCCTCACCCACATCCCTACCTGGACCTTCATCCTCACCCTGCCCCTCATCTGAACCCTCATCCTAACCTTCATCCTCACCCAGACCCTCCTCCTAACCTCCATCCTCACCCTGGCCCTGGCCCCGCAACACCAGGAGGTCCCACAGCACCCATGGGTGGCTGCATTCATGGCGCCAATCACTGTCCAGGGATCAATAGCACCCGGCAGGACCCGGTCACCTCCGAGTCCCTGCTTGGCCGCCCTCCCTCACCCGCCTCTGGTGGCTGCTAATAAAATCATCGGGAGATGTGTCAGCTCTCCCGGAGCTGGGAGATTAAAGCAGCTGCTGGCGCCAACACCTCCTCCCATCCACACAGATTCACCTTGCTTTTCCACACTTGGAAAGGATGCTCCACTCATCCACAGCGGCCGTCACTTCCCTGATCCCTGGACCCATGGCCTGGCCTATATTGTCTGGGAAGAGGGAAAAAAATCCCTTAACCATCCTTAGCCTTTCGAATTCTCTATATAAATAGCTCCCAAAGGATCTGCTGCTTTCTCCTGCACTTCTCGGGGGAAGCTGTTTTCTAACTCCTTTGGGTGGGAAAAAAAAATAAATTAAATTAAATGAACGGATGTGCAGATTCCGAAGCACGCAGGAAAGCCGTCCTCGCTGCATAAAACTGCAGGTGCCAAGCTGATCACCCACCACAACCCAAGCAATGCAAACGGAGAAGAAGCAAGCAGCAGGGTTTGGTGTTTTCTGCAGAAAACCCATCCCCCTGGAAGCAGCCCTCACGTGCACGCTGCTTTTTCTGCTCAAGCTGTGACAGAAAAGCCAAGCCGAGGCATTTTCAGCAGCACCCAAAACGCTCCCTGCAAGCAAAATGCTCCCAACTTTTTCAATTCCCTTCGGCTTTCCCCTTTCATTTTTTTTCCAGATTAGCCCCCAAAACAAGGTGGCCACCATGGAAAAGGCCTGGGGTCATGGGAAGAGCTTCCTGTGGCCAGTGGATGCTCCGGCTCCACGGTCCAGGAATGGCCAACAGGGAGATGCAACATCCCCGGCGCGGGCTGCAGCCCTCCCGCTGCAGCTCCCGGGGCTGCTGCAGAGCGCCGCTCACCCCTGCTGCGGACGGGGGACATTAAGTAGGACAGCTCGGCCCTTTGCCGGAGGGAGCGCGCGGCCGGCAGCTCCCGCCGCGCTGCCCGCCTTGCTTCCCTGGCTCCGGACCAGCGCGGCTCTCAGCGAGCCACGTGGGAGCCGGGAAGGAGACAAAAGCGAAATCGAGTAACAGAGTCGAGAGGGAGAGCACAGCGAAGGATTCCCGGAAACGGCTGATGCATCCCGCGCTTCCCCAAGGAGAAAACCACACATCCCCCAGCCGGGAACTGCTGGAGCTGCTCTTCGGCCCCACTGAGGATGAGGATGGGGAGATGGGATGCTCCAGGGGCCATGGAGGCTCTCCGGAACTCAGGCGCTCGAAGGGATGGGGATGCTGGCAGCAAAGCAGGGGGGTGATCCCAGACGGGCCTGAGGGGCTGCCGGAGGAAGGACCCGCTCCTCGCTTTGCCCCAGAGCCAGGGCCAGCCCTGCTGCTGGAGCGGGGCCACCCCAGCGGGTCACTGGCGCTAATCAGAGCGCCCTGAACGGCAGCCAAAGCGGGAGGTGAGGAGCTGCGCCATTTGCACCATGTAAAGCCCGTGCTTTGCCAAAAACCTCCTAGATTTGCAGCATCCCTGGGAAGTGCAATGTCCGACCTGCCCGGACGGCGCCTGCAGCAGGGACGTGTCGGGAGGCAGGACGGTTTGCAGGCACGTCGCGTCCTCCTGCGCCTCCGGCTCAGCGTGCTCAAGGCACATCTGGCCTGCAGATGCGCGGGTGATGCCGACACGCTCCAGACGCTTCCCGGGTGACAGGTGCCGGCATGGAGACGTGGGGATGTCGGAGGTGCTCACAACCTCAAGCTTCACGTCAGCACGGCATAAATATGGGAAAACGTCGCTGAGCTCATGTGTGAGCCGCGAACCCCCTCAGCTGCCCTCCTGAGCATCGGGGAGATAAAACGGGTGCCTCGGGGGTGTCGCATTGTGCAGCACCTTTGCACAAGTATTAATGGGGACACACAGCAGGGCCCTGACATTTGCTGAGCCCCTTGAATAACAAGCACAAATGTTAACGCATTCCCATAAAGATGCGTAGGAAAACATTGCTGTCTGCTCATCCCAGCCCCTGGGAGGGCCAGGGGATCCCCACCGCGTGGCCAGATCCCCATCGCGTGGCCAGATCCCCATCGCGTGGCCAGATCCCCATCGCGTGGCCAGCCACGCATCCAGGGCGGGATGGAGCCGTCCCTTGTCCCGGCTGCTGCTGGAGCCCCATCCAAGGTCTCTCCTCCACCACGTGCCTGGCACGGCTGTGCTCACAGGACGGGCAGCGGACCTCAGCAAGCTGCAAGGGCGCTCGCCATCTCAACCACGTCTGCAAGCGCCTTTTCCTGCAGCCCTGCCGCTTACAGCGACTGTCCTTGGCCTCACCCAGATGCATCAGCTTTGCTTCCAGCTGGACTTTCTCTCCAGCCTGGTGCATGCACAGCCGGGGCCGTTTGCCTCATGCATGCCAGTGCCTGCACGCACTGCTCACACCGCATGCAGCGGCAGAGGGCAGCGAGAAGGAGCAGGGTGCTGCTAACAAGGCCACTTTGTATTCCCTTCTCCAATTATATCCGTGCTCTCCCTCCCGGCGTCCTCCTCCACGAGCAGGGCTATCCGTGATGCCCCCCTGCCGTGCTGTGCTTTAGGATGCAGATGGGATCGTGGTGCAGGAGGGGCGTTGGGCAGCTGCAAGCTGGCAGCAGGTTCGCCTGCCGTTTTCCACGGCACCCTTGCATGCAGCACGGCGCTAACCAGGTCAGGAGTAGAGCGATGGGGAACACGCTTCCCAGGAGGGGAAAGCACGGAGGAAATGGGTTAAAACATGGCCTGGATAACACAAAATGGCACTTGACTGGCTGTCACATGATGCACCCCTGAAATAAGTCAGAACTTAACGAGGGGGCTGCACTATGCACGTGGAAGGCGAAGAACCGGCGAGCTGAGATCGCAGCTTGCAAGCACCCACAGAGAGTCCCCACCTCCGCCGGGAAGGGACGCAGCAGCTGCGCTAAGCCCGTGAGATCCCCCACGTCACGCGATGCTTGTGCTGCCTTCCCTTGCTTCCCCTTCCCCCAGCACTTCCAAGGCTCCATCCATCCCCGAAGCCCAGCGTGATGCTACGCGGGCAGAAGGTCTGCAGGGAGAAGCCAACGGCACTGCTATTGGAGCCTGACAGCGGCACACGAAGGCGAGACGTGGCACCATGCGACTCCCTGCACTTAGCAATAGCGGCCCGCGCTACCTCGATATGCCTGGACACAGCTGGGAGCAAAGAGGGGCACGGAAAGACGAGGAGCACCAGACACCGCTGGTGTCAGGGTGAACGTGCACTTTGCAAAGTACTGCCTGCATTAGCAAGGACAGCACCCAAAACAGCTTTTTATCCTCTGCGTGCAGCCCTGGGGCTCACCGGAACACGGACAAGAACCTCCTAGGAACAATGTGAGCAAGGTCTGTGGGCAGAAGTTATATCCTGGGTAAAAGAGGGAATCCTCTGGTTCACCATCCATCACAGATCCAACCTTTTCTGCCCTGGTTGGCTCTTGAGGGCCCTGTCCACCCAGTTGCTCTAAGTTTCGGTA
This sequence comes from Nothocercus julius, assembly GCA_013398735.1. NCBI lineage: Eukaryota > Metazoa > Chordata > Aves > Tinamiformes > Tinamidae > Nothocercus > Nothocercus julius. The sequence goes on along the minus strand of VZSV01000049.1, from coordinate 130,702 downwards.
ACATTTACCTTTCTTAAAGGCCATTAAACAGCAGCTACAAGCCACAAGAGGGATCCCAGCTGCAGGAAAGATGCGGATAGCGTGACATTTCAAGACCTTTGTGTAGTTTGCTTACAGAAAAGAACACGGGCACATGTTCCGACAGCGGCATGAAAGTATCTCTGCGGGGGACAAAGCACACGAAGCAGCAGAGACCAAGCTGGGGCAGGCAGCAGAGGAAGGACCATCTCAGCACAGGAGGCTGGACCCAGCGCCCAAGGCACAGCAGGAAGGTCGAGAGCCCTTGGTGTCCCAGGGTGAAACCCTGCTATGGACACTTATCCCGTGCACAGCTGCAGGGACCTAGGCAGGAGTGATGCCGAAGGATACTTAGGCAGGAGTGATGCTGAAGGATACTTTCCGTGCTATAAGGTAAATTCTCATCTGAAGGTGACCCCGGGGAGGGTGTGAAAACCTGGAGATGTAGCGAGGTTAAACGTGCTCTGGGCTTTTCCCCGGGGCAGGGAATGGATGTTTGACTCGCCCTGTGCCCTGGCTGTGCCGTAATCCAGCTGCAGAGACACATCTGCTCGTGGAGCCCTGCCAGCTCCTCGCAGCTACATCCCATGCACAGCGAGGGGGTCCCAGCCAGGGCAGGAGCGCTCAGCCTGCCTGGTGCCTGAGCACGTGGAGCTGGCACAGCCAGACAAAGGAATCCAAGCGCCGAGCCACGTTCCCCCCGGGCTGCCGAGCCCCGCATCTCCTTCCCTGCCTGATCAGATCATCTCTCTGGCAATGTGGGATCTGCAGGGTTGTGCAGCGACTGCCTGGGGGACAAGGGACTGACTGGGAGCAGCGGAGAACCCCCAGCACCCGGGAGGCAGAGCAGCCACATACTGCAAACCGCCTGTGCACAGCCTGCTACCATCAGCTGTGGTGCCTCGTGAATGCTACACACACATGCTGGCAGAGCCAAGGGGTCTCCAGCAGCACCAGCAAAGCCCGTGGGTAACGGGAATTAAGCCACCGCATGCTTCCCGTTAGCCAGCTCAGCCTCTCTCCCCACGTGGGCTCTAGAAAACATCCCCCTTAGACACTTCCAGGGAGCACTGTCATCCCAGAGCAAGGTCACCCCATGCTCACACACAGTTCCCTTGTGCCTGCAGTGGTGCTGGCAGGGACAGAGCCCCGCTGGCCCCCGGAGCCCCTTCCCCATCTCGGTGCCTGCAAACGGGCTCAGCAGCGCGGGGCCCCCCAGACCTGTTGCGTGGGTGTGTGTGGGGCAGGTGGCTTCTTTGCTTCGTGCGGAGCAGCAGAAACTATGATTCAGAGGCCTGACCTGCACTTCACAAAGTCACCCAGCACCTGCCCTGGTCCACCCACAGCCCATAGCCTTGCTAGAAGCCCTCTGTGCCCCCCGGAAAACGAATGGCTCAGGAAACACGGAGACGCTGTTCACACCAGCCCTCCAGCGCGGAGCCCTCCAGGCAGCCACCAGCTGTGACCTGCTCCTGGCTAACCCAGACAGTCAGCGGGGGAGATAACGGGGGAGAGGGGGGGGTCACGGCCACTTGCCACTCCCTCACCACCCCTCAATCCCCCCTCCCCTCCAGCTGTCAGGCAGGAGGAACTTTTCCCTGCCTCTCTCCGCGATGCCTCCCTTCTCCACCTCTCCCCACGGCTCCCTCTCCCCTCACCCAGCATCGCCCCGTGGAGCATCCCCCCCGCCCCTTGCAGCCGTCCCCCCGACCCCGGTGCTGGCAGGAGGGGACTCACAGGTCAGATGTGGTCGCCTGGTAGGGCTGGCTCCTGCAGAGGATGGAGTGTCCGCAGCCCTGGCCCATGGCTCCGCATGCTTCGGCAGCCTCGGCAGGCGGGCAGCGGTGGGGACGGCTGTGTCAGCGAGGGGTCCCGGCGGCTACGGGCAGCGAGGAGCCGCCGCCGCGGCGCTGCCTGGGAGCGGAGCCTCCCGCGGCGCTCGGCGACGGTGTCT
>VZSV01000049.1:107163-128405 GCA_013398735.1 Nothocercus julius | reverse complement strand
GGCCGCCGCCTTTGTCTCGCAGAACTGCCGCGGACCCTCCGTGCGCGCCCGCTCGCTGCCCGCGCCAGGCCGCAGCCGCCGCCTCCAGCCGCGTCGGTACCGCCAGAGCTCAGCAGAGCGGCCGGCCCTGCACGCGCTGGGCCTTTTCCCACGGATATGGGGCATGCAAGCGGATTGCTGCCTGGCCTGGCTGTGTGCACGGGCAGCTCCTCCTGCCCCGGCTGCACCAGGTCTCCAAGGGGGTCCATGTTCTGGCTGCACTGAGCGGTACTCAGCAGCACCAGGTCTGCAGAGAGGTCCCCAGCACTGGGTCTGCAGGCGGGTCCCCAGCACCACGCAGCACTGACAGTACCGGGCCTTCAGACAGATCGCTGTCCTGGTAGCGCGGAGCAGCACCAGACAGTGCTGGACAGTATCGCACCCGCAGGCAGATGCTGTGTCCAGCTGCAGCAGGCAGTACCAGGCAGCCCCGGGCAGGGCTGGGCAGCACTCGCTCTGCGGGCAGCTCCTTGTCCCACTGCACCAGGCAGCACTGAGCCTGCAGATGGATGTCCCAGCCCTGGCAGTCCTGGGCCTGCAAAATGTTGCAGTCCGGGCTGTACCCGACACATGTACTGCCTGGGCGGCTCCAGACTCAGATATGCAGGGCATTGAACAGGCCCGTGGACACACTGGGATCTCCATCCTCAGGCCTCCCTGTCCCAAGGAGCTGGCAGGGTGAGCCAGGGAAGGCGGAATAAAGACACAAGTAGCTCCATTGCTGGCCTGTTCTCCAGTGGGACTCATCTGCAGCAGCTGAGGATGCATCGGAGCTGTGTTCCTGGGAGAAACCCGGGCAAAGGGCAACCTGTGTTCCACCAGCCTGGCCTGGTGCCACATCTCCTGGCACCAGATGAAGGAGGAGTAGGTGCAGAGTGGACTTTTAAAGGTATTTAAGCACTCCAGTTCCTTCCAATGCAAGGACTGGAGATACCAGCTGAAGCTATCAGGGACCAGGACCCTAACAAAGAGGAGGAGGATATTTTCCTGTGAGGGAAATGTAAGGCATGGGACTTTCTGCCTCAGGATATTGTAGATGATAAAAGTTTACATGGCCTAAGGGCAGCATTTTCAAGTACACAAGGATTCTTAGTGATACAGCAACTAGCAGCACCTCAGGACACCCGAGAGCAACAAATGATCAGAGGTCAGGAGTGTACTCAGGGAAGTTTCAGATGTACTTGCACTCCTACATCCCCTGGGCACCTGCTTTTGGCCTTGGTAATCAGGAGTGAGGGACCTTTGATTTGACTCATCGTGACGTTATTTGGATCCTGCCAGAAGAAAAGCTGTTTGCATCAAGGCCCCCCTTCTTCAGAAGTCACTGCAACAGCAAGCCCTGGGCAAATACTCTGGGCACTCGAGGTGTGAGAAGCCACATACGGCAGAGTCCTGATCAGGCTGGTGCACAGGGCAGAGGGCACAAGAGACACTGCCAGGAGAAGTCAGCTGAGTTGCAGTCCAGCCCCTGGATGCTGCCTGGCTGGGAGGGGACCAGAGGAGGCCTGGAGCATCCTTAGATCAGTGCCAAGGTTGGTCCCTGCAGGGTCACGTTTAGCAAGGAGATGGGAGGTCTGAACTTGAAAACGGAGGTTTAAGTAACAGTGCTGAAACTCCCATGCTGCTTCATGGACTCACCAGCTGGGACTTTAGGGACTGCGATAAATATTAAGAGAATAGCACCCAAACCTCATCAGCCCCTGTAAAATTCACAAGGATTAGTGCCCTACCATTGTTAGAAATGGAGAGTGGGTCATAAAAATAGACCAAGTCTGCTCTCCGCATTGTCCAAAAGGGGAAACTGTGGCATGGAACCAAGGTGACTTGCTCAAGCTTTTCTCAGGAGCCATAGTCAAGTCATGGCTCATTGAGCCACGGCTCAAGCAGCATCACTTTGCTTCAGCCTCAAGGCCAGTCCTATTTTCCTTCCTTCCTGAGTCGGAGGTTGAGTAACCATCCGATTGCTCTCCTTCCCTGCCTCAACTCACATGGCTTTTTGGAGCACATCCCACAGACCTGCTCTGGGGTCCCACCTCAGCCACCGGGGAACGTGTCTCCGCACCACGGGGAGAGGACGAGGCACGGCCACGTCCTTTGGTTCATCTCCTTCCTGCAGGGTGATGAGCTCCAGGGGTCCGTGCACCTTGCAGCAGTGAGGAGAGAGGCAGCCGGCGCTGGCCGTGGATGGGGGACGTGCGCAGGCTGGTGGTGGGGGCTCCTGTAGCTCTCGCAGCAGCCGCTGCCGCAGTGACTCAGAGCTGGGGCTTTTGCTGACTGCTGTCTCGGCGGTGGCAATTCTGGCAGCCGTAACCGTGGCATCATGATTGCACGTTTGACAGCGTGCTGCCGCCCGCACAAATCCTGCCATGGGTGCCCCAGATTTCTCGGGCAACGAATCTCCCCACCACCCATGCCCTGTGCAAGCTCCCTGCTTTCCTGGTGCTGTCATCAAGCCCACAGCTCTTGCAGCCATCCTGCGACCTGGTGATTTTGTTTGTCACTCTCACTCTTTTTTTTTTTATTTTTTTTCTATGTTGTTATTATTTGATTTCCTCCCACCAGCCTGGATCTTGGGGGAAAAACGACTGCTCGATGGTTCTCGTTTCAGCACAGGCAAGTTTAGCAGGCTGTCAGCGCACAGTTGCACTTTAGTGTTGTTATTAATGCATCCAGGCTACAGCGACTTTCAATCTCTCTCAATTTCTGGGCTCCGGTGGAGGTGTAGGCTGTGCATAAGGACTGGCACTGGGCTTGTTTTCCTCTCTCACTTCTCCCAAGCCCTTTAGGAGGCACCCAGGGGCCTCCAGCTGACCTCAGAAGCACAGCTGGAGAGTCGGCCATGCGCAGCGCTGGCCTGGGACACGAGCAGAGGTCTGGGGACGCAAGGAGAGGTCTGGGGAGCAAAGCAGGCTGTATTCCCGATGCACTTCCAGCTTGGCGCCTGGGGCTCTGCATGCCCGGCCGAGGCGGCGGAGGTGCATTTCGGCACGGATACGGAGCGTGGGCTGTGTGACGGCATCCAGCACAGAGCTGCGAACTTCCACGGGCTGAGCCAGCCCTTCCACGGAGTCTTGGCACCGAGACGTCTCCGGGAAGCCCGCTCATTCCCATAAGGGCTGGTTCCCATGGTTGTTTATTCCCGTCATAGACAGCATGTCTCACTCCCGAGTGGAATTTGTCTGGCATCAGTCCCCAGACAGAAGCTGCTTGTAAGATCGGAGCGAACTGGGGTGCGGAGGGCATGAAGGATCCTCCCACAGCAACGAGGCAAGCCCAGCTACATGTGCGTGTTCCCAAGGAGATATCGCTCCCAGCCTGCTGGTAACCCTGCCGTGCGGTGCCCAGACATCCCTCCTATCCAGACATTACCCTCGATGTTTAAATGCTGCATTTTTTTCTTATGTGAGTAGATCCCTAGCATCTTCTCCTCAAGAGAAAACTTAGCCTGGCATCCAAGCAGCTTATGATAGTCCTTCTGCGAGCAGCAGCGTGAGCTCTTGGGGGTCTCTCGCTGTGAGACGTGTTTCCTCCTTCCAGCATGTGCAGCCCCTGGAGTATTCAAAAATGCTGATGAATTTAAATAGGCTGATGAAACACTTCCACTGTTTCTGAAATATTTTGATGCATTTCATTAAAAACGCTCTCTATCTTTTTTTTTTTTTTTTTCAGTCAGCCCCAGACATATCTCTGCTCACTATCATTTAAAGGTATCCTGGTGTGCAGAGGATGGCTGGACTGACATGCAGGCCTTGAGGACCAGGGAGATTTTCTGGGAGGTTTCAGAAGGAACCAAGAGCTACGGTGTCCCCGTCCAGGGTCGCACACATGTTAAAGGGGGTAGATGTTAGAGATAGGAAGCCCTGTCAGACACCAGGCTGCTGGATAAGAGATGCTGAAGGCAGAGGAACCTCTCTCTTTACAAGTCTGTAACACACTTGGAGGAGGATTCTTAGCAGGCTCCTTTACCAGCCCCAAACCACAAGGTCTTTGCGTCTGCTAGATCTCTCCACCATCACGAAAGATGCATCTGGTGCTCTTGTTCCACCAGTTCTCCTCTCACCTCTGCATTTATTGGGGCTTCTCTTCCTGCATGCATTGCACGTTGTGGCCAACTGCATGTCTGCTCCTCCAAAGCTGCTGATCCTACTGGTACCACCATGGGTTACAGCTTGTCCCCTGATGTCACCCTCACCTCAGCGCAGAGCCCACCTGCCCTTTGGTCAAGGCTCTTCTCCCACAGATCCGCATTAGTGGCAGGAAATGTGGGCTCTGCGCCCTTCCTGCTGTAGTTCTGCTAATTAGGAGGGATCCTCTTGAGTGGCATTGATCCATCGGGAGCCAGCACTTCCCAAAGAGGCCGTCCCTCTGCATCGTGCACTTGGCTACCTGAGGGTTTCTGCAACAAAATCCCCCGGTGTTTGCAAGCGTCTCCAGGTCTCCTGGTGGAAACACCGTGCTCTGTGTGTGCAAGAAGCACCGTGCACTTGCACTGGTTCCTTTCGCACCGGCGCTCGCTTCGGCACGCGCCGGCGTGCTTGCACGCAGCCTCTGTGTGGGCATCGGTATCTGCTTCCATCTGTGCCAGTCCACGTGAGCCTGGACTCGCGTGCGTGTGCGTGGGAGCGCTCCGGTGGTACCCACCTCTCTCTGCTCTACCCTTTCCCCTGTGGGGATCTGAGCGCTGCCGTGTCCCCGCTGCCCACGGGCTGCTCTGTCCAGGGTGAGGTTTGCGGGAGGATGCAGAGCCTTGGTGCTTTGGTGGAGGTGGTGGATGTGGTGGCTGCTTCCCCTCTGTGCAATGGGGCAAGCAGGAGCGCTGCTGGTGGTGCAGCCAAGGAACGGCCCCAGGCACCTCTGCTCCTTGCCCTCGGTCATGATGGCTACAAAGACTGATGGGTCTGGGCAGGCTAATGACCCAGGTGGGTGCAGCAGCTCCTGCTGTTCCCATAGGATCGTCACTGATTCTGGAAGGGGTCGCAGGAGGGCTCTCCTCCTCCCTGCTGCTCAAAGCAGGGTCAGCTCTGAGGTTGAGCGGGTTGTGCAGGGTCTTTAAAACCTCCGAGAACGGAGATGGCAAAACACCTCTGGGGACCTCATCCACTGCTGGACTATCCTCATGGGGAAAAAGCTTTTCCTTATATCCATCTGAAGCTCTGTTTCTCTTGTCCCCCTGTCACACAGAGCTGCAAGGATCTTGGCCCTGTGTTCTGTGCAGTTGTGCAGGGGAGTTGGGCTGGATCCCTAAGATCCCTTCCAACCTCAGGATCCCGTGCTGATGTCCCTGGCGCTGCTGGGTCCCCTCGAAGCCTCTCCTGCTCCAGGCTGAACAAGCCCAGCTCCCTCAGGCAGCTACTCCAGTCTGGACCATCCTGGTGGCTCTTCACTCTCTTGTTCTGCTCCTTGACGTCCTTCTCATATCGCTGGGACCCAAAACTGGATGCAGCATCCAGATGGAGTCCAGTGAATGATGAGATGGTCACATGCCTAGAGCAACCATCAAACCGTTTGGAGGAATTGATGCTCAAGCCCAGCTGTCCAGAGCACCTTCTGCCAACTCGAGGGGCTGCAGCCTGGCCAGGTACCTGGCACAGGCCATGCAGATTCAGTCCCGTCACCGCTGGGCATTGCACGCTCTCTGTGAACACCCACCTAAGCCTTTGCTTTGTTGTTTAAGACCCTGCCTGCGTTAAAACCTCGCCCATTATAAATTCTGGAACCTTGAATCCCTCGAATGTCTGTGCAATTGTGCTTGGAAATATCTTGGGAGCAGCCCTAATACTGAACCGCAGTTGCTTAAACCTTGAATACACAGGGGGTGTATTAAGTCACCAGCTCTCAGGTGGACTCCTCCAAGATTTCCTGCTGGCATTCATGTCCTGCATCTCATATGGAGACCTTCCTTGTGCTGCAGAGAGCCCAGCTCCTGTGCCACCCGTTCTCAGCTGTGGAATTCCTGCATTTACCAGCTTTGTTTAAATTACCTGAATTGACAAATGCGCTTTATTTGGCTTTAGCGTGCAACCTGGAATTAAGGCAGCCCTCAGCTGGCTGTGCCTTTCCCCAAGGAGTCTTATCCCCTTTTAAGTGACAGACGTCTCCTGACGTGCCTGCCCTGTTCCGCTAAACACTGGCAAGCTCAGGGGGCACATGCACGCTCTCCGTGCACCGACCTCGCGCACCGGGCTCACACAGTCCTCTCCTTGGTGGTCCTCGCTCCCCATGCCAAGTTTGGGACTCCTCGGGGTGCAAACCCTGTGCTGGGACTCTGCAAATCTCAGTGCAACGCGTGGCATCCCCAGGAGACCCTGAGGAACCCAAGCTGCCCTTGATCCCTCAGGACCCCTCCAGCTCTTGGCCCCATGCCGGGCTGGATGAGGGGGCCCAGGCGGCCGGGCAAGGCTCTTGCTACAAATCCCTCTTGTTTTTTAAATCTATGCAATGCCGTGTCGGATGCAGCGGGTGCCCTTTCAGCTGAGTTCATGGATATCCATGCTCTGGGTGCCGACATGAGTGTTTCTTTCTTATTGGGAAAAGGGAAAAGGTGTTTAAGGCTGCTCGTTACGGCAGCGTCTCATGCCACGTGCACGGAGTGAACCTTGCTTTCGACTTCGGCAGAGTCTCCTTAGCTACAGGATTGAATTTCTGAGCTCTGAATAGCGGCGCATTGTCCTCGGGCGCTCATTGTGCAGGATACCAATTCCGCCCGCTAATGGAGATGCGTTTGCCGATACGAAGCAATTTGCTCTGCGGATCCTTGGCTCACAAAGCGCCCGGCATCGCCGCCGTTCTGCTTCCCCCGCTGCCGCTCCCCGGGCCTGCGAGCTCCCCTTGCAGCTTGCAAACCGTCCCCTAACAGCAGAGCACGGGGCGTTTTGTCCAAAATGTGCCGTACAAACACCCTTCTCGTTCCCACCCAAGCAGCACTATTCCTGTCTCGCTACAGGCGTTTCTGCAGGAAAATTCAATTTAAGCAAGTTTTCCTCCCCGCCCCGATTTTTTTCCACTCTTTTCCCTGACGCACTCAAAAACCCCAAGAAAGACTTTTGAGGGAAGCGAGAAGAAAATGATGAAACGGAGAAAAGCTTTTCCATTTTCCATGCCACTTATCAGGGGAACAGAAAAAAGAACAGAAAACAACACCCAGAGGAATCGGCAGCGTTGTTTTCATCACAAGGTCGGTACAAGCTGTTCTCAGGGAAAAAAAAAAAAAAAAAAGGAAGAAATCCTCCGTGCGCAGGAAAAATGATATCCCGCATCTGCAACAGGTTTGCCTGAACATGTGCATGGTGGGGTCCCTCGGCCAGTGGCAGCTGAATTGCAGCTTGTTTGCAAATGTCTGCAGCCTTTTGCAAGGGCTGCAGGTTGCGGTGCCCGCCCAGCAGCACCCCAGCGGTTTGGGGCATCCCAGGGAGAAAGGGAGGATTTTGAGGGAAAAGGGATGGGGGGAAAAGAGGAAAAAAAGGTAAAGGTGGAGAAAAAGGAGAAGAGGGGGGAAATGGGGAAAACGGGGGAGGGGGAAAAAGGGAAAAAAAGGACAAAAAAGGGAAGGGGGAAAGGTAGGAAAGCAAAAGAAAAGAATAAAAAAGGGGGAAAATGGGTAAAAAAGGAAAGTGAAGGCAAAGGAAAGGGAAGAGCCCAGGAACAGCAAGAGCAAGGGGAAAGGAAAGGGAAGGGAAGAGGAAGGGGAAGAGGAAGGGGAAGAGGAAAGGAAGCTCCATGTGGCCCTTTGAGCCTGAGTGGTTTTAAGTTTTCCTTTCCCAAATATTTATGTATTTATTTATTAGCATTACGTGGCCTTACTGTGACATTTTCCAGGTTTTCTTGGAAAGCCACATTTTTCTCTTGCTCCCTCCCTCCAAAAAGGAAGCAAAACATTAGGGGAAAAAAAAAATATATATTTATATAAAGGGACGCATTTTGCTCCTCTGATGGGCTGAGCGTTGCCCCAACAAGAACAGCTACAACGTGCAGCCCTGAAGGATGGTGCAAGACTCAGCAGGATGCTTTGCAAAGCCGGATAGTGCAAAGCTTGGTAGGACACTTTGCAAAAGCAAAGGATGGTGCAAGGCCCCATAGGGCACTTTCCAAAACCGAAGCTCCGTAGGGTGCTTTGCAAAAATGAAGGACAACCTGAGGCTCAGTGGTACGCTTTGCAAGACTGAAGGACGGTGCAAGGCTCCATAGGACACTTCGGAAAAACAAAGGACAGTGCGAGGATTGGTAGGATGCTTTGCAAAACCAAAGCATGGTGCAAAGCTCTGTAGGACACTTTGCAAACTGAAAGGTGGTGCAAAACTCAGTAGGACTCTTTGCAAAACCCAAAGAAGGTGCAAAGCTTGGTAGGATACTTTGCAAAACCCAAGGATGGTGTGAGGCTCAGTTGGACACTTTGCAAAGGCAGGACAATTTGCCTTTGCAAAGACAAAACAACTAACCTTTATTTTCTCTTTTTTTTTTAATTCCTGCTTTGAAAAATCACCAGATGCCATCACGATGAGGATTTAAATGAGAAATGGCAGCCAGCTCCCCGAGCTCGCTTAGGGCTGTGGCGGTAGGTGCTCTTGAGCGAGCAGCCCACACCACGCGGTTGCTCCGGGCGTCCTTGCAAGGAGAAAAACCAGATCCCTGGAGCATCCATCTCCCCTGCCCCTCCAGGCACAGCAAAACCCCCCGTGCCGTCTCCTGCAGGAGACGCCCGGGGTGCAAAGGGCAGCGGCGGCAGGTGCCGGAGCCGGCGGCCGGCGCGGCACGCGGGCTGGCACGCGGCTCCCGCAGCCATGGCAACGGCTCGGCGGGATGCTGCGCCGATAAATCGCCCAGCTAGAGCGACTCTGCTCAAAGAGCCTTTCTGGTGATTAAGTCCCACCGTTTTTCTTTCTTTTTTTTTTTTTTTTTTTTTTCTTTTTTTTTTTTTTTTTTTTTCCTTCTGTCTCTCTCTCTTTTTTTTTTTTTAATTTTATCCTTTTCCTATATAATTCGAGGTCTGCAAAATTCCTTGCTGGTGGTGACTTTGTGTTGAAAGAAGACAAGAGGGCGCAAGTTTGGGGCACATGTGTGGGGCTGCACAGAGCCCGTGCATGCAAGGCACTCTCCCGCACCTATGGATTTATCCACAGCCGCTGCAAGGGCTGGGACGTATGGACTTGCACGTGCATGCCGTATTGGTGCACTGGTGCATGGTGTGTATGTGAGTTTGCAATGCACACGCAGAGGCCTGTGCGAGTGCATGCAGATGCCCGCGTGCAAGTTTTGGGGCAGCGCTGGCCCAGTCTGCAGGTATGTGGGGTGCTCTTGTACCCCGTTTGCATGGGGCAGCTGGGAGAAGCTGCTGCTGAAGGGAGCCGCGGAGATTGAAAGCTCTGTTATTTTTAAATAAATGCAAATTTGACGTTGTCTTAATGGAGAAAGACAAGCCGGGCTCCTCCTCCTCCTCCTCCTTGCTGAGACGGCCGCAAAGGCGGGTGACAAGCAGCCCCCGAGCTGCGGGGCCGCTGCACCGGGCAGAGCAGCAGGGACAGGGGCTGGATCGTCCTCCCCCGCGGGATGCGCATCCCCGACACCGCTCCTTTTGGCGCGGCGTGACGGACGTTGCGTGCACGGGGCGGCTTTGCACCCCGGCCCCGGCGCTTGGCTCTGGGTGCGGGAGCACGGGGTTATTTCGTCTTCCCTTCATTTCTCCTGCTAAGGCAGGAGCGGCGCGTGGGCGGCTAATGGGGAGGGAGGCCGGTAATCGGCCGCAAGCCGCGGGGCTGCGCTCTCGCCGCGCGCTTCAAAGCTCCCGAGACGCTTTTATCCCCCGCGGTGGCCCGGCCTCCACGGCCCCGCGGCCTCGACGGAGCAAAGCGAGGGCAAGGGATGCTGCAAGAGCCAAGGTCCCCCCCGGGAGAGGCTCTGCCCTTCCTCCCTGCCCTCCTCATCCTCCTGCTGCGGATGTGGGACCTCTGCGTCCTGACGTGGGGCTCAGCCTGTTTTGCACGTGGGGAAGCTGGGGGTGAAAGCCAAGGGATGAGTGGATCTCTGTGCTGGAGTAGAGGATGAAAAGCTGCAGACGGGGAAAAAAGCAGGAGGGAAAGAGGAAAAAAAAAAATAGATTGAAAGAAAAAAATAAGCGCCCATGACAGTTTAATGGGGCTGGTGATGAAATAATGACTGTTTTAAAGTCTGCCGGAGTGCGGCGGTGCCTCGATTAAGCCCAGGCGCTGGTGATGCCGAGTTCGCCCCCCAACTCGGGGAGCTGCCGCGCGGAGCCGCCCGCCCGGCCCCGGCTTCCCCCCCGGCAAGAGGCGTCGGAGGTGCCGGGACACGGCACGGAGGGGCGCGAGCCGCGCGCGCGGGGGCCGCGCACGTGCTGGGGCAGCGGCGAGGGAAGACGTGTATTAACGAGCTGCTTGTAAATGACTCCGCAATTAATCACTTGTCTGTGCAAGGTGTCACATGGCGCTCGCCTCCGCGGCGCTATATATAGCAGGGAGGTGTAGGTAGGATCCATCCATCCCCCTTGGCAGGGACAGGTTCTTGGCTCGGGTTCCTCCAGTCACAGGTCCCAATGTGACGAGGTGCCAGCTCGGTTTGGCGTGGGGCTGCTGCAGGAGGAGCTGCAATGCGCCCCGTGCCCTCCTGCCCCCGCCACGCTCTCACTGCGCGTCGGAGCAGCTGAGCATGAGCAGCTGGTTGCAGAGGCTGCTGCCTTGGGCCAGGGCTCTGCTCGGGGACATCAGGTACTCGTGCAGGCGCTGAGTGCACGTTGCATCCGCCAAGCATGCAACGCTGACATGAAGCACGTGTGCAGGCCCCGTACCCATGTTGCAGATATTGCATGCATAAGTGAGCTGAGCACACGTGCAGGCACCGAGAGCACGGGAGGACTCCAGAGACACCAAGGCCACGTTGCAAACCTCAGGCCAGCACATGTGCATGCAAACGCCACACATGTCTGTAGTGGTGCGTGCACACAGACTCCAAGCACACACGCGTGCCAAAACCGAGCGCATGTGCAGGCATCAAGTGCACATGCAGACACTGAGTGCACGTTGCCGACAGGCGCATGTGCAGACGTGGAGCAGATGCCAAGTGCACACATAGACACCGAGTACATGCTGCAGACAAGTGCACATGCAGATAGCAGGAATATTTGCAGCTCTTGCACGTGCATGCAGACGGAGCCCACATGCAGTCTCCTCCATGGAGGTACCGAAATGCTCTGCACCTGGTCCTGGGCAGGCTGCTCGTGCTGGCTCTGGCTGAGCAGGGCGTTGGATGAGATGATCTCCAGAAATCCCTTCCAAACTGAATGTCCAGATCTGGCACCACGTCAGCAGGAGCAGACCCAGGGCTGGCACTCCCCGGGCTGGCAGGGAGACGGCTGGCAGGGACATCAGAGCTCCTTGGACCACAAGCAGCTGGAGCGGGTGGGAAAGGACGGGCTGGCAAGCACCAGCACAAAGCGAGGGAGGGCATCAAATGAAAGCAGCACATCCAGGGTGGTGGCTAAGCTGTGGAACCTCTTGCACTGGGTAGGGTGGCACTCGTGTTTCATGCAGGCACTGGGGACTCCCCCGGACTCTTGCTGCCACCACAGATGCCTCAGACCAGGATGTCAGAAACAGCCATTAGTGGAAGACTAGCAAGTTTGGGGGCAAAGAAGAGCTTGCTTGGGTCCTAGAGCAGGGCAAGGAGTGACTGGGGGGCTGTGCTGTTGATGAATGGATGGGAAGAGGGTGGGCAGATGGGTAAGCGTGTGACTGGTGGGACAAGTAGACTGCTGATGGATGGCAGGATGGGTGGATGGATGGGTGGGTCAATGAGCAGGTGGACGGTTGGATAAATGGATGGGTGGATGGATGGAGCATGAATAGATGGATGGGTGAATGGATGGATGCATGGGTAGATGGCTGAGTGGATGGATGGATGGATGGATGGATGGATGGATGGATGGATGGATGGATGAGTGGATGGATGGATGGCGCATGAATAGATGGATGGGTGAACGGTTGGATGCATGGGTAGATGGCTGGCTGGCTGGTTGGATAGATGGATGGATGGACGGATGGATGGATAGATCTGTGAATGGATGGATGATGGATTCATGTATCTGGACAAAGCAGCAAAGCAGTGGTATGTCAGGGCTGGCACCCTTGTATGGAGCCGCGTCACTAGTGTGGTTGTGCACCACATGAGATGGTGGGCTCATCCCAGCAGGGACCCTGCTCAGTGAATCCCTGGGTGCACAGGTCAATGCAGCGCTGATGTACAGGCGGTGCCAGGGACCTGCATCTCCTCCTGAGCTGGCTGGGCAGCATCTGGCTCTTCCAAGGATGCCACCTAGCTTGGATGCTTCCCCGGGATAGAACAATCCTGAAAGCATCCATCTCCCCCGCCAGCTGTGGAGGCACCTGCTCATGGTGTCACACAAGGGCGACGGTTGGAGTGACCACAGGGACCATCTGGTCCAACCCTCTGCTCAAGCAAGGTCACCTGGACACGTTGCCCAGGACCATGTCTGGGTTGCATTGAACATCTCTGAGGATGGAGACTCCACAGCCTCTCTGGGCAGCCTGTCACAGCGCTCCAGCTCCCTGGCGTGCTCAGATGGAGGTGTCCCCACAGGTAAGCACGGCGTGTGCATGGGGCAGTGCGTGTGCGTGGGGCTGCATGTCTTCATGGGCTATACGTGTGCACAGGGTGGTGGTACATGCGCATGGAGCTGAGCATGTGCACGGAGCCATACTTGTGCATGGGGCTGTACATAGGCATGGAGCTGCACACATGCACAGAGCTGTGCATACACAGCACTTGCTGTCTCTCACGCTGCAGCCGCAGAATGAGAGCAGAGAGCCTCGCATTGCCCCCCAGAGCCGTTCGGCAGAGGAGCTCCAGCTCCATACAGCCCCATCTCCCCGGCTGCAGCAAACCCGCGCTCACCGCGGTCCGGGCTGCAGCACACATCCCTCCAACGCCGCTATAAATAGAGAGGCTGAAAGGTCAGCAGGAAGCGCCGCCGACCGCACGGGGCGGAGGAGAGTGCCGCGCTCCTCCGCTCTGCCCCGCGCGTGGCCACGGGGCCGTCCGGTTGCACCGCCGGCATCGGCTGCACCCCGTCCTCTTGTGGATTTGGGCTGCTGAGAGCGGGGCATGGGCCGGGACGGTGGAGGAGTGTGTGCATGCACATGTGTTCTTGCACAGCTGTATGCGCTCATACATGTGCTCTTGTACCTGTGTGCATACGTGCATTCGTGCACACACGTTCTCGTACATTCCTGCACGCAGGTGTGTGCTCATGCATGCATGCTCACGCATGTACACAATTCTTGCACATGTACTCACGTGCATGTACACGTGGTCTTCCGTGTGCGCATGCACTTGTGCACGCACACTGACTTGTACGTGCATGCACATATGTGCACTCACATCCATGCACACGCGTTCTTGTACATGCATGCACACAAGTACAAACTGGTGCACACACCATGTGTGCATGTGGTCTTGAACATTTGTACACACAAGTAGGCACTCTCACGTGTGTGCACACGCACACATGTTTTCCTATACGTGTATGCACACGCATATGCAATCACACATACATGTGTATGCTTGCACATGTGTTCTTATACATATGTACCATTCCCAGCTCCGGTGCTTTCAGCAGCCATCCGGGCAGCCCAGGCGATGCTTTACTCCTCCACTCAGCCTCACAGTTTACTGCAAAGCCCTAGGAAAATGACTTTTTTTCCTTCATCCTGCCCGAGAAGCCCAGAAAGGCAGTGGGACCCCCATGCTGCCAGCAAAGACCTGGATGCCTTCAGCCCCAAAACCATTTTCCAAAAACCATTTTCCCAAAAATGTTTTAATATTCACAAGAGAGCGGGCGCCAGGAAGCAGAGCCCGTCCCGCCGCCCCGTCCTGTCCCGCGGACACCGTTGGAGCTATGCGGGGAGGCCGGGCTGCTCTGGCCGCTGCTCCTGGTGCCTGGCCACATCCCGCAGGGTTTGCAACCGGAGCGGCTCCAGAGGATGGGCAGGAGGCAGCGCCCTGGGGCAGCTCCCTCCTCTCCAGCCGGATTCCGGAATGGAAGAAGCGGAGTGGGAAGCAGCCGGTCCCGTGGATGCCCGGAGCGCTTCCCCACCTGCAGCAGTCCTGTGGGTGCAAGGGGAGCAAGCGGTGAGCATGGGGGACGAGGGCAGGTGCCACCGGCGGAGGAGGGACGCAGGACGCTGCAGGGCACAGCGGGACCCCGTGCACCCACCTGAGGGCTCAGGCCTCCAGTTCAGACATTTCGCAGGAGCTGGGATAAGGAGGGAGCGGAAAAGCCCCGGTTAGCCCTGAGTGCCCCCATGCCTGAACGCTGCACTGTCCCCACCACCCAGCCCCTTCTCCTGCACCGGCGGAGCCAGGAGCGCCCTTTGCTCCAGCTTGGCACCATCGCTCCCATGGGCATCCCATCGGGATACATCCAGATGTGTTTGTAGCATCGCCCGGCACTGCTAGGGGCACGCGGGCTGCAAAGCAGAGCCCCTGCAGCAGCTATAAACCGGGAGGCACCCGCGGGCGGCATCGCTTCGAGCGATGCTCCACCAGGTACCCGACAGGTTTATAACAGCAACAAGGACCTGTGGGTGCAGGGGCGCATGGCGCCGGCTGCCCAACGGGCCTTGTGGCTCCAGCAAGGATTCGGGATGCCGCGGGTGGGACACAGACACCCTGCAAGAGCCCAGCACCGGCTGCGGCGGCGATGCCCTTAGAGGGGGCCCGGCGGCGCGGGCGGGCGGCGCTCACTCACGGTCAGCGGGTCAGTAGCGAAAGCGGCCACACTGTTCCTCATCTCGCTCTCATTGCCGCGCAGCGGGATGAGGGAGATGTTACCCAACCTGGAGTCCTGCGGCGGCCGCGCCGCCCGCGTCTTGGAGCTCTCCGAGGGCCACACGGCCCCGCCGTGCTGCGGGCAAAGCGGGGACGGCGGTGACGTGGGGGTCACCGTGCCAGCCCTGACGCTGCTGCGTCGGTGGCATCAGGGCTCCGTGGTCCTCTGGCACACGGGATGCCGGGAGCGATCCGCTCCGGAGCGGGATCCCGTCAGCAGCCTGGTCCCTACCTGCGCGTGGAGGAAGGTGGCGAACCATTCCCGCAGATCCGCCTGCGTGTCGCAGCACAGGTACCTGTGGGAGGCAGCGTGGCCCCGTGAGCACCACGGGATGAGTCAAGGGATGCGCTGAGGGACGCGCTGTGGGATGAGCCCTGGGATGCGCCGTGGGATGCACCACGGGCTGCACTGAAGGATGCGCCATGGGAGGAACCCAGCATGCGCCCTGCATTGCCCCACTGCCAGAGCCAAGATCCCCCTTATTTTTATCCAGGCATTAGAGAGCTTTGGAGCTCCTGACGGGTTCCTGCTGCGAGGAAGAGCCCGGACAGGAGGCCAGTGCACCATGGATGGCAACCGTGTCCCCCGCCCTTTCTTACCACTGCTGCTTCTCGTGCTTCTCGTTTTCATAGAAGACAGTAAAGCCCCAGCTGGAAGGAGAGAGGTGAGAAGCTGAAGAGCAACCTCCCCATCTCTGCTGCCCTTAGCTCCAAGGGCTCCACATTAATAAGTGTCCTAGCAGCTGCTCGTATCCCAGAAAGCCACCCGCATCCCTGAGATCCTCCTACGTCCCTGTGATCCTCCTGCATCCATGAGATCCTCCTACATCCCTGTGATTCTCCTACATCCATGAGATCCTCCTACATCCTGCAAACCACCTGCATCCCTGAGATCCTCCTACATCCTTGAAAACTACCCATATCCCTGTGATCCTCCTACATCCCTGCAAGCCACAAGCATCCCTAAGATCAAGCTGCATCCCTGAGATCCTCAACATTCCCAAGAGCCATGTGCATCCCTGCAAGCCACCTGCATCCCCAAGCAGCTGGGCATCCAGTATGGTTTCCAGCAGGGCTTCCCCTGGGGTTTTTGCTTTCAGAGCAACCAGGTAGCCCCCAAGCTTAGCCAGGATCCTGCCCGGTCCCTAGGGATGACCACAGCAGAGGGGAGGCATTTTAGCATCATCTCCCCAGTGTCTTGGTGCAGCACTTTGCCCACATTTTGCAAAGTTCATCCGTCAGCAAAGCACAGAGGCAGCCACCATGTACATGGGGGAACAGCACCTGCTCTGCACATGCACACATGCACATGCATGCACACCTGAGCACACATTCACATTGTGTGCACACACTTGCACTTTGCAATGCATTCTTGCATGCACACACACGTGCACGCACAGTCTAACTGGTGTGCAATATTGCATGTACACATGCATGCGCACATATGCACTTGGAATGCCCACTTGCATGCAGGCACACACGCATGCACATGTGCATGCACGCACATGCATTCTCGAATAACCGCTTGCACACATGCATGCACACTCACTCATTGGCACACCCTTGTAATCAGGAGTACCCACGTGTATGCACGTGTGCAGAGGCGCACACATGCATGCACCACATGCAATTTGGAACACACACTAACATGCATGTACACCCACTCACACATGTGCATGCACATACTCTCTGGGGTTCACAAGTGCATGTACACACATTCACACATATGCTCTTGAATGCACATATGGACTTACATGCATGCACACACATGCAAGCACACACATGCATGCACACACATGCATGCATACTTTTGCCTTCCAATAACTTGCAGCTGTGAGGCAGGTGTCCTTGAAGCCTCCCAGCAAGCCTTTGCTGCTCCTCATGCTCCCACGCATGTGCTCAAACATGCACATGCTCACACGCATGTGTGCACTCCCACATGCAAGCAAACTTCTGCATGCACACACACTACACAGGCACATGGTCTCACACACACCCACGCGCTCGTGCACGGTGCAGTGCCACACCGCAGGGGCTTCCATGCACCCGTACGGATGGCCCACACCACATCCCCTGCCCAGCGCTATCCCTCCCTCTGCCCTGCCCCGCTGCACGTTTGCACCGGCAGCTCGCGCGCCGCGAGGCTGCTCTGACATCTGGTGGCAGGCGGCAAGGCTGGAGCATCTGCGTCCTTGCTGCCAGCACTGTCACCAAATCCATTGCCATCCCTGTCCCCGCAGCCGCTCTGCCCCCCAAGTGCTGCTCACCACGTGGGCGGCCGAAGCTTCTTCTTGATGCCCAGGTAGACCTTCAGGTTCCGGATGGGCCATTCCTTCTCCGGTTTGTGGCTCTGTGCAGACACAGGGGCCCGGCAAATTGATGGGGGAATACGAGGTTGCCGGCACCACCAAGCCCATTGCTACAGCCCGGGTGTTCAGGGCCACCCGCTGCCAGATGTGGGTCAGCCCCACAGCCATGCAAGGGCAGAGCACGCTTGCAAACCAACCAAGCATTGGATACTCACTGGCCCCACAGCCATGCAAGAGCAATGCATGCTTGCAAAGCAGCTGGCCTGGGGTACAAGGCATGGACCAGCCCCACAGCCACGCAAGGACAATGCACACCTGCAAAGCAGTCAAGCATGGGGCACCAGGCATGAGACAGCCCCACGGCCATGCAAGGGCAGTGCACACTTGCACAGCAGCTGAGTTTGGGGCACAAGGAGCTCTCCAGCTTCACAGTCATGCAAGGGCAGCACACACTTGAAGAGCAGCTAAGCATGGGGTTCTCACCAGCCCCATGGCCATGCAAGGGCAACACACACTTGCAAAGCAGCCAAGCATGGGGCATCAGTCACGGGCCAGTCCCACAGCCATGCAACACCAATGCACACTTGCAAAGCAGCTGAGCATGGGGCACCAGGTGCTCTCCAGGCCCACAGCCATGCAACACCAATGCACACTTGCAAAGCAGCTGAGCATGGGGCACCAGGTGCTCTCCAGCCCCATGGCCATGCAAGGGCAATGCACGCTTGCAAAGCAGCTGAACATAGTGCTCCAGTGCCTCTCCAACTGCCGCCTCCCCAACGCGCCCATGGGGCTCTCAGGCAGGGTAAACACACATGGATGGTCACCGGTGTGTGCAGCACGGTGGGGACGAGGACGCGGCCGGTGTGCATGGTGCTCACCCGCACTTCCTTGTAGAGTCGCAGGCAGCTGTGGTTGAGGATGAAGTAGCGGTCGTGGAAGCCCGTGCTGAGGCCGAGGCCCAGCAGGTTCCTCTCCTCCCGAAACTTCATCATGCCGTGCTTGCAGTCGCCAACTCTGCTGGCTGGAAGGCAGCAGGGAGGACACGTCGGACACGGCGCAGACAGAGCCCAGGGCGTGCATGAAAAGCCCACGGCGGGCTCTGTGGCGGACCAGGCTGTCCAGGACCCACGTGGCCCCGTCTCGGAGCCGTCGTGCCCTTCCCTCACCCAGGTAGAGGAGCATGTTCTCCATGGACATCTGTTTCTTCACCACCAGGTAGCTCTCCGTCCCCAGGCCGTGCAAAATGGGCAGGACTTTCTCCGAGTAGTGCAAGGGCCGCTCTGCGTGGGGCAGGGAACAACCCGTCAGCATCGCCCAAGGACACAATCCCTGTGTGTCCCGGCCACCGCACAGCACCGCACGGTGCTGCTGCTGCTCGGTGTCCCCTAGGCACCGGTAGCAGCAGGGACTGCCTGACACTGGAAGGCAACTGAGGAGCAATCACAAACATTTCTGGCCGTGCTGCTTGCAAATATGTAACTTGCACTTGTCTTGGCAGGGTATGCACCTCGGCACTCCCGCCGGGCTGCATTCCCGCGCAAGCAAAGGGCAAGTGAGGAAACTCATAGGAAAAGTATTCCATGAAAGCAAACGCACGTCTGCTCCGCCTTGGACGCGTTTCAGACCCTGCAGAGATTTCTTTTAAGGGCTGGGTGGTCGTCCGCTCCGCGGCAGCCGAGCGCAGGCGCCATGCGCTCCCATCCAGGCACAGCCAGGGCTGGGCTGGACTGTTTGTCTTTGGCAAGGACTAAAACGTCTCACATTTCCCCCAAGCGAAGGCCTGAGGGACTGCAGGCGGGCCAGGATGGGGGCAGCGGGATGATCCCGGCATTGACTTTCCCATCCCCGTCACGTCCCGCACCCACCTGCCTCCTCCCTCTCATTCACTTCAAAGCAGCTCCAATAGTCCTTCTCCTTCATGACGATTTTCCTGCGGTCCAGGATCTCGAAGGCCAGCTCCTCGGCTGTCATCGTCGCCGGGATCTGCAGGCGATGGAAGGGACCATGGATCGGGATGACACTGCCTGCGGCCTCATCTGTGCCCCTGTCCCATGCTGGCCACCCACCTTGACGTGCTGCTCGGCCTCGGTCTTCTTCTCCTCCAGGTACACGGTGCAGATGAAGTCCCCAGCTTGCTGCAAGGCAACGGGAGGTCCTGTAGCCCACAGCCCGCCATTCACAAGCTAATTCCTCCTCAAAACACATGTCCACCCATGCCAGGGGACATTTCCCCTTCTAGCATCACCACTGGATATCAAGTTTCCCCGGGCTGCAAGAAAACAGGAAGGCAGCAGAGAAGGGATTTCCCCAAAGGACAGCAGAGGCACCATGTGCCACCAGCAGAGGTGACACCAAGGGAAGGACCCACCTGTGTCCCGCTGGACGCGGCCTCCCGCATCTTCATGATGGCTGTGATCTCATCCTGCTGCTTCTTCATCTCTTGGTCATTGACCTGCCGAGGAAGAGGAGCCCGGAGAGCGATGAGGGCCAGCACAGAAACCCCCCCTCGTATCCCAGACTTGGGATGGTCACTAGTGGTGACCAGAAGATCCCTAAATTCCATTGCAGAAGCATGGGCTGGTCCCCTGAGCCCCAGCTTAGGGTATCTCCAGGGTTTGCAGGGCAATGTCCCACCCTCCACTCATCTCCAGAGAGACTTCTGCAGGAAGGCACCTGCTTTCTTCCTCTCGTGGCCTCCCCAAGCCCAACCTGTCCCCTGGAAGGTGTCCCTCCTCTCAGCAAGCCGGGAATGGCCGTGAACTTGCAGCATATTCATATATTGGCCTGGTCCAGAGCCAGCCAGATGCCACCAGGGCCAGACTTCCCTGCGGAGCTGACAGCTCCATAGCCAGGCAAGGGGCCCAACCTACGTTGAAGATCGTCACGTAGTGGTTGATGAGGTCCTCCACCACGCGGCCCGCCTTGTAGTCCTTGCCATCCGTCTGGAAGAGCGTGGGCCCGAAGACGATGGCCAGGTTGTGCGTATTCATCTGGTTGTCACCAGAGAAGCGCTGCACCCTGCGGGCACAGGACCCCCATCACGCCTCCAAGCGTGACGCTGCCCCAGGACCCTCCTTGGACCAACCCTTGCTTGGGATGATGCTCAGGTTGGGCCACCCCCTGGTTGGCCCCAAATCCTCATCTTTTCCTTGTGGGGGGCAGCAGTCAGGGGGCTTCCCTTCCCCTCTCAGCCTCCACCTGACCAGAGGGACCCCCGGCATTGTGGGGACCCCCGGACCCACCACCGCATCCCTCCTCACCGGAAGAGGTGATTGATGAGGGTCTTCAGTGTGGCCCTGTTCACCGCGGGCAGGCTGCCCAGGAGCCGCCGGTACTCGACGATCTTCTGCTCCTCGTCCTCCAGTGCTGCGGGAAGGGATGGGGCAGTTACTACGGGAAGGCAGCAGTGCAGGCGGAAAAGTGGGGAAGGACATGCCCCCCCTCAAGATCTCACAGCTGTTTTGCAGCTGGATGCGCCCAGTTCCAGCAATCAGGATGCAGGAACCCATAGGAGGCGTCTCTGCATCCCAGGGAGGGCCAGTGGAGCCCGGACAGACTTTGCACAGAGGCAGCAGCCACTTGCAAAGGGCCATGCAAGGGGCACGGACAGGCAAGGTGACAGCCCCAGGCCATGCAGTTGGTCCATAGCAAAGCTGAGGGGCAGCATCGCACCGTGTCCCATCTTGCTGCCACCAAAGGAATATCCCAGCGGCTCCACCGTCATAGACTCATAGAATCATTATGGTTGTAAAAGACCTTCAAGATCATCGAGTCCAACCCCGTGGCCTCACCCGTGGCCCGCAGCCAGTCCTGGCTCCAGCGCTTGGTGAAGAGCCCGTCGCCGAGCTCGCGGAAGAAGCGCTTGAGCGTGTTGGCGACGTCGTCCACGTGGTGCTCGCCCTCCTTGAGGCGCACGCTGCGCGCGTCCTTGCGCAGCATCTCCAGCAGCCCCGTGGTCTTGGAGTTCTGCCCGCTCTTGCGGTAGATGCCCTCGGAGGTGAGCCCTGAGGCGGCGAGGCGGCGGGCGGTGAGCCCCGC
>VZSV01000049.1:51329-72056 GCA_013398735.1 Nothocercus julius | reverse complement strand
GCATTCGTGTGTCCCTCCACTCCACCTTCCCGTGTCCCCGCGAGGACCGAATCCGGGAGCAGGAGCCGCCCCAGCACGGGGCTCTCCCGGCTCCCAGGTGCTCCCGGCCCGGCGCCGCCGTCACGGAGCCCCCGCGCTTGCCCTCGGAGCTCGCGGAGGCTCCGGCTTCGAGGTGCTTGAAGGCCCCGGGTGCTCCCGAGTTCGCCCAGGGCTCCGCTCCGGCACCGCCGGCCTGCGCAGCCGCCTCCTCGTGAGGCCGGGCTCGATTAGTGCAGGGAAACTCTTATTCTGAGCCCGTCTCCGCACAACGTCCCCGAGCCCAAGGGGATCCCGCGGCGCCTTGAGGTCCGCGGGGTCGCTGGAGCCTCCGCGGCTGGAAGGCAACAGCTGGAAGGCAACAGCTGGAAAGCAAACAGCTGGAAGGCAACAGCTGGATGCTGGTGCTGAGCAGTCAGCGCTGCCCCGTCTGGCTGTGCTCCCGCCATCCCCTCCGGACGAAGGCCAAAGAGCCAAGGCGGAGGGTTGGGGCACCGGGAGCAGCCAGCGAGGGGATGGAGGAGCGAGCGCGGAGGCGGCAGGAGCTGGGATGCTCATCCCGGCTTCCAGAGCATCCTGCTGCACCTGTCCGAGCGCTGCTGCCTTCCCCTTCCTGGCCAGGAGGTGTCATTGGTGGCCTTTCCGAAAGCCGCGCGCGCCGCGGTGCTGCTGCACTGCCCTCGGCGCGTGCGGGGGCCCAGCGGAGCCCTCCGCTCGCTCCCTGCGGATGCAGGACGAGCCTGTGCGGCCCGGCCGGGTCCGGAGCGCTCGGGGTACCCCCTGAGCACCAGCAGGGCCACTGTGGGAAGCTGGCGAGCGAATGATTAGTCTTAAAATAAGCCGGTTTGGGGAAAAGACCTGCCCGGTGCGGCTTGGCGGGAGCGCGGGTGGCAGCTCCGGGTTAACGGGCGCGCACGTGAGTTTGGCCCCTAACTCGTTTCTGCCCTGTGTCTCTTTGCAGAGGACGCTCTGCTGGAAGCCGCCAGGATCAACAACGTCTCCGAAGTCGAGAGGTGAGTGTGGCCCATGGCACAAGGAGAGGCTGGAGCGCCCCGTGGCACACGGGGTGCAACCTGCGGCCACCCGCGCGGGGGCTTGTTGGGGACAGCACTGCCCGTGCCCAGGGCTGCACGTGCCCCACGGTGCGCGCGGGGCTGGGAGCCGGCTGCCCTAGCTCTGCCCGGGACGCCCGTGTCCCCGCGGAGGCAGCGCAGAGTGGAAAGCAGCAGTTTTCACCCCAAGTTTGTCCAGGTTTTCTTGCCCCAGGCAGGAAACGCTCCCCCCAACCAAGCGCTCCTGAGGGGCCGGGAGTGTTTTGCCAAATCTTGTGTGAGGGGCAGGTTTCGAGGGACGTCTGTCCACCAAAACCGGCTTCCGTGGGCGGGAAACGAGTGTCATCCAAACACGGCGCAGACAGCAGCAGGTTGGCTGCTCCCTGGCGCATCTCGGTAGCCCGGTGGGGTCGGGGTCTCCCGGATGGGCAGAACAAGCCGCGTTTCCGCCAGCGTTGTCACAGGCTGGGAGGTGACACTGCCGCGCTCCTGCTCAGCACAGCGGCTGCTTCCCGTGTCTCTCCAGCCTCTCCCAGGGGCTCCTTCCCTCATCCAGGGAGCTGGGGGGCTGCTCCTTCCACGTGCCCCCGCAGGAGAGGGGAGAGCCCCTTCCCTTCCCTCTCGGAGGGAGCGGCGCCAGGGCCGAGCCCTGGCCTGTGTCGAGGGCCAGGGAGGATATTGGCGTGCGGCTAATTGGCCCGCGCGTCCTGCTGCTGCTAATTGCAGGAAGCTGCTGCCCGGCCGTGTGCAGGTGGTGTGGGAGCCTGGCCGGGGCGGCGGGGCTCCCAACGGGACTGCGGCTGTGCGAGCGCGGCGCTGCTGCCGCCTGTGCGTCACCCCGCAACACCCGGTGGCTTCCCGGTGTTCCGCGAGCAGGGATGCGGCTGTGTGAGCGCGGCATTGCTGCCACCTGTGCATCACCCCGCAACACCCGGTGGCTTCCCGGCGTTCCATGAGCAGGGATGCGGCTGTGCAAGCGCAGCGCTGCTGCCGCCTGTGCGTCACCCCGCAACACCCGGCGGCTTCCCGGCGTTCCGTGAGCAAGGATGCGGCTGTGCAAGCGCGGCGCTGCTGCCGCCTGTGCGTCACCCCGCAACACCTGGCGGCTTCCCGGCATTCAGTGAGCAGGGATGCGGCTGTGCAAGCGCGGCGCTGCTGCCGCCTGTGCGTCACCCCGCAACACCCGTTGGCTTCCCGGCGTTCCATGAGCAGGGATGCAGCTGTGCAAGCGCGGCGCTGCTGCCGCCTGTGCGTCACCCCGCAACACCCGGCGGCTTCCCGGCGTTCCATGAGCAGGGATGCGGCTGTGTGAGCGCGGCATTGCTGCCACCTGTGCGTCACCCCGCAACACCCGGTGGCTTCCCGGTGTTCCATGAGCAGGGATGTGGCTGTGTGAGCGCGGCATTGCTGCCACCTGTGCTTCACCCCGCAACACCCGGCGGCTTCCTGGCATTCCGTGAGCAGGGATGCGGCTGTGCAAGCGCGGCGCTGCTGCCGCCTGTGCGTCACCCCGCAACACCCGGCGGCTTCCCGGCGTTCCATGAGCAGGGATGCGGCGGAGGCTCTTGCTGCGCGAGCGGAGCAGAGGCCGGAGTGGGGCCGGGACCCTGCGGAGCAGCGAGGGCTGTGCCGGGAGAGGGCAGTGCCGCCGCGTAGAGCCCGGCATGTCACAGCGCTGTGCGTGTCCCTCGGCTCCCACCCCGGGCGCTCCGCAGGGCCGCGGGGCGGGATAAGGGAGCTGCCGTGACGGGGCTGTAACCCCGGGCTGGTTTCAAAACCCTCGTGCTCGTGGCTGGGCGTCTGGCGGAGGCTTCGCGGTGTGAGCACAGATGAAGCGGCCAGATGTTTATGGATGCGCGTTCCCTTCGTCCGCTCCCCTCGTTTTCCCGGACTCCGTGCATTGGGAGCTGCTCTTTTCCAAGTGCCTTGTGCAGCTGGCTGCTTGTCACCGTCCTCGGCGCAGCCGAGCTGCCACCGCCAGGAACAGGGACAGGAATGTGCAGGGAGCAGGTCAGGGAAGCAGAGCGGCCGCGGTCCTTCATGCGGTCCCTTCCTGCTTCTGTCTTTGCGGTGACATCTCGTTGTCGCCTTCCTCAAAGAGGAAGCTGAGAGAGCTGAGATCGATTGCATCGAGTAGGAAGGTCAGAAAAGGGAGGAATGACCGCGGGTGGTGGAGCAGAACCTGGAACAGGCACCAACCTCCAAAGCAACAGCTGGAATTAGCAGCTGGTCCGACGTTCCAGGGGTTGACAGCCACGGGGCACGAGCAGGGGGTGACGCCACCCCAGCCGTGCTGTCCTTAGGGGTTCTTGAGGCTCTAGGCAAATAACCCCTCCTTCCAGGGCCGGTAGGTTTTCCATGTGGACCAGACAGGCTCTGTGCCCGCGTTCCTGGGGGACGCATCGCGTGTCCAACGGCTGGATACAGCCCATGGACCATAGGGCCCCCCCTTCCTTCTGGCCCCTCTCTGCTCCCGGACAGGTTCTTGCAGCTCTACCTGCTCCTGGATGTGAGGAGCAGGTCTGGTTTTTGCATCGAAATCGGGAAAGGCTGAATTTTGGGACCGTTGCCCTCCAAACCGAGAGCAAAGCAGCCGTTCCCTCCAAGCCCTTCGTGCTCGTAGGTGCTACAGAAGGTAGCGCTAATTAATGTGAATTGTTTAATTGGCCTCAGCCCGAGCTGGTCTGTGTGATAGGAGGGAACCAGGGAGCGAAGCCGTGAGAAATCCCCCATCCCGCTGGAGTTCCTCCCTGGCATTAATGTTGATGCTCCGTCCCCAAGAAGGCCGTAGAGCCTCTGAGGTGGGAGCACGTTGCAGTCTTGGCCAGGTCCGAGCGGTGTCTGGCCTTGTCTCCGAGGCCTTTTGGATCTCCTCGTATTCCCATTGCTAGGAAGAATCTAATAAACCCGCAGGGCCCACAGGGATCCATGGTCACCACTCGATTTCTGGGAGAAACGAATTTGCTCCTGGCTGTCACACTCGTCTCCCTTTGGCTCCCTCCGAGCTCGGTCTCGGTTGGGAATTCAGCTCCTCCTCTTGGCTTCCCATCTCGAGCCGTTATTCCGCGTTTGGATACAGGGGCTTAGACACTTCATGAAACCGCAGATTGGACAGGAAAAGAAACTTCTCCATAGTGTAGCCCGGCTTTGGTTTCCAGCTGGGCACGGCACCCAGGGCTGGATTTTTGGAATTCCCTTACCTGGACTGGAGCCAGGTCTGAGTGGGATGTGAGCTGCTAGAGCGGGATGTGTTGGAGCTGCCCGAGCAGGGTGTGTTGGAGCTGCCGGAGCGGGATACCTAGGAGCTGCCGGAGTGGGATGTGGCGGAGCAGCTGGAGTGGGATGCAGCAGAGTTGCTGGAGCAGGATGTGGCGGAGCTGCCGGAGTGGGATTTCCAGGAGCTACGGGAGCGGGTTGCCTGGGAGCTGCCAGAGCGGGATGCGGTGGAGCAGCTGGAGTGGGATTTCTGGGAGCTACGGGAGCGGGTTGCCTGGGAGCTGCCAGAGCGGGATGCGGTGGAGCAGCTGGAGTGGGATTTCCGGGAGCTACGGGAGCGGGTTGCCTGGGAGCTGCCAGAGCGGGATGCGGTGGAGCAGCTGGAGTGGGATTTCTGGGAGCTGCCAGAGCGGGATGCGGTGGAGCAGCTGGAGTGGGATTTCTGGGAGCTACGGGATCGGGTTGCCTGGGAGCTGCTGGAGTGGGATGCTGGGAAGCTACCAAAGTGGTATTCCCAGGAGCTACGGGAGCAGGATGCCCGGCAGCTGCTGGAGCGGGATTCCCAGGAACTACGGGAGCAGGATGCCTGGCAGCTGCTGGAGCGGGATGCCCGGGAGCTATGGGAGCAGGATGTATCGGAGCTGCCGGAGCGGGATGCCCGGGAGCTTCCTGGAGCTCGGCCTCAGCTCGCTGCCCTCCACAGCGCCAGGCCAGGAGCTCCCCTCAGTCCTGCTCTCCAAGCAGAGCATCCACCTGGAACAAGCCCGTGGTTTCCAGCCAGACACAGGCCTCGTTTCTGGCCTAACCAGCCACAAAATATTCCTAATTTTCAGACTCCGCCGCAGTGGCAGTGAGGGAGCATTGGAGAGACACTAATGGAAGATTAGTTATAATTGCACTTATTTGCATTGCTGCAGACTTTATATTTTGCTGTCTGCTTCTCCTCCCCAAGCCTGTATTTGTTTGAATATATCGGAGTTAACAGACACCCATTTTTTTTTAGGATAAATAGATTGGTTCTTCCTTTCAGTGTTCCCTTCAGGCTGTCCTCGCGGCGCGTGGAGCAGTTACACGGTGCTTTGCTTCGGCGGGCGTTTTAACTTCCAGCTGGAGGAACCCGTGGCTTCGGGGCACAAAAACTGCCTGTCCTGGCTCCGTATGGTGACGGTGCCCGTTGCTGTGCGCGGTGCCGAGGTGCTCGCGGAGGGATTCGGGAGCGGGGGGGCCTTGGCAGCGGCGCCGGCCCCGCTCCCGAGGGGCATCCCGCCCCCTGCGCCCCGGCGGGAGCATATGGGGCCGGCGGCACTATTGTTGTCGCCAAAGTTCAAGTTTCCAGTTTCCTCTTCCTGCAGCTGCCGGGAGGGCGCGCGGGGCGCCCCGGCGCTGAGCCCAAACTCAAACATGCCCCGCGGGCCCGGCCGTGTCACCGGGGCGCTCACCCAGAACCGCCTCAATAGGAGGCACATCTGGCCGGGGGTGCCGGGGGGGAGGCCGGCGCCGGCGCTTTCCCTCCTCCGGGCGCCTCCGAGGAGGGAAGCGCTGGGAGCGGCTCCTTCCTGGCAAGCCGGCGACCCGCCTGGGGGTCCTGCTGCGCCTGCCGCCGCGGCTCCTGCAGATCCTCGATGGATTTGCAAGGAAATCTTGGATCTCCATGCGGGCAGGGAGCATTGCAGAGGCCGGAGGCACCGGAGGTTACCCTCACTCTAATTGCAAAAAACCTCCTCAGCAGCTCCGCGCGTAGCTGGTTCTGCCCCAAAACCTCGGCCTCTCGGAAGTCATTGCCAAAGGTGTTAATTTAGAGGATGGTATTTCTGGGGTTGATGTAGCTGGAATTGGTTTTGATTCCAGATCAGTACAAGCTCAGACTGCCCAAACGTGAGCACCCAAACATTGCACGTCTTGCACTTGCCCACGTTTTTTGTAGCATCTTCAGTCTTTGTTAAATTAAATTCTCTAGTCAATTCACACTTATGAGTAGGCTAAAGGATACCACCCCTTTTGCTATAAAATCCTTAATATATGTTCATGCACACACACCCCACCAGCAGGAAAAGCTCCATCCTCTTTAGCCAAACCCTGTTGTCACCCACCGATGTTGGTACCCGCCAGGACCGGGTTTGTCCTTTTCCAGGCGCTGGAACCAGTGCCGAGGGAGCGGTGGCTGCGGGAGAAGCTGCTTGGCAGGGTGGCGTGAGCGGCCTGAGCCTTATTTGGTTAAAATGCGGATAAACATCCTAAACATTGATCAGGGCGCTTTATTTAATTAAACAAAAAAAATACTGCTGCTGGTAAATACATTTGGCTGTCTAGGATCTGAGCAGTGGTCGTCGCTTTATCGATTGTCATATCATTAAATCAGACGGGGAAAAATTAATGATGGGCTTGAAGACCCTGAACATAAAGTTCAGTTGTCTAGAAAATCTGTTAAGTTGCTGAGCGTCTTGCAGTGATTTCTAAAAAAAAGATAAAGAAATCCTGCTCCTAAATGAAATGTCAATGCATATTATGCTGCATGATCTGATGCCAGTAATTCTCTGCACTCAGCCTGCTCCTGTGGCATTCCAGATGCTGGCGATTATTTAGATTCCTGAATGGGAAATTGCTTGATTAATTCTAATATCTTAGCTCTGAGGCTGTAATCAAATCGCGTGGCAGCGACCCCGGCATCCTTCCTGCTGGATGCACTGGGTTTTAGTGCATTTGACTGCGGGATGCGGATCGTGTCTCATAATTTTTAATCTAAGAACAGAGATAAGTCACTGCTCCGTGTGCCCTTCCAGAGCATCTCCAAAGGGAAGAGCCTTCCGGAGAACTCGCCCATAGTTCCCAGCAGCTCCACGGAGCTCAGAGTGGAGCTGCCGCCTCCGTGTCGGTAGGAGCTGCACACGCCAAAGCCTTGAGCGGAAGTCCCAACACGGGAGAGAGCCAGGATTAAAATCCTCGGTGTCTCCTGTGCTTGTCCGTATGGGAATGAAGGGTTTTTTGGGCGGTTGCCTGGCTAGTTTCCCTCAACGTCTAGCGGGAGATTTAGGCTTGTTCGAAGCACTTGCCGTGTTCAGAATGGGTTTTGTGTCTTTTTCTTTCAGAATCAAAACTCCTTTTGAATTTTGAGTTATTCAGTAAAGGCTAAATCCTATAGAATTGACCAGGCAAAGGGGTTTGGGATTCAATATTGCATCAATATTCGATGTGCGGGACTTGGGTTTCCTGTTTCGGATACAGGATGTCTCACCCCAGAAGCGGAGCCTTAATGTGTCTTGAGGTGTGATGTGCTGCCCCAAATCCATCCTTTTTTTTTGGAAAGAATCTGAAAATACCAAGGAGCAGACGGTGCCCTATGGTGCGAAACAGAGCTTGGGTGTTGGTGAGAAGGAGCTTCAGAGTCGAAGGGAGCGTTTGCTCCCCGGGACATGTGTTTTGTGAAGGGATTTTTGAGCCGGTGGAAGGTTGGCACAGATCTTGCCAGGCTCAGACTTTAAGTTCATTCGAACTGCAGGAAGGAAAAATTGTTCTTAGAGCTGCTTTTCAGTCATTTATTAACCATGTGGCAGAGCCAGCAGCACAGCACGCTCAAGGCATTGGGACGCGCAGGCAGTTCTGGCCACCTGGACTCCTCACGTTGAGGCAGGAAGGGCTGGGAAGAGGAGACGGAGAGGGGATCTGATCCACATGCACAAGTACCTGAGGGGAGGATTTAGGGAGGAGGAGGCCAAACTCTCCTCGGGGGTGGCCGGTGACAGCCCAAGGGGTGACGGGTGCAAGTTGAAACCCAGGCAGCTCCATCTGCATGGGAGGAAGAACTTGTGTGCTGTGCGGGTGCCAGAGCCCTGGCACAGGCTGCCCGGAGAGGCTGTGGAGGCTCCTGCTCTGGAGACCTTCCCAAGGCACCTGGATGCGCCCGGGTGCCCCGTGCTCTGGGTGTCCCTGCTGGAGCAGGGGCTGGACTGGATGGTCCCTAGAGGTCCCTGCCAACCTCAGCCCTTCTGTGACTCTGTGATGAGAAACTGTTTTGCAGCCACTTCGAGGCCGCACTGTCACAAGAGCCCTTGAAGCAGCAGCAGCTGCTCTGGCCCCACTCACCAGGGCTGCTTTGTCTGTGTGTCCGTCTCCGTGCCGATCCCATGCGTGTCCGTCTCCGTGCCGATCCCGCGCCTGTCCATCTCCGTGCCGATCCCGCACGTGTCCGTCTCTGTGCTCATCGCATGTCCATCTCCGTGCCGATCCCATGCGTGTCCGTCTCCGTGCCGATCCCGCGCCTGTCCATCTCCGTGCCGATCCCGCACATGTCCGTCTCTGTGCTCATCGCATGTCCATCTCCGTGCTGATCCCGCACGTGTCCGTCTCCGTGCCGATCCCGCACGTGTCCGTCTCCGTGCTGATCCCGCATGTGTCCGTCTCCGTGCCCATCCCACGTGTGTCCGTCTCCGTGTCGATCCCACGTGTGTCTGTCTCCATGCCGATCCCACGCGTGTCCGTCTCCGTGCCCATCCCACGTGTGTCTGTCTCCGTGCCCATCCCATGCGTGTCCGTCTCCGTGCCGATCCCACGCGTGTCCGTCTCCGTGCCGATCCCACGTGTGTCCGTCTCCGTGCCGATCCCACGTGTGTCTGTCTCCATGCCGATCCCACGTGTGTCCGTCTCCGTGCCCATCCCACGTGTGTCTGTCTCCGTGCCCATCCCATGCGTGTCCGTCTCCGTGCCGATCCCGCGCGTGTCCGTCTCCATGGGATCCCGTGCGTGTCCGTCTCCGTGCCGATCCCGCGCGTGTCCGTCTCCATGGGATCCCGTGCGTGTCCGTCTCCGTGCTGATCCCGTGTGTGTCCGTGCAGGTTGCTGCTGGAGGGCGCCGACGTGAACGCGAGGCACGGGCTCGGCTGGACGGCGCTCATGGTGGCGGCCATCAACAGGAATGCCAGGTACGTTTGTCTCGGTGTTGACCATCGTCCTGGGGGTGGGATCCTTCCTGGATACCCCGGAGTCACACAGAGCTCCAAGGCGTTTCCATAACCCCTGGGCTGCTTCGGGGTCGCTAAACACGAGGGGCCTTTTCGATCTGCGTTTGTCCCGTGTTTGTGCTCCGGAACGAGCCGAGCAGCTCTGCGGCCCCGGAGAGGCCGCCCTGCCCATGCAGTTCCACGGCAGCGCTCCGAGTGCGTGAATGAGCAACCGTGGGGTGTTACTGTGGCAGGGAATTGGCACCAGAAACCGGGACCGAGTCTCGGGTAGCTCCATAGGAGCTGCCCAGTCCCTCCTAGCGCATGGGGCCACTGCTGGGCCTTTCATCGAGGCCTTTTGAACCAAAGGGGCTGAGTGTGGAGCCCTCCCTCTCAGTTCCCAGGATGATCACTGTAACCTTTTAAAGGCACTCTTAAATATATTCAGTCTACAACTAAATTCAATTAGTTTTTTTTTTTTATTTAAGGAAAAAAGAGAGAAAGAGAAATCCAATTTTAGTAAACGTGGGACAAACGGGAGAATGAGCTTTGATGTTACACCCTCTCAGGGCTGCTTTACTTAGTCACAAGTTCATAAGCAAAAAAGCCTAATTACTTGGGAAAACACAGGATTAAAGCGAGGCACAAAAGCTAAATATCCGCTCTCGGGCGACACGATCCGCATCCATGTGCGGAGTTCGTGTGTGGTGCGAACTTTGATGTGTGCTATGACAAGCTGGAAGTCGTGACCTCCTCGGGGATCTCCTTAGGCCGGGCGCGGAGGCGGGAGCCCGGGGCTGTTTGTTTAACTTTGATGTGCGGGCAGCGGCGGCCCCGCTGTTTGCCCGTCCGCAGCGGGACGGGGCTCGGAGCCTCCCACCTTTGCCGGGGACAATGGTCAGCACTGGAGTGTGACGGCTGTTGACCATTCCAAGCGACTGCTGGAGCAGAACAGCGTTTCACGGCTTGCGAAAGCCGGGAGGAGACGAGCAGAAAAGCTGCTCCTGGTACAATAATTACCTAAAACCGGGCCTAAAATCAGGTTGAAATGCTGCTGAAAACATTGAGGCAGCTAAAGGCACCCAGGCGGGTCCCTTGTTACGGGCTGATATGTGTCTTACTTGGCTCTCTGGCAAAGAAAAGCACGGAAAGCTTTTGGTGTGTTGGGCCAACAATGTTTACTTTTCCCACATTTTGGATGAATATTGACTTAAATTCAGAATTAGGAAGCCCTTGAATACCTAGAGCTTAGTAGGGCTTGTCCCTACCAGTATAATTGCACATTTCAAGGAGGCGAACATCAATGGGAGCCTGGTGTATTCCAGCGTTGCGGCTCTGCTCCCAACACTGGGACATGCGCAGGGCCTCCCAGCTGCTCCCGGCTTTGCAGGGAGCTTCGTGGTCGGCTCGGGAATGTGCCGAGCTGGACCACGGAGGAAATGGAGCATGGGAAGCTGATGGCTTTGACTCCATGGCATGGAATTTCCCCGTGGAATTTGAAGTACTTAGATGGGCCCTTTCAAATGCACAGTGGTGCCTGCTGCTTTTCGGGATCCGCTGCAATCCCTTTGCATACATCGGGCCGGGAATTACTCTGACCGTGGCTTATTTCAGTCACTGCTGGTACTTGCACGTAGCTGGTCTGACACACAGCCTTGGCAGCAGGGTTATGCTGCCGTGTACAGACATTGTAGCCCTGTTTCAGGATAATAATTCTGGTGGGATGTGCTGGAATTAGCTGAGCTGGGTCTTTCTGTGGCTTGTGACATGTACGCGGCCATTTGATTTTTCTTAAGGTGTTTTTTTGTGCTGTTAGTGCCTTAACAAGTAGCCCAGCACGGCTGTGAGATGCCAGGAGGCTGCCACATCAGCAACTGGAATCAGTGTTTTCAGGTTAAGAAAAAAATAAACCCGCAACCCCAAATCCCTGCCTTTGCAAAGCCGTTTTTCAGAGTAGACCTGTGTTTTCAAGTCTGTGCTGTCATTTGGTTTTGCAACGTCTCCCAATTTTCACAGCCCTCACTCTTGCAATCAGGCAGCTACAGTCCGTATATTTAATTTTGATTTCGGGGACGTCGCATTAATGACTTCTGTCGGTCGCCATCAGCTACGAGATGAGGTCCTGTGCGCCAGCAGGCAAGTTGGGGCTCCCTCCTTCCTTTTCCTTATTGCTGCAAAGATCGTTCTCTTCCTCTTAAAAACGTGTTGTATCCAAAGCAGCGCGCGGCACTGAGGGCTGTGGCTGGAGCCTGTGCTCAGCCGGGATCCTTCCTCGTCCCGGCTGGGACGCTTTTCCTCAGCCTCTGCAGTTTAAATTTGGGGTAGTCCGTCCATTCCTGGTGAAAGGCTCCCAATCTTCTGAGTTTCAAGAGCCACTTTAAAGCATTTCCGTAATTCTCCTGGAAAGAGATCCCTTTTAAAAACTGTGTTATTTATAGCCTGTGTGAAAAACACGGCTAGAGGCTTCTCTCCCTTGGCTGAACCTGCTGGTTTTGCACATTTAATGTATTTATAGAAATTAAGCTTTAATTAAATGTGCACCAGGAGCTCTGTGGGGTTTGTGCCTTTGTTAAAAGAAGCAACAAAGCTCTTAAATAAAAAGGTGTAGAGAAGCAAGAACAGTTTAGAGGAGCAGAATCATCTCTACCTGGAAAGTGGTCCTGTGTTTATCACAGGTGCTTTCCCTTGGAAGCTTCCCCTTTTCCAAGACTGTTTTTCCATAGGGATTCCTGTGTATTCTCCTGCAGGGACATCCTGAATGCTCTGTGCCAGAAAACAGTTCCGTTCTCATCCAACGCATCCCAGGCAGCTCCTTTTAGATGAGTCCTGCTTGTTCATTCACTCCCTGGTGGAAGCCTTGGCCTCCCAGGTCTCCATGATCTTCCTTCCTTAGGGAATTCACTCCCCGACGCCTCCCTTAGCTGCTCACAACCTCCTCCTGTGTCCTGTCTTCCATTTGCCTTCCACGGCTTTGACTTCTTGCCCATCCCTTCTCCCGCCATCCTCAGGGCTGGATCCCTTTCCTCTCCTTCTCAACGCCTTCCCCATGGGAATGACCAGCAGCAATTCCCCCCCTCTGCCTCAGCTCCCCCTTCCCTTCCCCATCCTCTTCCGCAGATCCAGGAGCCAGAGGCTTTTGCCCACACTCAGGACCGACAGAGCATGATCCCGTGATCCCATCCCGTCCTTCCCCTCCTTTGCCCGCGTCCTTCCCGGGATGTCGCCCCTTTGGCAGGAGCGGCCCCGCGCACGCAGATGTTTTATCCTGTGATCAGCGCACGGTGCATGGGGATGTTGCAGAGGGCCTGTTCAAGACGTATAGCGAAGGGTGACCGATGCGGAGCTCTCTTCTGTCTATAGGGTTAACGTGATTAGCTGGCGCCGTCTCTTTACCTATAGATCTGGGTCGTGTCGGGTTTTTTCCACCCCTCGCACCTGAGGCATCGAATTGGGAGCCGCCTGCAGAAAGGGGCGGTAAGGGCAGGAAGGGCTCTCTGCAGCCCGGGGGGAACGGGCCCTGCTCTGACGGGGGACGCCGAGCAGCAGAGGGACCCGGCAGCGTGGCGAGGAAAAGCAGAATCAGCGGCCACGGGCCCCTCCGTTTTCTCCTTTCTCTTCTCTTTCTTCTGCACTAGCTCGGCTCTTGGTTGTTAATAGCTGATTAATGGTATAATTAATAACTGATATCTGAGCTAGCGCAGAAGAGAGGGATTCCGCCTGCCTTCCGTAGCATCCTCACTGGAGCTTCCCTGTGCTTCGCGTAGCTGCCTTGCTGAAGCCCCGCAGCCGCCTCCCGGTGTGGGACGCAGCCATGGGAAGACTCCCTGGGAAAGCGGAGGTGCTCGCTCCCCGTCCGAGGGGAGTCCGCAGGCTGGATGCTGGACCCGGCTTTGCGGCTGCCGCCCGGTTTTCATCGATCCCTGCCTTCTTCCAGGGCCACCCGTGCGCTTTGCGCTGCCGAACACAGTCAGTCTGTGTTTTCGTGGCGCTGCTGCCTTTCCGAAAGGCTAATTTGCTTGAATGTCTCATTACCTGCAAATTGGCTAAGTGCAATCAATATCTGTGATGCCGGGGACGGCTGGCTGCTTCGCCAGCGCCCGGAGGGGACACCTGGCCCCAGAGCAGCAGCTTCCAGCCGAGGGTGACTGGGTAGAGGGGCTGGATGTGCCACACGCCGGTATTAAACCAGCGAGTCCCTTCGCTTCCTATTTGCGAAAGTGGGTGGTCGAGCCTGAGGAAAGAGCTGCGCTCGGGGCCGGGCAGGTTCAGCGCTGAGGCAGGGCTGCTTGTACGGGTCGTGACTGTGCTTTTAAACTTGAGCTTGGCAGACGTCCTAAGGACTAAGGAGGTGTTTTTATCCGCCCTTTCCATGGCGAGGGAGAGGCTGCATGGTGCGGGGCACCTCAGCCTCTGCCTTTATCTGTCAAACATGGTACTCGGCTAAACGTTTCATACCGAGCGAGTGACGCTCGAGGTAAGTGCTGTGAGCAGAGAGGAAGAAGCTCAGAGCAGGTGAGGGTGGTCCTGGTAACGTGCCTGGGAAGCGCATTAGTTAAAGATGTAGGCGCTAAGAATGGGAGAGACGAAGGATGGAGCTACCACGGGCATCACGAGGCCTCGCGTGTCAGGGTTTCGTTCGCTGGGCACCCGGTTCCCTTCCTACGCTCGGACAGCCCCTGCCCTGCCAGGAGCTGGGGATGCGGCAGGACCCGTAGGGCAGGGGCTGTGCTCCACGCTGGGGATGCTCCCGAGCCGTCCAGAGGGACCCACAGGCTAAGGGGGCTGGATCCCGCGCGGAGCCTCCCCACTGCCGTGGCCTTTGGGAGCAGCCGTGCAGGGCCCTGCGCAGGGGGCCGGCCGGTCCGGAGCGTCGGGAGCTGTGGTGCCCTGCAGCGAACGGTGATGCCGCGCCGGGAGCGCGTCGCGGCGGAGCGAAGCGGCTGCCGCTGTCCGACGAGGGCGAGGAGAACCCTGCCCTCGGCTCAGGAGCAGCCGGCAGCCCCCACGCTCGCCGCCCGCGCCCAGGGCTGTGCGTAATCGGCCCTGTTCTAAGACTAAGATCCAGCGCGTCTCAAGCGAAATCCTTCGGAGCTAAGCGGAAAAATGGATGTGTAGATGAGCTCCGTG
The DNA here is from genome assembly GCA_013398735.1 of Nothocercus julius. Classification (NCBI taxonomy): domain Eukaryota; kingdom Metazoa; phylum Chordata; class Aves; order Tinamiformes; family Tinamidae; genus Nothocercus; species Nothocercus julius. The sequence goes on along the minus strand of VZSV01000049.1, from coordinate 57,691 downwards.
CGATCACGCACGGGTTTGGGTGGGCAGGGTGTCCCAGCTCCCAAGCTGGTGCTTTTTCCAGCAGATTTCCTTGCGCAGGGAGGAGCGTGCACGAGGAGCCTGTCTCTCTTGTACCTCGTTCCAAGAGGAAGAAAACACCTTTGATTCTGCTAATGCATTTAGGGGGTAAAGGGGAGAGGAGCTTAAGGTGAATTCTAAATGTGACGTGACAAGGCCCGGGCTGCAGGCAGCCGGGTGGCCGCTGGGGAACGCAGAGTAACGCGGTACCGAACCGGTGTCACCGCGAGCCTGAACCCTGGGGGAAAAAATAAAAATGAACCGGCTCCAAGCTGCTAATTGCAGCTCTTCCTCGTGTGAGGGCAGGAGGAGGCTGGAAGGACGAGCTGCTCCTCACGTCTGACCAGGATCCAAAGGCCTTTTCGAGGGTGGCTGCCCACGGCCTCTTCATATCCCGATGAAGGGGGTACCGGTGCAGGCAGGAACCGTGGCAGCGTGGAGGCCCTTCCAGGCTCCCTTGCTCCGTGCTGGAATGCCGGAATGCCGGCGCAGGCTTTGCTGGGACAGCCGAGGTCTCTGCGCGTTGCATCCCAGGGGTGCCAGCGATAACGCGACGTGGCTCTGCTCCCCAAGCCCAGGGGCGCCGCTGGCAGCTCCTGCCCTGCTGCCGGGGCAGGGCCGGCCTTGCCACCAAGATGCGGCACCTGCCGCATGTGGGAGCAGCTTCCAGGCTTTGGAATGCTGGGATTTCTCCCGGCACTGGCTCCACAGTGTCACTTCTGCCTCCGGTGTCCCCCCCAGCGCCTTGGTTTCAGAATATGCCACCCCGCTGCTTCATTTGTTAAAACGTCTAATTAAGCTCATTGCTTTAACTTTGCTAGCTGTGAATGTTTGAGGATTCACAGCTCCTCAGTCTCCGAAGGGCTTCCATCGCTCACCGTCTGCCTCCCCCTTATTTCTCCCTGTTCTGGCGCAGCGTGGTGAAGATCCTGCTTGCGGCTGGTGCTGACCCGAACCTCGGGGACGAGTTCAGCAGCGTCTATGAGACCGCCAAGGAGAAAGGCCTCCATTCCTTGGAAGGTAATCCCGTGCCCTGCAGGGACCTGCGCGCGCTGCTCTGCTCCCCAAAATCTGTTTCCTGGCTTTGAAATGGAGATTTGACCTCTTTTATATGTTTTTAGAACTACCTTCAGTTTCCATTTACATGCAGAGTAACTGATGACACACAGGTGGGCGTATGTCTAGAGACCCAGCAAACATTATGTAGATGTTTATGAGAACAATCCTTCAATGTCCTGGAGATAACTTGTTTTTATATAGCCAGATCATAATGCAAAGTTGTAGATGGGCACATCATCCCAGTGACCCAAATGCACTCGCTTCCCGGGGAAGGAGAAGGGCTCAGGGCAGCTCCATCACACCAGCAGCCTTATGCTAGATCTTAGAAATAGATATAGCATGAAGGAGGACTTGACATAAAGCTGAAGGCCCCGTGAAATGGTTGCAGATAATTGCAGCTGGGTTCTGGCCAGGCGCTAATGGGAGCCTTCGTCTCTGGAAGTCTTTGCGTTGGGATGGGCAGGGTATTTTTCTGCACTGTCATTTGATCTCGTTAGGATTTTTCCTGGAGCCTCTGCGCGGCGCTGCCTCCTTGCTGGGGCATCGAGGAGCTCGAGCCGGGTGGCCGCCTTCCTTTCCTTCCGCGAGTGTCCCCGTGCCCCTTTGCGCCCGCGCGCAGGGCCGAGCGCCCGGCCCCGCTCGGGGGTTGCAGCTCGCGGTACCGGCGCGACCAGGGGGAAGCCGAAAGGGACAAGTTTGAGGTTCTCCCATGATCGTGGAGCAGCCGGCGTGGGCAGGGGCCCCTGCTCCGAGCCGAGCCCGGCGGAGGTGACGTTCCCTGCCACCTTGGCAGGACGGAGCCAGCTGCCGCCGTTCCCGGCATTCCTGGGAACTGCCAGGGCCGGATCGGCTGCGCTTTGTGTGCTCTGACCCTTTGCGTAGAAATTAACCCTTTCCTAGTTATGGTAAGGAAAAAACGGAGGAGGGCGCGTAGCCCGTGCACCCCTCGCAAAGCAGAGTAGCCCCCGGGCATCCGCAGAGCGACGTTATCCCGGCACCCGGAGCTCCAGGCTCCGTGCCGGCCAAGGCGTCGCCTCGGAGCTCGGCTAGGGAGAGGCGTCCGCGAGGGGACAGATCTGCCGGGGCGTCACTTTTATTTGGGAGAGCTCCCGCTCTCGCCGCCCGCCGCAACGCGGCCGCGCGCCGGCCCCGCTCCCCGCGCAGCCGGCAGCGCCCGTGCATCAGGGGGCTGGAGCAGCGCATGCAAAATGCATGAAACAACACTAAAAAATGAGCAATGGAATGCCAATACATAATGCATGTACACGGACTTTATTTAAGACAAAGTATATCAGCCAATAAAGTTAATTGTTTTTGTCTGCATTCATCCCTCTCTAATGTTATATATTTTTAGAGGTGAGGAAAAGATAAGGCCATTCAGTGAGAAGTTGCATTAATTCTTTGCTTGACATGTTTTATTAAAAAGAATAAATTCAGTTGCATTTTAAAGAAGAGAGGGGGAAAGAGAAACTGCCTTTGTTTTTTTTCTTTTTCTTCCCACCCATTTACATATTTCGTGTATAAATATTTTTTCATAAAAACATCCAAATCGAGAGGGTACGCTCCACGAGCACTGCACAAAATATATTACAGACATTTATATGGATGGCAGGAAGGGAGACAGAGGGCTGAAAATTTCCAGGCACCCGGTGATTGATGGCGGACGAGGCTTCCCCTGACGCTTTATTGAGTTTCCGATGATTATCTCTCTCTGAGACATTTTTTACAGATGACGGCCGAGCTGTCACAACGGACCATGGGGGAAAAAAACCCAACAATAATAACACTTTAATCTCTTTACCGCACTGCTCCCTAGTATCTCAGATTCATCTTCCCTGACGCACGCAGTTCATTATCCAGCCCCTCCCTGGGTAGGAAATGACGACAAATAAATAAATATACATAGTCACCCTGGATGCTCAGAGAGAGGCCCAGCAGAGGAAAGGAGCCGGGGCATTAATTGATGCTCCTGGCGTTGCTGCTGTTCATTAGTGGGGCTGCTGGGCTGGGGTGCTATCGGGTATTCGTTGCGGTGGTTTTTCCTGTCCTGTTTCCCTGAGAACCTTCCAAACCTTTTGGAAATCCGTCGGTAGGTTTTAGAAGGAGACGCAGAGGCTGCGCTGCAGGGGATCCGTGGTCTGTGGCCTCCTGCGCAAGGGGGGAGCCTGGTAGCCCCGGCCCCTCGCGTGTCCCCTGCGTGTGTCCCACGGGGAGGGACAGGGAGAACGCGGTTACTTGGGCGCGGGGGTGAGAAGAGGGTCCGCTTGGGCCTGCAGCACAAACCATCCCGCTTGTCCCCTCGCCACGGGTGCCACGTGCACTGGCGTTCGATGAAGCAAAGCTCAGGGGGAAGACAAAATAATAATTAATTTTGGAAAGCATCAATTTCTGTTCCAAGGGGACGTCGCAGCTTCCAGGTCTGATTTCACTAAACCTGCCGGGGCTTGATATAATTGCATTTACTTGGGGGATTCCAGACTTTTTAATGAGCTGTAAAGTGTATTAGCGTGAGCGATTCCCATCCTGGTAGCATCTCGGAACGCGCCCCGTGGAGCGAACCGTGCCGGTGGCTGAGCAGGTACGGAATAAAAGCTCCCGCGTTTAGAGCAGCCCAAAGCCCAGCAAACAGGCGCAGGCGGGAGGCGCGGGGAGCAGAGCGCGGGGGCCTGCAGGACCTGCCGCGCGAGCACGGCCGAGGCCGGGGCTGGCACCGCGGAACCGCGGCGCGGGGCCGGGCTGCCGCGCGGGGTCCCCTGAGCTGCCCCGTGTCCCCGCAGTGCTCATCGCCCGCGAGGACGACTTCAGCAACCGCCTCAACGTGCGCGCCAGCTTCCGCGGCTGCACCGCCCTGCACTACGCCGTGCTGGCCGACGACCGCGGCGCCGTCAAGCTGCTGCTGGACGGAGGTGAGGCCCGCGGCCCCCTGCGATTCCTCGTTTGCTTTTCTCTGCCTTCCACCGCCCGTGTTCCCCTCCACCTTTGTTGCGTTACTCACGCGTCCTCCCTTTGGGCCTGTAGACCTGTGCGGGCGCCTCTGCCGACCTCTCCGTGCTGGGGATGTTTCGCTCCCCCACATTGCGCTTTTCTGCCATATTCTCCCCCCCGGCTCAGCTCTGGGGATAGCGAAGCGCTGGGGAGGTACCAGCACCCCCATTAAATGCCACGGCCCGAGGTACTGTCGGGGTTCCGGCCTCAGCAACGCGGCTCCCTCGAGAAGCAGCAAAAATGAGCCCGTGTGTTCCCTGCCGCCCGGGCTGGGCTGTGTCTGCGCCTGAGCCGGCGGCTTCGACACCGTCGGTGCGGTAACGATCCGCATTGCCCATCAGCCAGGCTGCAGACAAGCAGCGAAAGCTCCAGCGGTCGTGTATAATTACAGTGTGTTCTGTCCCCCATCCTACCCACGTAGGTGACGAGTAAGCGGAGTGGGATGGAAAGATCCTGTCTGAGCCGGCGGCCGAGCCGTGAGCTGGCGCTGTGTCTCCTTCATCCTGCTCCGTCGTGCATGGCCTGCTGGGGTGGCCCCGGCAGGTGACAGAGCCCCTCTTGGCATTTCTCCTGCTTCCCCCTGTTTTGTCATCTCTAGTTTAACGGTCTGCGGAAGGTCTGAAAATCTAAGTTTGGTTCGGCCTGGGCGGGACGTGCTGAGCTCTCCAGCCCGACCCCTTCCGCAGAGCAGGGCTGCGGCATGAAGCCGCCGCGCTGCTCCGCGTTCCGTCCGCTCGCGTCTTCGTGCTCCGAGGACAAGCAGCGGGCGACGCGCAGCAGCGCCGGCCGGGCCGCGCAGGACTCGCAGGCGCGGGGAGCTCGGCGGGCAGAGACGCGCGTGGGCAGCCCGGGCCGGAGCGGGTCCCTGTCCATAGCCGTCCCACGTGTCTCACGAGCGGATCCCTCCAGTCCTCCACTTGGCATTGGGGAATTTGGGGATGCCTCAATCCCGAAACCTAAGCACGGACCAGCTGCAGGCGCAGGGGAGGCAGCACGTGGCGCAAGGGCCTTCCGTGCTGGCGGCTCTGCCCTCTGGAAGGCAAGGGGAGGCTTTGGGCAGCCCGGGGTGCCCTGCGTGCGCACAAGTGACGTCAGCGCTGGGGCCACGCGGCCGAACCGCTGCCAGCAGCAGCTCCACCTCATCGCAGCGTCTGCTGCGGCGTCCGCGGCGCTTGCCGGGCGCCGGCGTCGCCAATAGCGGGGATTGTTCCTGCTGTCCCGCGTCCTCGGGAACGGGGCCGCTGCTGCTTGGGGCTTATCAGAGGTGCCTTTGTTTGCAGCGGAGACAAACTCAATTGCATCTCGGGAAAAAAGAGCCTGCAGCAGTCTGTAGGGATTTGGGTACAGCTGGAGAGATTGTGTGCGGAATCAGGGCAAAACTCTCGATGTGGCCAGCGAGAGCACCCAGATCCCTCCTCAGCGCTCCCTTCTTAACCCAGCGCCGTGGAAGAGCTGGAGCAGAGCCGAGGCGCTGCAGCACTAAGGAGCTCTCGGAGTGAAACCCGTGCGGAAGCGGCGCGGCCGGGTGCGACGCGCCTGCCCCGGGCCCTTTGTGAGGGTAATTTCCCCATGTGCCCTGACATCTGAGTAGGATGTTTCCTGTTTGCTGACATGGAACAGGCTCCGGCCGCCCCTCCGTTACACTTCCCTACACCTGCCTTTTTACTAAGTGTCCATTTACTCCCTCCGACACTTCCTTCGCTCCGTGCCCTGCCCTCGGGGCCAAAGCCATTAACTGCCGGGGCCTCTCTGTGCTCCAACAACTGCCCCCTTGTTCGGCGTTTTTATTTTTAAGGGAAGCCCCTCCGCGTGCGCCCCTCGCCCCGGCTCCCCGGCCTTTTGTGGCCATTCAGCGACTCACTTGACCCCTCCAGGACCTTCTCCCTTGTGGTCAGCATGTGTGTGCCCAGCAGACCGCGAGACCAAGTCCCTGCTCTGTTGTCCTTTCGGGCAGTTGTCGGTGACATTTCGCAGCCTCCTGACCTGAGCTGACACCATAAATGTGAGCGTTTCCGTGCAGGAGCGGGCGGGAGCGCCGGATCCACGGGGTGCACCGCTCGCCGCTCCGGGCGCGATCGATGCCGAGCGCTTTGTGCTCGGCTCGGAGCGGGGCCGAGGCTCCGGCGGGGCCGCGGTGGCAGCCTCACCTTCATTATGTCGTTATTCCCGTCGGCCGCGCGTTCCGAAGTTCCTCCCGCGCAGCTGAAGGGCTCAGCCCACCTCGCAGCCTCCTGGGCGCGATCCGGCCCGCGCGGCGCTCG
>VZSV01000049.1:33152-43235 GCA_013398735.1 Nothocercus julius | reverse complement strand
GGCGCCCGCCGCTCCCCGCCGGCCGGAGCGCAAACCGTGAAGCGGACGGGATTAATAAAATTTGAAAAATTGAGGCCTGCCGCCCCGCTAAACTTTCCCGGCCGCCGCCGACAGCGACATATTTCCCCGATGAGGGCGGCGCCGCCGCGGCCGCCATTCATCAAGCCCCGCCAGCCGGAGCCTCCCGCCGCGCGCGGCCCCGGGAGCTGCCCAGGTGCCCGACAGCTCGTGGGAGGTGACGAATGGCCTCCTATTAAGTCTCCGCAGGTCGGCGGCCCCTCCGCGGGCCTTTCCCGGCCCCGCTCCGGCCAGCTGCCCGGCTCCGGCGGGGAAAGGGCAGCGGCGCGAGGTCAGGCCGGGGCGCCCAGGAGCCGGTGGCCACTTGGGCCTCCCATTAGGAGGCCCGCGGTGACACCGTTATTTATTGCGGCGTAATATTTTATTGCCGCCGGTCCTCGAGGTGGGGAATCGACCGGCCGGTACCAGTCAGGTCCCGTCAATTATTGCAGCAATTAGTCAAGTCGTCAAAGCCCCATTAACAGGGGGATTAGGGCAATATTGGAGCGCCGTTATTGATAGATCCGGGGGACGGGGGCCAAGGCGCGCGGACCCCTCCGCCTTGGCGGGGAGCCCAGCCCCGAGGATGTCACCACGCGGGGACCCCCGGAAAGGTCCCCGAAGGAGCCAGCGGTTTCCTTAAGGCCCCGGCGCTGCCTCCGCTCACCTGTCTCCGTCATATTCTTTATTCGCCGCGACAGGGCTCGCGGTCGAAATTACTCTGCGCCCGCTGCTTATGGAGCACATTTTTCATTCTGTAAGCAAATATAGATCCCCGACGCCAGCGCTGCCCCGCGCGCGGCCCCCCCGCTCCGCTCTGCCACCCGCCGCTCCGGAGCTTGGGAGAGGCCGGACGCTGCTCCCGGCCTCCCCGCACACCTGGCCTCCGCTGCTTCTGCATCCCCCCTTCGCAGCGCAGGTCCCCGTGGGAGCGGAGGTCGGGAGAGGCCCCCCCGGCACAGGAGACGCGGGCGGTGCTTCATGCCCGTTCTGATCCCCCCACGCTCTTTCCCTGCCCTCAGGTGCCAACCCCCTGCAGAAGAACGACATGGGCCACACGCCCCTGGATTACGCCCGGGAAGGGGAGGTCATGGAGCTCCTGAAAGCCTCGGAGACAAAGGTGAGCCTGAAACCCGGCGGCCTCCGTGTGTCCAGCGCCAGGACCGTGTTAGGAAGGACCTGGTGCAATTCCTTCCACGGAGTCCGTAAGTGCCTTAGTGCACCTGTGGCATTCCGTGCTTTTCGAAGGAAGTGTTTGCAAATGAGCAGCACAAGATACTGCCAGAAGCCCCCAACTTTTGAAGCCCCTTTAGCTGCCTGCAGGGTTACGTGCCCTCCTCTTCCATGTTAATAGTTGTTCCTCGGTAGTGAGATGCGCAGGACAAGTCACATTATTCTCTAAGCTCTAGGCAAAAACGTGGTGAAGTCGGGACTTTATTTTCTGAAATTCCTGGAAAATAGAAGAAGATCCTAGCGTCACGAATCCACTTGCAGGCCTGATATCCATGTATTCCTGAACCTCTGGCTAGGACAAAAGGACACTGATGTCTGCTCATAAAATGTTCGTCTCGTCCCTCTCAGCCCCCATTTCTCCTTGAGTGGACTGGAGCTCGTTATGTCCCTTGAACGAGTCTCGGTTGCCGGGTATTTCTAAGAAGGAAAAGACTCGGATATGCAGTCGTGGTTCCAAGGAGAACCTCGGGAATAAATGCGCTTGCAGATTAGCAGCATTGGGGGAAGCTTGGCCACCTTTGTATCTGCTTTCAAACTTGTGGCAACAAAACTGCAAGTCATTAGACATGAGGGATCCACAGCCTGGTGTGAAGTATTTAAAATTCCTGCGTATGAGGCCTAGTTTAAGCACGAGCAATTAATTATCAGTCATTAGGAGAGGCAGTCACAGCGGTGATGACTCCTGAGCACCATCTCTGCAGGAATCTCAAGTCAGGCAGGGCATTCAGCCTCAAATCCCCATCGTAGCGCCAATTAGTGCCACAAAATTGCTCATGGTTTCGATCGTGGCTTCAGGCCTCGAGTGCCTGCGATTCGGGTGTGCAGATTTTGTTTCAGCTCTGGAACGTCAACTGGCACGTTTGAAACCTGAGGTTAGGAACTTGGAAGATGAGAGCAATTGTTTAGCTGCATGTTTGATAGATATCGCCCAGAATTACGTCTGCCGGGCAGTCGAAACCACCGTCTCGTCAGGAGAATCCCTGCTGGAGCTGGAATTCCAAACGGGATGCCCCAAGGGGTAAACTTAAGCAGGAAAAGCAACGCGCCTTCCTCCAGTGCTTGGTCACAGTAAGGGGACGTGCAACGTGTTTTAAGAAGTTTTAAGGAAGGGGAGCTGAGACTGCAGCACTTGAAATCTTCGAGGAAGAGGGGAAAAATTATCTGCTGGTTAAGTGGTCTCAGGAGTCCAGCAAGAAAACCTGCCCCTAACACTTCGAAAAGCTGCATCTGTTTTTATGCTTAACTAATAGATGGAGGAGAGAAAGGAAATATATCTGTAGAGATGTTGCTGAGGAAAATGATTGTACTTGTATATAAAACATAAGACAGTGGAGGCAGCCTGTGATGAATATTCAGCTGGGGGGGATGCGGTGCTAGAGGGGTTGCATCCACCCCAGGATCTGCATTCCACCGAGAGTCTTTGAGAATTTATTGCTCATTTTAATCACTGCCAGAGAATGAATTGGCAGAACTATTACTGGATGGGCACATCGCATAGATTTTATTTACATATCCTTGTGACAGAATAACAAGGAGTTTTCATATGTATTTTTAATTTATTTTGATTTCATTTGTTCTTTTAAAAAAAGAAATTCAGCTTTCCCTATGCTAGACAGCCCTGGCTTGGTGTTTAGGACTCTTGAGCTAGTTCACGTTGCTAAACAAGGTGGTGAAACTAAATAAGCTGTCACTTAAATAGGGCTAGAAGGAAGGGAGGAGCCCTTGGAAGTGGAGTCTTTGGAATAAAACAGCGCCAGGACTGGGGCTTGAGCCCCACCTCAGCTCTAACACCCTTCCTTTGCCCCTCGAATCCTTTTTCCTTGTGGTAAGCCTGCAGGAAGACCAGCCAGGAACTGAAACAGATATTTTTGGTGAGTTTTTGACTTCGCCAAAAGTCTTCTTGCCCTTCAGCGTCGCGGCTGGGGCTCTGGACCGTGTCAGTCCCCTCCGGCCTCTCCGGCAGGTGCCCTCTGTTCGGAGGCTTCTAAACTGGCTGGATCACAAAAGCAGCTGTACTGGGCCCAGCAAGATCCAGCTGGTGGCCTCTCCCATCTCCATTACTTGCTGCTGACGGATTTTTAAGGAAGACGGGAAGGGCGGGAGCAGTAGGTAGTCGGGGATTCCGCAGGCTCCCGCCTCACCCTCGGGCAGGCGCTGGACCGAGGCCTTCCCGAGCTGGCGTCGCCTCCAGCATCGCGTTTAACAGCCTTCGATGGACCTTTCAAAGGCAGCCAACCTGCAGTGGTGGCTCAGGTCTCTCCTGCCTTTTCCCGTTCCGAACATGCTCTGGTGGATGGGTCCAGCTGAAGCACCAGGAGTGGCTTGGGGTTGTCTGAGAGTGGCTCTTCACCCCGCTGCACTCCCAGCTCCAGAAAGGTAGGAGCAGGGGTGGAGCAGCCTCGCAGGGAGGCCGGTTTACTGCTTTCCTTAAACGCATAAGAACTGCCTGAGGACAGTGTTTACTCTTCCCAAGAAAGAACCATTCCCAAAGTCCCCGGAGACCATCATATTTTTATAGCCTGGTTTATATCCCTGGCAGGTTTTGCAGCTGAACATAAACTTATCATCCTGGTTTCCTTTGCTCTTTTAAAATCTTTTTGTGTCGTGTGTTCGGAAGTGCCCTCTGCATTTGCAGTTTTCCGCAAGCGTTTGGTTCTGCTGGTGCTTTTGCACCTGGTCTCCGTGCGTATTTCCCTGTCGGTGCGGCCGCGCTCGGGACGGCTGTCACACTGCACCACGGCTGAGCACACGGCGTAATCCGCTGAAATGCCGGTTCTGCACCGTGAAGTTTATGAAAGAGGCATTTTCCGAGGGTGAGAGCGCAGTCCCCGCTGACCTCGTTGGCCCTGCGAGGGAAGGGGCTGTTGCTCTCTCCGGCTGTTGGTTTCCTTACAAATGCAGAGAAGGGCAGGAGATTTCGGTGGCCGGCTGTTCCGATGGAAATTGTGTGGCAAGAGCAAGACCCGAACCAGATTTGCTGCTCCGGTTGTTGATCCTGGCAGCCATTGGCAGGATAGTGGGAAGGAGGTAGGAGAAGCTACATCCGTAGCTGTCCAGGAGGTCTCTGGAATCTCAGGGTCAAGGAGTGGAGGTTCTTCTGGCCCAGGTGCAGCCGTGGGTGTCTCGACACGCGCACGGACTGTTCGCATCCATGGAGCCGAGACCGCGGAGCAACGGAGATGAGGAGGGGCCTGGAGACCTTCCCAAGGCGCCCGGATGCGCCCGGGTGCCCCGTGCTCTGGGTGTCCCTGCTGGAGCAGGGGCTGGGACTGGATGATCCCTAGAAGTCCCTGCCAACCTCAGCCCTTTGGGGATCCTGTGATCCCATGGGCAGCCGGGAGGAGAGGAGAGCCCTGAGCTGAGCCCTGAGCTGGGGCAGAGCAGCATCCCCATCCTCTCCCGAAACGGCGGCTCCGCTCCGGCCGTGCCCCATGGCAGGAGGCTGCTGCTGCTCCCATGCTGGGAATCCCAAACTGCAGGGAAAAAACAAAACCCCGAAAAGTCTCCCTTTTTCAAACTGTTGTTCTGAAAAGACAGAAATAGAGATTCTTAGAGTTAGGAAAAGCCAGAGTTTCTGGTTGATCAACACAGTGCAAATAATAATCCAGGAGTACTGGTGGTTTTTTAGTTGGTCAGGTTTAGCACCCTGGACTGATCTAAACCCCTTTTTTCGCGGTGTTTTCTTTCTCTTTGGCCGTGTCCTGTGTCGCCGGCGTGGGCCGTGCCCGAGGCCCCCGCAGCCTCCAGGGAGCTCCCAGCAGCGGGGAGGCCACGGCGTTCTGGAAAAGATGCCCCATTTTAGTGGCACCTTTCCCTGGAACGAGCCCGAGCAGAAAGCGCAGGGCAGTGACTTGGAAAAAGCGCTGCAGCTGGTGCAGCCCTTTACTGGGTTTGCTTCCCACCCAGAGCCTTTTACAGCGTTGGTTTTCCAAGGAAAACTACAGGGAGAAGGGGGGTCTTTGCAGCAGAGAAGCCTCCTGTCCTGCTGCTCGTGCACGGCCCGGCGCTGTGACAGCCGGGCTCGCGCTCTCCGCGCCCTAAGGAAAGAGCAGAGGAGAGAGGAAGAACGGATTTGCCAGGATATATAGAAAGACACAGATATATGGGAAGAGCAGCGCTCGGAGCCGGTGATGTATGTGAGGCCTGGGGGAGGCGCGCGGGGCTGCTGCTCCGCGCGAGGCGGCAGCGCCGGTGGCATCGCGCGGTTACGCGCCCGGCGATGGCACCGGTGGAATCGGGTTGCTGCCTATTTGTTGTCCCTTAACTGCTGTGTCCGGGCCCGGCGCGCAGGTCCCGCTCGGCTCCGCTGTCCGGCAGCAGCTTCCCCGTGACGTTCTGGGAATGTCTTCTGCTCTCCCCTGCTGGGAGACGCTTGGAGCGCTGGGAGGGTTTGTGTGCACGAGTTGCTCTGCAGACCGCACGCGTTGAGCCTGGAAAAGAGGAGGCTCGGGGGGTTTTATCAGGGCTACAAACACCCGGCAAGAGGGTGTAAAGGCGACAGACTCTCCTCGGCAGCGCCCAGGGACAGGCGGCAACGGGCACAAACTGCGTGCCTGGAAGCGGAGCAGCCTCGAACGCTCCTTCGCACTGTGTTGTGCTCACGTGCAGAACAGTCGTGTCTGACTGTGCCGGGACACGTTACGCCTCTCCCGGCCCTTTCTGGGCTCCTGCAGGGTTTGCCTCCCCCGTGCTGCTCGGGGAGTTGGAATCCTCGAGCGGACGTTGGGAAGGGGGGGAAACAAACACAGGCAGAATAGTCCAACTCTTCTCAAGCTCATGGGAAGTCGGTATCTCATTAGGAAGTTTGGGAATTGTTGCTTCTCGCTCACAAATGCTCAGAGAGGGCTTTGCAGCAGGGAAACGGGAATGGGTAGCTGTTCCCACGGCTGCCTCGAAGGGGGTTTTGGTGCCAACGTTTTCCTGCCTCCCGCAGTTCCAGGAGGAGCAACGCAGGAGAGAGCTAGAGGAGCGCCGGAGGTTCCCGCTGGAGCAGCGGCTCAAGGAGCACATCATCGGGCAGGAGAGCGCCATCGCCACCGTGGGAGCCGGTAGGACCCGCCGCCGCTCCGCCGGGAACCGCGCGGCGCCTTCCCAAAGCCGACGGCGCGGATGGCGCCCCTCGCCTGGGGGGGCCGTGACTCTCAGCGGGGCCCGGCGCTGGTTTCTGGGGTGCCAGAGGGATTTTTAGGGGGCGGCAGGAAAGAGGGTGACGGACTGCGCGTGGGTGAGTAAGAGCTGCTGTCGTGCCGGGCTGCGGAGCCGGCGGCCACGTCCGCCGGGGGCGACTTCTCCCTGCGGGAGGCAGGAGGCTGACGTTGCAAGGTCTGCGGAGGCACCTTTGGGCTCCGGAGCGATCCTCGGCCAAAGCCCTGACCCGTGGAGGCTGGACCCGGGGACGCTTGGGCGTGGAGAGAGCCCGTTTTTTTCCCGAGACCTTTGGTCTTCAGGCTCCTATTCATTAATAATTCACCAGCGGCCGAGCAGGGCACGTGGAGGAGGCCGGGGCGCCCCGAGGGAATGCGCCCCGGGAACGCGTCCGTGTCCCCGGGGTGCTGGGGGCTCTCCGAGCCGAAGACGAGCGGGGGCTTCGGCCCTGCCCTTCTGGGTGTGTGGGACAGAGCCCCGTGTCCCGGCGCTGCCGATAGAGCGGAGGCAGGAATGTATGGGCAAGACAAATGCAGAGGGGTATTTCCCCAGTTTCTGGGGAAAAGGGAGTTGCTTTCGGGTAGGTAGGATGGACAGTAGCCCAAGGAGGCTCCTCCGCTCCCCATCCTCGGCTTTGTGCAGACCTTGTGCTGAAGACGCTGTGAAAGCCAAACCCTTTGGCAGTCGCGTGGACCTCGATCGTTTCCCTGCTCCGTTTGTGTCCGCCCTGCAGACCGCGTTGCCTAGTGGTCCCTTCCCTGAGCGTGCCGGGAAGCCTTGGGCCTGTGTTCCCAAATTGAGGCATTACAAGCATTTTAGGCCTTTTCCTTGAACTTCAAGTCCCAATTTTCTCTTATTAAAATAACTAAATAGGCAAACGCGTTGAGTAAATGCCAGACCCCAAGGGCGTCTCCGTCCCCTCCTGCCTCTTCCCTCCTGCCCCGTTTTTGCTGTCTCCTTGCAGGAAGGGTGAGTTTTGCAGCACGGCTTTCTCCCTCCGAGGACACACGTGTATTCCCTTGCATCCCGGCCGGTTTCGCTGCCGTTCGCGGGCTCCGCGCTCGCCGTGTTGGCTGGGACGCGCGCGGGGCCTCGAGATCCCCCCAGCCTGGCCCACGTGTTTAATTTATAACCGCGGCCGTAATTGAATAATCCGATTTAACCTGCTGCCCGGTGCGTGAGCCAAACAGTGCCCAGGGAGGCCGAGCGGAGGATGCCAAGGGCAGGGCAGCCTGGCACGGCCGCCTGCCCCATCCCACCAACACGGATCCTTCGGTTCCATGGCGTCGTCGCTGCCGGCCGGAGGAAACCGCCCCCTCCGCGCACGGAGCGTCTGCCGGCAGCGAAGGCTCCGACGCGGCGCTCCAACACCTCCGTGCTGCTTTTCTGAGTCCTTCGGACCAAAGTTATCTGGGTTAAGACACTTCCTAAGGTTGGGTAAAGAGGAAGGGAGTAAAAAAATGTTTATTTTTTGATGGAAAGAACTCGGATAAAGGTGAGTGCAGAACGTCCACTCTTTCGTGATCAGATTTCAGATGCTGAACGCGCTGAGCGCTCTCAGTGTTGGAGTTCCAGAGCTGAAGGAAAGCAGACGAGCAGGGATAGGGGCTCTCCCCGATCCCAGGGGAGCTGTTTTCCACGCGGGCAGGATGACAGGTTTCCTGACGAGCCTCTCGGTGCATTTTAGTGCGCGAGGCCCTGGTTTTGCTGCGGTTGCCCCCACGCCTGACCTAAACACAGCGAGCTGCATGTGGAACGTGTCCTACCCCGGGCAGCTCGGACTCTCCAAGGAAGCGCCTTGGATCCGCCTGGAGATTCTCCCGCGTCTCGGGAGCTCTGCAGATCTGCGGCGGATCCTGTGGAAGCCTCCTCGGCTGGGGCCACCCGAGCTCCCGGCGTGGCCCTGGAGACACGCGGAGACGCTCACCCTGGTGCTGCCCTGTGCCGGGGCGGCCGAGCAGCACCCCGGAATGAATTGGTGTGATAAATGGACATTTATTACGCTCACAAATTGGCTGAAACCAATTTCGGTCACATCAACCCCTGATAACTGCTGGGGTATTGATTTGTGTAAAGTAATACAGTGAATTTATCAGTTCAATAGCGAGCTGAAGGGCCTCTCGGAGACGCAGCGCTACCGTTGCGCCGTTACAGATGTCCCAAATAAAGCGAGGGCTCCGCGGCGCCGCTGCCAAGGGCTCCGGAGGAGAGGGCCCGGGCGTCATCGTCGGCCTCTCTGCTCGCGCGTCCGCTCTGGGTTTCTTAATGAAATTTCGGTACAGCAGTTGTGTGACCGACCCGGCTTGATCTGTCTCTGCCAGGCTGGACACGGGAGGAGGAAGGAGGCGGCTTTCCGAGCTTTCCGAGCGGCTCCGCGTGGGTTTCGTGCCGGAGCGGCAGGGAGAACCGTCAGCAGTGCCAGGCCCCGCACTGGGACAGGGGCTCTCGTGCAGGCACTTTTGCTCTTAGTTTTAATCCAGGTGGCACCAGTGTTCCAGCGTTTTGTCCCAAGGTGACATGTCCTGCCCGTTTTCCAAGGCTGAATTGCGCAGTGGGCAGCGCTAGGACCTGGGGATCCGGCCCGGAAACCCGGGGTGTCCAATGGGCCCGAGTTCTGGGCGCTTTCCAACCTGAGGAGCAGCGCGGCCGGGCGGCGCCGTGGGATCTGCCAGAATTTTAAGCCTGGCTGTGTTTTATGGCATCCTCGGTGTCGCCGGAGCCGCTGCGGGAGACGGAGCGTCGCGGAGGGCAGCGGGAAGAGAAGCGGCGCTCCGGGATGAGCCCTTGCTCCGTGCGCCGGAGCCAGCGCCGGCTGCCTTTGTTACCTCGGGAATAGCTGCAGGATTTCCCCCCGGTGTGTTATTCCCTGTGCATTTAGAGAGGGAATGTTGAGCCGCGCCGGGACGGAGGCCGGGAGGAGGGCGCAGACGGTGCCGCGCTCTCCGCGCAGCTCCACGTGTCATTCCCCGTGTTCCCCGCTCCGTAAGGAGCGGAGGAGCGGGCTGGCTCCCCGCTGCCGTGGTGCTGCCGCGCGTTTTCCCAGGAGCGGCGCCGCACCCGGATGCGGCGCAGCCGTGGGGCCTGCTTGGCTCGGCGCCTGCGCTCGTTAAGCCCTGACGAGAGTCAGGCCTCATTAGCGGGGCCGAGGCCCTGGGAAAGGCGCCTGGATCGCGTGCGGGAGGAGACGGGGCGCCGGGGCCGGGCCGCGCTGCGGTTCCACACGTGGCCCCGGCCGAGCGGCCCGTCCTGGGCAGGCGCCTGGCGGCTCCCGCTGCTCCGCGGGCTCATCCCGGCAGGAAGAACCGTTCCGGTTCCGCCGTGGGCCCGGCCCGGCCCGGTCCCGCGCGAAGGTTGTCTGCAGGGTGGGCGACTTCTGCCCGTCCTCGTGGCTGCTCCGCGGCCCGGCAGCCCTCGAGCCTCTCGCGTCGGCCTCCGCGCGCTGAGATTCCTTCTCCGGGCGCTGGAATTCCTTGTTCCTCAGTGCACTGAGATTCCTTCTCCGGGCGCTGGGATTCCTTGTTCCTCAGTGCACTGAGATTCCTTCTCCTCAGTGCACTGAGATTCCTTCTCCTCAATGCACTGGGATTCCTTGTTCCTCAGTGCACTGAGATTCCTTCTCCTCAATGCACTGGGATTCCTTGTTCCTCA
>VZSV01000471.1:45128-101983 GCA_013398735.1 Nothocercus julius | reverse complement strand
AAAAAAAAAAAAAAAAGGAAAAGAAGCTTGGTTTATAAGGCATTATATAAAAGATGTAAATCCTGCTCATTATTCTAGGCATTCACATACACATACTATCACATTAGTTTCCAGTGGTGGGAAAACTCCACACAGTATCTTTGAAAACTGGTGTGAGTTTGTGAGCTTTTATGATATATGTATTCTTTTGTATTGATTTCACTGGTGTTATATTAAGCTCTATTCAGAATCAGATATGATCCTGAATATTCACAATAGAATACATTGACTGATTTTTTATTATTCATATTTTATGTTGTCCCTTATTTTCTGAACGGATGCATGGTAACAGGCAGTAACTTGGTTTGTTAGTAGCATTCATATGCCCCTTTTCTCCTTACAAAAATTATCAAAAGTAGTAACGATACCTGTATGGCAGGTAATTACAATAAAGGCATAGTAAAAACAGAAGATTGATGTAGTTTTACAGGAACTGCATCTTCTTGCAGTGTATGGCTGAAAAGTAATTACCATGTAAGTTGCAGTCTAAAGTAGAGGATTTTATATTTCATTGCTGTTCCACGACATAGATATTCCTATATAATTAACTTTCCACTTTGTGCTCCTTCTCAAGACTTTTTATAAAAACTAACAAACCCAGGAAGTAGAAATACTATTTTTTTACCCTTTTTGATCATGGCAATTTCTGTTTAAGTTCAACCACATTCCAGTGTGAGTGTGATTAAAGAATAATTGGCTCAGGTGTGCATTTTCATGGTCAATTACTGTTTTGACCTGATCTTTAAATGCTGAATCTGGCTAGGTACCCTGGTTTGAGTTTTCAGTGTATCACACTTTTGTGCTTGTATGTATTTAAGAGGAACAACTGATGGCTTGGCTATTTCATGTCAGAAGATGGAAAAATAGGTGTTAGGGTTTTTTTGCTAGTATTTAAATGGCAAGAATTTTTAATGTTATTTTAATGGCAAATTATTTAATGGCAAGTATTTAATGGCAAAATTGTTCTGTTTTTTTCTTGACTGTAAACTTGTTATCTCTGTCTTGACATGGCCATCACTGAATGTCCTGACTATGTGCCGTCGTCAAGTTGCTGTTTCAGCTGCTCTGGCTGCTGGCCATTTCGGAGAACTCGGTTCTTGTCGTGAGGAGTGCTTGCCACAGCTTTGGGATCAAATGGGAACAGTTATATCTTTTTTTTTTTTTTTTTTTCAAACAGCAATGAAACTGGTGTGTTAGGTGTCAGGAGTGTCAGGTTGATGAGAAGACCTTAGGAAGACTCACCTTACCTCAATATATGATTTAGGGGAAAAAAATAGTTGAAAAGGAAGTTTCTGTAAATTTTTCAGGTTAAATAATTCTGTTTAGTTTGTTGTAAGACTGCTACAAGCAAATACATCTTTCTTTAGCATACTTCTGTAGCACTAATGACTTGGTATCCTTTTCTCCTAAGCATTACCTGGCAAGTTCATTTGTTTTTAAAGGTATATTTGAGGAAAGATTATATGGAATGGAATTTTCTCTCCTTCTGTGGTTCCACAATACGTTTTTTTTTTACATAATATCTACAATAAGTGAGTGTTTTGTTTTGGAGAAGCACTGTGCACCTGACGCTTTCAGCTGGTCAGAAATGATTTCAGCAAACAGTAACAAATGGGTATAGAACTAAGACGCATGTATTTTAGTGTAATTCTTGATTAATCCGTTAAGAAACCTAGGAAAATAAGAGGAAAATCAGTGTAAGCTGAAAGCAGGCAGTAAAACAGAGAAGTATCAACATGCTTGTGAGTTTCTTTTGGGGCAGAGAGAGAAGAGCGCAGTTAATAGCAGCTGTGGAAACGCAGAAATGATGTGATTTGAGCCTGTATCTGAGCCATATTGCAGTGTGTTTTCTAGCTCCTATTCCCTGACATCAAGGGGAGAGAGCACATATCTGAGAAAAATGTACTATGCTAGTATAGAGCCTCTCAAGTTTTGCACGGATTCCCTACTGCACTTTAAAGTTGGGCTGCTGCTGCTGCTGCTGACTGTAATTCTGTTGCAGAAAACAAATTGTTCGGCAGGCCAACTGCAAAGGGCATTTCCAGTGTGGAGTCATTTTATGAGTTCCAAGCCCCTGTTGTCCTTTCAGCTTACCGAGAGGCACTTTAGCAGTCCTGGCTAAAAGACTTTGTCACAGACTTGTCCCATAACATATTTCTGGATGATTAAGCATAGTCTAATGTATTAAGAGCTGTGATTGCTTCCTCTGTTCACAAAATAATTTTCAAGTTTACCACCTTAGTAATGAACTTGCTTTAACAGGAGAAAATAGAGTAGAAATAAAAACTATTTATACCAAATTGTTCAAATCTGTGTATTTTATTTAATATAGTGATAGATGGAGCTCTACTCTGTCTTCATCTAAGATTAAATTTTCTAACACTCCCCTCACCTGTTGCTGTTAATCCAGTGCTGCTGACAGTTACAAGGCCAGGCAAGTGATAGCGTTTCACCTTCATGGAAGGTACTTTTGGATTCTTAGAGTAGCTCCAAACCTTCAGATTCCCACTGGCTTCATCAAAAGCAAATTAGACTAGGAACTCCTGAAGGAGCATTTAGAGCTTGCTCTGTATTCAAAGTGCTGGCTTTTATGTTGGTGGCTAATTTTTGTATTTAAAAAAAAATAATAGTAACAACAGAGGCATTTTTACATGTAGGTTGCAAGTTTATAATATGATGACACTTAAATATGCTCTTTCAGCGATCACAGATGTGAAGCAAGACAGTGTGTTGTACCCATGTTCCTGCCTGCTCACTGTGAGTAGAAAAGCAAATACAGATTTTGCCACAGGAGATTAATCAAAGATGCCTGTTGCTGTCAATGATGCAAATTATTTATATTTGGTCCAGAATTTTCTGCTGTATGCCTGTTTTATACAGTTGTATATTTGGATACAGCCCCAGGGAAAAGTCCGTACTATTTTGTAATGGAAAAAGGAAATCTGCAGTAGAAATATATAATGAATGATCAGGAACATCACCTTGCAATTGTAAATAAGATCTTGTTCTGATTATTTTGACATTATTTTGACAAATGTACTGCATTCAGGTGTAAATACTCCAGACCATAATCTTGTTCAGAGTTCTGAGATTTCTATTGTTAAGTGTAACACTTTGTTTAATGGTTGTAATAACTATTTGTATAAATATGAACATTATAGTATTTTATTAAAAAAAAAAATGTTCTTTGAACATTTCTTTGGTTTACTTTTGCCTCTGGAAAAGCCACACACTACTAAGTCACATACTAATAACTACTAAGTCAGACTAACTTCTATTTTAGTCAGACTAACTTCTATTTTGTGCCAACTGTGTGTTTTATTAGAGCAACAAGAAGATCTGGGCACGCAGCTTACTTTCTCTGAGCAGCAATGGCAACCTTAATCCAAGCTTGCAATCTTACTCGGCCCAGCCCAAACCCCTTACCAGCTCAGCCTGAGACCTAGCAGAAGCAACCATTCAACTGCCCTTCACAGCGCCAAGCATTGTTGAAGACCAACAGCCCAGCTCCAGTGCTAGCTTGTAACTGAATGCACAGAGGTGTGTAGGTTTTTTTCCCCCATTGTAGATACCTGCTGTCTGTGGTACGTGACTTACACACATACACACACACACACACATATGTATGATATATATATATGGGAAGAATATAGGAACATTGTCAGAGAATGCAGGGATGCAACGAGAAAGGCCAAGGCCCGTTTGGAATTATAGTTAGCAAGAGATGTCAGGAACAACAGGAAGGGATTCTATAAGTACATCGGCAGCAAAAGGAAGACTAGGGAAAATGTTAGTCCGCTGCTGAATGGGGAGGGTGCCTTGGTGACGGAGGATGAGAGAAAGCAGTTACTAAATGTCTTTTTTGCTTCTGTCGTTACTGTTAAGGCTAGTCCCAATGAACTACAGAGCCCAGACACAAGAGAGAAAACTGGGAGAGAGGAAGACTTTCCACTGGTCAAGGAGGACTGGGTTAGAGATTATTTAGGCAAACTGGACACCCATAAATCTATGGGCCCAGACGGGATGCATCCAAGAGTGCTGAGGGAACTGGGGGGGGGTTATTGCTCAGCCACTCTCCATTCATCTTTGAGAGGTCATGGAGAATGGGGGAGGTGCCAGAGGACTGGAAGAAACCACCGTCACTCCGATCTTGAAAAAGGGCAAGAGAGGACCTGGGAAACTACAGGCCAGTCAGCCTCACCTCCGTCCGTGGAAAGGTGATGGAGCAGCTCTTCCTAGAGACCATCTCTAGGTATGTGAGGGAGAAGAAGGTGATCATGAGTGATCATGGATTCACCAAGAGGAAGTTGTGTTTGACGAACCTGATAGCCTTCTACAATGAGGTGACTGGCTGAATGGGCAATGGGAGCGACGTGGATGTTGTCTACCTTGATTTCAGCAAGGCTTTCAATACAGTCTTCCATAGCATCTTCGTAGGAAAGTTCAGGAAGTGTGGACTGGACGAGGGGACAGTGAAGTGGATTGGGGACTGGCTGAATGGCAGAGCCCAGGGGGTGGTCATAAATGGTGCTGAGTCTACTTCGATGCCTGTGGCCAGTGGTGTCCCACAGGGGTCAGTACTGGGAGCAGTACTATTCAACTTAATCATCAATGACTTGGACGAGGGCACAGAGTGCACCCTGAGCAAGTTTGCGGATGATACAAAACTGGGTGGAGAAGCCGACACTCCAGAGGGCTGTGCTGCCATTCAGAGAGACCTAGACAGGTTGGAGAGTTGGGCAGAGAGGAACCTCATGAGGTTCAACAAGGACAAGTGCAGGGTCCTGCACCTGGGGAGGAATAACCCCAGGCGCCAGGACAGATTAGGGGTTGACCTGCTGGAAAGCAGCTCCACAGAGCAGGATTTGGAAGTACTGGTTAACAACAAGTTAACCATGAGGCAGCAGTGTGTCCTTGTGGCCAAGAAGGCCAATGGGATCCTGGCCTGCATCAGGAGGAGTGTTGCCATCAGGTGGAGGGAGTTGATCCTGCTCCTCTCCTCAGCTCTGGTGAGGCCACACCTGGAGTACTGAGTGCAGTTCTGGGCTCCCCAGTACAAGAGGATTGGGGAGCTTTTAGAGCGGGTGCAGTGTAGAGCGACAAAGGTGATTAAGAGACAGGAGCATCTATTGTGTGAGGAAAGACTAAGCGAGCCTGGCCCGTTTAGTCTGGAGAAGAGAAGACTGAGAGGAGATTTGATCAACATGTTCAAGTACCTGAGGAGTGAGTGTAGGGAGGATGGAGCCAGGCTCTTCTCTGTGGTGGCTAGTGACAGGACAAGGGGTAACAGGTGAAGGTGAAACATAGGAAATTTAATCACCATATGAGGAAGAACTTCTTTCCTGTGACGGTGACGGAGCCCCGGAACAGGCCACCCAGAGATGTTGTGGAGGCTCCTTCTCTGGAGATCTTCAAAGCCACCTGGATGCAACCCTGTGTCACGTGCTCTAGGTGTCCCTGCTTGAGCAGGGGGGTTGGACTAGATGATCTCCAGAGGTCCCTTCCAACCTTAACCATTCTGTGATTCTGTATACAATCTGCTCTCTATGGTATATGAAAATACCATAGTAAAGGGAGGAATGGGTGTGATGACATTAGATATTTAATTAGATATTTAAATTTGATATTAAATATTAGAAAATTAGGAAACAATATTTAAATACTGTTAAGGGATGGCCTCTTGCCCTTAATTAAGGAAAAGGTGTAGGCACCTAATGAAATGGCAGTACTTACCTGTAGACAATGGAAAGGTGCTGAGGGAGGGTGAAGACTGCTGCTGGCAGGATTTCAGGAGTCCACAACTTAGCCCTAGGGCAGTGAGTTTATGCTCACCATTCTTGCACTTTCCCCATGTGAAAGTTACTTTGGGTGTTGGGAGTTCTCATATCCTACAAATGCTTAGTGTAGCTACATGAACACATAGATGATGGCAACCACATACAAAAGTGTGAGTGAAATTGGCTCAAGCTGATTGCACTCACCCCCAAGAGAGACAAACCAATCTACCTCAGTCTGACCTAAACCCTGTTAATGTTCTGTATAATCTCAGGAGTACCCTACTCCTGTTTTTGTTAGTAAGATTTTTATTCACAAGCCTCTCTGCTCCGTGTCAGTACCACTGTTTCAATGGGCACAAAACTCTACTTCTGATGGCTAAAGTTGTGCCTTCATGTCTCACTGAACTGTCACATGCTCCTCAACAACTTGGCTGTTTTTGTTTTTCGGTTGGTTGGTTGGTTGGGTTTTTACCATCCCAGAGGTTTTCGTGGTAGCTGTAACACTGTCAACAATGCAAATCTGGTAGCTTCCGTAACTTTGAGTTTTGGGGATTTGTTTATTTAAACAAAAGCTATTTTTGTCTCCTGAGTTGCCCAGTAAGGAGAAACAACTTTAGCTAGATTTAAGGAAAAAAAGAATATTATTAGAGTATTATCTGCCCATCCCCCCTTTCTTGAGTGACGGTCAGCAGACCTATGGTCTGGTGTCCAGGAGCTGGGAGAAAAGAAGAGCACAGTAAAGCAAAGCATCAAGGTCATGTTGCTTCCGAGTGGAAAGCAGCTGCTCAGCACCAGCTTCCTGGCCATGCACGTTTAGCCTGTTGACAGCTTTGCACTGCCTTTTACTCAGGGAGGTACTCAGAAGACAGGGCAGCACTGTGCTGCAGGAAGCACAGACCACAGATTTAGATGAAAGCACATTGTTGTGATCATCATCATAGCTCTGCTCACACATACAGCTTGTCTCATGCCTTCACATATAAACATGAGTGTTTAGCAACCACCCATTGAAAGCTTAGGGCTGATACTGTTGCATAGATCTGTTTTCCAACATACACTAGATGATAGTTTGGCTACTACCACTTTCAGACAGGTCCTCTGGCCTTTTTTCTGTTCTCCTCAGCCTCACCAAGAAACAAACTCACTGAATGGGATGGCAGTGGGCAGAAAATCCAATGCAAAACTGAACCATTTTCTTCCCTGTCAGGAGTTGTTAGAGATTGTAGAAAGTAGGATGAGCATGTGGCAGGGGAGCAGGGACCAGCCTACCTGCCCCTTGTGAACAAAAGGGGCTACCTGCCCCTCGAGTGGCAGCCTCATAAGCCCCATACTCCAACACATGCATTCATCCCATTTGCTGCTCTATTTTCCTCCCCACACCTCAGTCTAACGCTGGTTTCCTCAGTGAACAAAGTGAAACAGGAAACAAGAACAAAAGATGTACTGCAAGACTCCGTGCTTCACTTGCATTTGTGTGCTGAGCATTTGCAGAGCCAAGATAGAACAGGACAGCTTGACAACACAGAGCTGCCTCAGCACAAGGCCAGGCCACCCTGCCAGACAGACGCACGCAAACACCCCCAAAACACCCATATACCAGTTGTGCACCCTGCTAAATTTGCAAGATCAAGAGGGTTTTTGTTTGTTTACTTTAGTTTTTTTAAGCTACTGTCCCTCCTCTCCCCCTCTACTCAAGGGGGCTCAGAGAAGAAACGTTTGTTTGTTCTTGCAAAAAATTGCATTGGAATCTCTGGCCAGACTTGCTCAATTTGTGTAAAATACTTGATGGGTACACAGGAGTAACTGCATGGTCTGACTGATGTATGGACACCACAGAAACTGGGCAGATAAGCTCAAGCCTAGTGAAGTTATATGAGACAGACACTAATCCTTGGGCCTCAGGCAGGGCATTATCACCACCATCTTTCTAACTCCAACATAGCCTCTCACCGCCAACAAGGTCCCAGCTTGGACAAGAGCGATACATCTCCCTCCAGGTCCTACAGCAGTGAGATGGGCTTTCCCTTGGAGTGGCTTCTCTCTGCTTGGCATTTTCCAGAAACTGGTGCTCAACCTGCTGGCAATGACAGGCCATGTTCTCACCTGCCATGTACACCCAGTACCCAAGATTTAACATCCTTCCCTTGGCACTGCAAGTTTTTCCATGCGCAAAACGTTGTAGCCACCCCAAAGGCCCAAGCGGGGTTGGACCTAAGCTTCTCCAGGCACTTGCTAGAATGAGAGACTTGTTAGTGCAAGGCCTGTGATGAGGGCTCCAGCAGGAAGTCTTCCCTGTTTTCCAAGGAAAACAGCTCCTTCTCCTGTGATACCCTGAACCCTGGCCCTGAAATACTACCCAGTTTGCTTCCCGGCTCACCTTAACAATGTGCAACATCAGCATCACAGCAACTTGGTGCCCTCCAACAAGCCACGCTGCAGCTCTTTATGCAGCTCCTAGCAGTCATCATAGAGCAGGGCTCAATGCTATTGGAGCTAGTACTACAGAGTCAGGGAAAAGGCAATACTTGGAGCAAATGTAACACTGCATACACCACTGCTCTCTGAGGGAACTCTGAGACCACAGGCTCCACAAGTCACCTCTCCTGCACACCTCAACTTGTCCTATAACACTAAGATTATCACAGATTTGGGTTTCACTAACCTGTTAGAGACCTGGAAATGAAGAATGTGGGCTCCTACAGCAGCCATTGTGCTTGCAGGGAGGGGGAAAAGACCTGGTGGTACAAAAGAAGCTGTCAGGTCAAACATTCACTCACTTTCAGGTACAGAAGTTTAACTGGCTCCATGAACTCCAAGTGGCTCCAAAACTCCAAGTTTAACTGGCTCCAAATTTATAACTGGGTGGTGAGAGATGCAGGCAGCAGCAAGGCTATGGGGCTTTTTTGCACCTCCTGTTCTTGGACTCCCCTGCTGTCCTTCCCTCCCGCCACATACCCCGAAAAGAAAGACTGAAGGTAAGTCTGTGTCTTGGATTCTGTCATTTTAGATACACAGAGAACATATGTCAAGAAGGCTGCTGAGTAGCTGAAGAGAAAAAATACATATATTCTCATCCTGATACTCCTCTGCTGGCTCAGGTCAGACAAAAGTGATAGTTCTGTCTCCTTCTCTGCAATTCACACTGGCAACTTCAAGAAAGAGAAGCTCCCTCTTAGCAATGAACTTGAGAAACATGCTGCTGTTTTGAGGATCATTGCAAACTCACAACTCAAGCTGCAGGGCAAAGCCACAAGCAAAGCATCCAAACTATCACACCAGGCTATCACCACCTCGTGCATGTTGTGGCATCTCCTGCGAGGTGCACAGTTACATCTCAATGCAGCTTCTCTTGGGAGGATAACCAGCCAACAACCTTTCCGGGGTATCCTCTCAGCATTGCTCCTAAGGGTTAGTTACACACAATTACATAATTCAATAACAGTAACTTTGGCTCTTTGCTCCAGTTAGCCTCCTAAAGTCAGTTTAGTTAGGAGAACAAGCAGATCATCAATATATACATTGAAGAAAGTATTTGCAAAGGTCTTGGTGAAACCTGAGGATGACAGCAGCTGTATTACACCTCTGGGCACCACTTTGCCTAGAGTGTTCTCTTTGCTGCTAATACATGAAGCAAGAAGTTGGATCAACCTGCAGAGCAGAGATTGGGGACATCCATTTTACTGACCACTTTGACAATCTCCAGCCGAGGGGGCAGGAAATAAAATGATTTTTTTTTTTCACTTTTGTTAGTGCAAAACCTTCCTAGACAATACAGACTTTTCAGAATAGAAAATGTCCACAGACTTCTGGTTATGTAAACATGACCGGATCAGAGCCTTTGTGCTGGATGCACGCACAGGCACCAAAGAAAAAATGCTCAGATAATGACAAAAATAAGGACAGCAAGCCTCAAATAATACTTTTTAATTCAAAATTAGCAAAGCAGGTCATATTTTAGATGCAATGTCTGCAAAATTTCACATCTTATTTTTAAATAACTGAGAATTGAGGAGGAATGCAGAAATCAGTAAAAAATCTATTTCAGCTGCAGAAAAGTGAAGAAGGGAAAAAAGTTTGGTCCAGATATTTAGATAAAGAAGTCAACCCCAATCCTCATAAAATCTCCTCCTCACCCCCAGCCCAGAACAGGAACCCATTTTGCCAAGCTTGCCCGAAGCCAGCACATAGGAGCTGGAAAGAGACTGAGGTTGTTGGATGGATTCGTCATTCTACCTTGCCCTTTTAGCAAAGCTCCCTGGACCAAGCAGGGGCCAGGAAGCTACACCAAGGCTGTGACTTCTTTGCCAGTGAGCCACACCATAGTGGCTAACACTGCTCGAGAAGCACTTCTGGTGCTACACAGGAAACCACTGTGCTGACAAGCACCCATGTGACAAACTGCCAGAGGGAAGAAGTGAGGTTTTTCTATGTGTAAAAGGAAGAGAAGCTACAGTAACCAAGACAGGAGGCTCTGCCTCTCACAGAGCACTCATGGGAAACTTCAGTCCATCATCTCTCTCAAACCTTGCCATCCCTGGGATGAGTTTCTTTTGTTGTCATGGTTCCCTTCCAGACACAGGACAAGGCTCTCCAACAAGATGAAACAACACCCCACTGCCATTTCAGCTTGGAGTCCTTTGCTCACCCAACAGTTGTTTTGTGCCCTGGAGTGGTCGTAGGATGGGAACCACATGCTCTTCCAGCTTGCTGAGGGGACCCTCTGAGGGCAGCAGCCTCCAGGGTACAGGCACCAGCTGCAGACAGGGGAAGGTTCTGCATTATGCCTCAAGCCCACTCACCAGAGTTAATGACAAAACCTCCAGTTACCTCCCTCTTCACTGGCTCTCACTGAAGATGCAGAAGCCAGAGGGCTCTCATTAGCTTGAGCTGTCAGGTGGTGTGTGCTCCAGCAGATGCTATGGGAAAGGTGCAAATACCATCCTCCCTTCTGGTCCTTCTTCAGTTATTGCAGCATCCCTTCATGCTTGCCATGGGATCCAGCTCCTCTTTCCCTCAGGGCTGCTGGGCATGGAAGCAGTTTTGTTCCCGATGGACATTGGTGGCCTGGTGCCTTTGCCTGGGGAAGCAGTTCAGGACTCCCCTTGCCTCCCCTTGGGGTTTAAAAAACTGGGATCTTGTCCCTGCGCACCGTGTCCAAGTCATCATCCAGGGTTAGCAGGACCTGAGGGGAAGAAACTGCAAGGTAGTGGTCAGCCCATGCTGGTGGCCTGGAGGCTTAGGGAAGAATAAGTCAAAGCAGAAAGTCCAATCCTTGCTCCCAGGAATCACCACAAAGGTGATCTTGGGAAAGGGCTTGTACACTTTTTTAGGATACTGGGACCAACAATGAGGCAAGGAAGGACAAGAAGGAAGAAAGGGTGATGCTATATAGCAAAATGAGGGGGGTTTGAAGCAGGACTCACCAGAAAGGAGAAGAACAAGGCAGTTGCAGAGAGGAAGTGCCAGACATCATGGTCATCAAAGAAGCCCAGAAGGATGCACGGCCTGTTCTTCTCCCGAGACTCAGCTGGAGTCTCCTGGGTGGGGAGAGAGAGAAAGAGAGAGAGAGAGAGAGAGAGAGAGAGACTGCCCTGATATCCTCTCACACAGGGCCACATCAGGACAATGCTTCATCTTAATGCTTCATCTCCCTGCCTAGGGAGCCAGGATGACTGTGCTAGCAGGACAAGAGGTGAAGATAAAGCAGAAACTCTGTGCAGTACTTTGAAGCTGCAAATTGAGCTAAGATCATAAGCCAGGGGAAAACCTCTGGTCTTTGCATGAGAGATCCTGCACATCACACACTGCTCAGCCTCCCCTGGACAGCCCAGCAGCAAGCCCCTTGCTTCCAAAGACAAAAGCTGTCTCTTATTAGAAGGCACCAGTATGGATTTAAGGGCCTTTCAGATCACAGATAGCCTTTGCATCTGCAGGGTGCTTCCCTCCCTATGGAGGTGCCTGCCATCTGCAACTTACCAAGATTTGCCCAGTTTCACCTATTAGATCCCCATCTCTTCCCCCTCCTCCCCAGCAAATGCTGGGGACCAGTCACCATAGGACCGCCCGGTCGAATCATTTCTCCAGAGCTGCATGAATAGAGTAATTTTTGGGTTCTCACAGCTTCCCGTGGCCCTCTCCCAGTTTGCTGAAGGAGTTGAAGGCTTTTAGCTCACTACAAGTACCCCAAGACCCTTTCCCAAAGCTTTTTCAGTTTTGTTTTTGTTTTGTTTTGGAAGAGGAACAACGAGGTAAAAAGGTAGAGGAGCAAAGATGGCAAAACAGGCAGGTGGGCTGACAATGAAAGATAAATTACCTCCCAGCTGCTGAGGTTCTGGAAGAAGAAGTAGAGGGCAGCCGCCCACATCACTGCCGTAGCCACGATGCAGAACAGTGGGATGGGCAGGAGCTTCTCCGAGCTGCGAAGCTGCAAAGATGAGGGATGCAGACTTGCAGCGGGCCCAGGGCCATGCATATCGCCTGGAAGCTGCGTGCACCCACAAAGTGCTGCAGGGGCAGGCAGAGCCCCTGGATAACACTGAGAGCAAACACTGCTGTGCACGCAACGCCTCCTCCTTGCACACTGGGCAAGCCTCAGAATCTTGTACAGCCTGTTTCAAACCAGCCAGCCAGCTAGGCAGCTCCTGCAACAAGTGTTTTTCCAAGTGCAGGACATGGAACTTGGGCACAGCCCTGTCATCTGTGCTCCCAGCACAAGCAATGGGCCCTCCAGCAGCATTCTAATAGGAAAGTGAAGCAGGGACTCCAGGGAAGGTAGCTCTACCCACCAAGCCGGGCTCTCTGCAGGGCCAGCATGAGCATCCCTGACTCAGCCTTCCTGAACTGGAATTTGGAAAGCAATAACGGTCTCAAAGCAGGGACTAAGGAGCTGGTCTCACAGAGCCACAGAGGAATTAATAGTTTCTTTGAGCCAAACACTGCTATAAACATCCTGGAAATAGCTGCCTTCTGGGGCAGTTATTCTCATGAGTCACCAAAACCTGACAGCAATGCTGTTCAAGTGATATCTGTGCAGCTCCATGGGAACAGGCACAGCCCTTTGCCAGCAGACTCCAGCCCAACACTTGTACCTTTTCCCACCCTGGAGTGCCCCACAGCCCCCTCCATGGCACTGCAGGAGCCCAGAGCACTGACAGGAACAGCAAGGCCCAGCCCCTTCTCTTTGGGCAGCTGTGGAGATAGAGACTTTTACCTTCATGATGATATAAAAAGCCAGATACAGCAGCAAGTTACAGATGAAGATTCCCAGTATGTAGGAGGCAAAGTCTCTGGGCCGATACACGAGTCCAAAGACAGCACTGAGTAGGGAGAGGGCAGAATAGAGATGAACTCTTTCAGAATCTTTTGTATTCTTTCAGAATCTAGGTACCCAAACCCATCACTGCTCACTGCCCTTCCCAGACCACTGGGTACTGCAAAACTGCCACGGCCTCCCAGTTCCCTGGAGAAAACATGCTCTGTGCCTTTGCTCTCTCTGCGAGGAAGCAAAGCAGAGCAGACACAACCATGTTCAGTGCCTCACAAGCAACATGAGACCACAGAGGAAAGGATAGGAGCTCTGGGTTGCTTCCTCTTTGGCCAAATGCTTGTGCCTCTGTGGTACTTGACTGCAGATCTGGATGTTTAGCACACTCCTGAAAAGCAGCTTTAGTGAAAAACACGGGCTTAGGCCAAAGACCTTCCAGCCACACTGTTACAGCTGACAGACACCATGGCAGTCTGGCTAACATCTCTGCCAAGTCTGCTGCACCAGACTTGTGCTGGAGATCTCCCAGTACAGTGGGAAGTATGCGTGCCGCACAGCTACTCTGAGGTGACCAGCTGGTTCTGAATGAGTTATCTGATTCCAAAGCCACAAGACAGCACCATCACCTGGATCTGCCTACCAGTTCTGCACATTGGATCCATTCCTATCCGGCAGGCACATTTTGGCATAAGCACAGAGGATCTGTGGCAGATTCCACTACTTTTCCCCATCACCCTAGGCCACCTCCATGCCAGTTCTGTGTCCGGCGCAATGCCAGCTTGCACATGCACAAGTACAGGAGGCATATACGCAGAACTTACAAGGACCAGTTGACCAGGTTTCCAACAATGAGCAGCACCATCCTGTCCTGTGGAGAAAACACTGGTAATTATATGAAACCTGGAGGGAATAAAACAAGCCTTCGCCTCAAAAATTCAAGGTACCAGTACCTGATGACTTGAAGTCTGATTCCTGCAAACACATATGCATATGATGGATGTTGCTCTGATCCTCCCAGATTTTAATGCAGAATTGCAAGAAGGAGACTAAGCGTCTAAAGACACACAGCACTTAAGGATCAGTCTCTGAATTCAGTCTGTGAATTCTTTGACTCAGTTTCTGCTGGTTTCCAAGTTAGATTTTCCCTCTCCTATGTTATAGGACAGTTACCACAGAGGAAGGACTTGCTTGTAAAAAGCAGCAGTGGAAGGTTTGGATATCATTCTGCATATATCCAGAAAGCAAGGAGTCCTTTTTTTCCACCAAACTCACCATTATCTAAGGAGGCACTTCAACAGGAGTGATATGTCTGTGGGGAATATACATTTGTGCTTATAGCAGCTTTTCTGACACAGCTCTTTCAGGCCAACTAGCCCTACTTCATGCTTGAGTGATCCTACTTTGCTTGCAAAATTCAGTCTGGCAATTATTCAGAGATGAAGAAATTAAAAAGATTAATGAGATGAATGCTCACAGATACAAAGCTCACTTGGCTTCAAGCTATAATCTGTGCTCTGTACCAAACAGAAAGGAGTCAGTGGTCAGATATAGGGTAATAGCTGCTGTTTCTTACTGGTTTGCCATCTGCCCTGGAGTGATGTAGGAATATGAATAGCCATTGCTTTAGCCCCAGAGCCATAAGAGACAGTTACTGCCCAAAGCCTTTTGCCAGTCCCTTTGAATTGACACCCCCCCAGAGAGCAAGACAAATCCTATCGCATCTGCAGCACCTTTGCTCTGATGTTTTTATTCACTGAACCTTAGAACAGAGGAGGCCTGGTCAGGGTAAACAACTCCACTAGAGATCTGCATCTACCCATATATTTTGGGGAAGAAAAGATGTGAAGCATCACTTTTGCAAACAGGGACAACCCTTTCCTCTGCACCTAATAAGTGAGTGAGTGGTAAGGGAGATGCCAAGATGAGAGGAAAGCTTACCATGTACATTGGTCGGCTGCACTGCTGGATACAGTCCGTGTATAGCACCATCACTGCCCTGCGAAATATCCCCAAGTCTGCCAGAGAAAGAGGTTAAAAAGACAGTGCAGCTACAAATGAGCTGAATGGGAAAAAGTGGGCACCTGCTGGCTAGCAGAGGACCCAGTCTGCAGATCAACAGGGCAGTGTGCAGGTTCATTTCTGGCCCTTGGAAAGCAGTTTGTACTGAGCTGTAGGGCAGCCACCACGATTGAGATACAGACGACGTTTTTCTGGGGTGACATGTTAAAAAGCCATCAACCCCTTGAAAGTGGCACAGCCCAGGATTCAAATAGGCTGTCTGTATGTGCAAGCAGGCTGGCCCTGCAGCCACTTCTCTGGAGGAGAAGCATGTGCAGGAAGGGAGAAAAATTCCTTTTGTGGAACAAGCTGCTATAAAAGGGGAACATGGCAGACACCTGTCCCTCGGGGTCATCAGAGGGGCCTGTAGAAGCAGCATGCATTCAAGATACTCCTGCCCATAAAAGTCACTACAAAGTCATCAGTGGCAGGGAGGATGGGCAGACATGAATATGCATGCACACACACACCCCGCTCTTAGGACACAAGCATGGAGCTAAAAAGTCTCTAGCGCAGGAGAGCTCTGATATGGCACTAGAGAACCTTCTTCCTATCAAGGAATAAGGACAAGCTGCACTGCTGGCAAACTGACTTCACTCCATAAGAGCCAGCCCCAAGGGCCCACGGGATTGCCTTCCCACACACACCCATGCAGCCCTAACTGCCATGTTTCTTCTCAGTCACTTCCCCAGGGAAGAATGGGAGCAGCTGCCAGTTACCTGAATCAGGGGCATCTGAGGCAGATGGGAGCAGAAGAAGAAGGAGAAACAAGTTTGTAAGCAGAACACAAGAGCCAGGTTCTCCAGCAGTCCACCCCCTCACCTTATGATGGCGTTTATTTAGCTTGCTCCTATGAGCACAGTGCAAGCAAGACCTGTAGCTATATGACAAGTTCCTCTGAGGCAGCCCAGCTCTTCTAGCACCATGGGGCAGCCTGGACCTGCTGACTCCTACACTTCTGCAGAGCAGCAGCATGAGGACTTTGAGGGCCAGAAAGAGCCTGAGATGAGGGGCAGGATAGGCTAACCCAGGACAAGCACAGGCTGAAGGACTGGGCTCACACAGGCACCAAATGCTGCGGCAGTCACTTGTGCAGATGAGAAGAGAAGGTTCCTGGATACCACAGAGCAACACGGTTTGATTGCAGCACTTACCAATCTTGAAGCGGCCCATGTAGTAGATCTGAGTGCTGAGAGCCAGAGAGGCCAGAATATGGATCATTGAGAAAATACCCCAAAACCACATGTCATTTTTCCCGAATACCTGAAAACAAAAACACATTAATAGCAAATTGAGCCTGGCTAACAGTGGACCAGTCCTTCCCCACTCCCTCCCCAACCACCACGGGGTGTCAGAAATCATCACTGAACATAGAAAATAAACTCCCAGATCCTCAATCTGAAAACAAAACTATAAATCCAGACAAAATCCAGAAAAGCAATAGGAGCACAACACTTCTGCAGAAGAGACCATTCTTTCAACCCTTCAGAGAGGACTGAAGATTCAGAGGACTGCAGCTGGCTCAGGGAATAGAAATGCAGGGACTCCCAGGCCCAAGCAATCTCTCCCTGCTCCTGGGCAGCAACTTTCAGGCCTGGAGCTGGATTTGACAAACAGGCAGCCAGGGAACCAGCCATTACTTGAACTAGTGCATCACAACAGACTAAAATTACCCAAAAATGCCCAAATCCAATGATTTTCAAGACATGTGAATTCTTCAGAGGTACAAGGTAAGAATACATGACTGTTTCAGGAGATCTTTCATTTAATTCAGGTATAGAAAGTGTCAGACATGACCCATGTCTGGTAAATTCTGAAGAGCTAGTCATGCTACACAGCAATTGAGCAAATGGTTATTTTTATAGTGAAAAGGACAAAGCTGCTGTGCAGGCAGTTGCTCCTATCATACACTTTTTTAGTTTATTTAAGAACCAGAAGGTGCCTACAAATCCAGGTTAACGCTGTATGAAAACTTTAGTGTTTCAGTCATACACTGAAGTTCCCAGAAACTCAGGGCTGCTGTCAGACTGTGAGCACACTCGGTTTTCCCCTTAATGTTTCCTTCCTTGTGATCAAACTTACAAAAAGGTAGAAAAACTGCCTCTGAGTGAGGGGAACTGGGGAGACATGCAGCTTATAAGCTTACTCTAGTCTTCAAAGCTCCTGACAAGATAACATACAGTATCCCATCCCATAGGTTTTATTAACCTAATGATGTTGCATCTTAGTGTGTAGCTCTGCTACTGCTATCATGCGGTTCTTGGAAAGTCACAAGGAAAATCAGCATGTGTTATCTCACAGATCCCTTCTCCTACCCTAAGACCTCCACAGAACTGATTGATAATTTGTATTATGTTGGGTAGTGTTGGGCTAAAAGGCCTGCTGGGACACAGCTGCTAGTTCAATGCAAGAATTCAATGGATTTTGCTTTGTTACTGCTGAATGAAACCCCAAACCTCCAGAAGAGAGAGCAGAGACCTAAAATGTCAGGCACATGTTGGCAGTTCAGGCAAGCCAGCTCAGCACCTGTACTGCTTGGAGAAAAAGGGCAAAGCCCTGCACCAATCTGACCCATTGGCAACTGCTGGCACACAAGGGTGATCCTCTTGTTATTCTAGCTGCTGGCTCCCTCTGCACCACTGCCCTTCTACAGCTAGATATTTCTGAAACTTGCCTGGAAGTCCCTGGACCATTATACTAGCCCTGCATCTCTTCAAAGACAGCAAAGCCAACTGCAGGAGCTGTGCCCATCAACACAGTTTCCCAAAGGAGGGGAAAAGACACGAGCAGTTTGACAAAGGACCCTTTTCTCTGAAGGTCAACCCAGTTCACCCCCCACTCCAAGGAGGACCTCCCCATGCCAGCAGCATGTTTGTGCAAGGATTTCTTGGTGCATGAACCTCTCCTCTTGGGAAGGGTAGCACACAGTAGGCAAGGCTTGAAAAAGAGCAAGCCTAGAGAAAATTGCTCTGCTCTTCTCTGTGAGCCTAGCGAAATTGGAGGGAAAAAAGAAAAAAAAAAGCAGCTCATTGGGAATTCATGGGAATTCAAATGCTAACATCTGCTTCACACACTCTTATTCAGCTCAGCTGCTCTCCACAACCATTTTTCCACTTGAGCCATGCTTCCAGCAGCACCATCTCCTTCCCAGAGAGGGAGGTAAATAAGAGGAAGTTGTACCACTCCAAGGACTGCCAGACAGATGACCACAGCAAATGAGGCATAGGCAGAATAAGCACTGGCGTTGATGTCTGGGTGGCGGGTCTGGTAGAGCTTGAGCATGCAGAGCCCTGCAATCATGTACATGAAGGAGGTATCTGTGGAGGGACAACAAGAGAGTCAGTGAAGATATGTACTGCCAACCAACTCAAACAGTTCCAAATTACATATAAAGGAGAAACGTGGAAGCAGGGCCAAACCCAAAGCTAGCAGACATGAAGCCTTGATGCTACGTGACATTGGACAGCATCTTCTGCTTTGCCATCATGTGGTGAATATAACATGCTCTGGGACAACAAAGAAGAGGGCCCATATGTTAAATGCCCAGCAACATAAGGCAGCACAGGAACAGGCAGGGAAGCAGAGGGGTCCCCAAAGAATGCGTTTCCACTGCAGTGGAGAACAGAGAATTCCAGGCTGTAGCACTCAGACATCCTGACTGTGCATTTTCCATCTTTAATCTTTGAACAGCAAAAGAGAGGGAAGCCCCTACCAGTAGCACACTACTGAAGTCCCCAGGGTCCTTGAAGGGAGGCTGAAATGCAGTAGTCCCTTATTTCCAGAGTCATACACCTCCTGACTGCACCGATGTGGGAATAAGGTTGTTTAATGGGAAAATCGCCAGAGGGCAGCGAGTGGCCAGAAGTGTGGGAAACAACAGGCTCAGCAGGACTGATAAGAAGAAGCTCACACGGAGTAAACAACTTTGAGGAAGTGAGAGACTGGCATGGCAGACAATGATTGGATAAAGACCACCTCCGTACCTGAGTGGTCAGAAAACCCTGGATGCATGAACTTGGCAGACTAGNGGATAAAGACCACCTCCGTACCTGAGTGGTCAGAAAACCCTGGATGCATGAACTTGGCAGACTAGGATTGGTAGAGCCAGTACGTGGCGGACGTGTGTAGCGCGCGCAAGTATAAAACCCTGACCTTGCTGATAATAAACGGGGCTGTCTGACCATCTGACCTCCTTGCCGCTAGCCCCCCTGCTCCTCAATTGCCGCCACACACCATGAAACAGGCAAACTCCAGGGAAGTTTTGTACAGGCAGAAGAATGGGAAATACTCAGCAGGAGGCAGAGCACAGCAAATCCTGCCACCAACTCAAAAGGAGAAAAGCAACTCAGCTTACCAAACTGGAAATTGGAGTAATTTGGGCAGACATGATAACAGGCACTGAGCACCCCTTCCATCATAAGAGCAATGCCCATAGCATAAAAGAGACCATAATGCTTCGGGATTCCATAATCCTGTAAGAGAGTAGAGCTGCACAATACAATATCCCTCACTATGCCACCCATAAGCAAATTTTTATTCTCCTTTTGCTTCTTCCCCATCTCCACCCTTACACCTGTCCTCCGTCTCCCTGTGCAACACAATATGCTACACAGCCAGCAGAATCCACAGGGAACAAATCCAAGTTAACAACACGAAACTTCTGGCCTGGAGACCTCTGTGTCCTGGTACTGATATATCTTGAGACAAAAGGAAGACTCAATCCTCCATCAAGGAAAGCAAATGGAAAGCCACTGTGTAGCTCACTCTGTTTAGCTTCTAAATCCCCCCTATCCTTTCTTCCTCCGCTAGGTCCCATGCAACAATGTTCCTTACCAGAGTATAGACATCTTTCATCTCCATGGCCCGACGGTGGAGGATGTCTCTGCGCAACACAATCAGAAGGAAGAGAAATCCCAACAACATGTGGCCCACATTGCTGAGGATGTTGTTGAAGGCACTGCAGGAAACAGGAAGGTTTATGAGAGCATAGCACCTGAAGGGAGGACCCTAGGCCACAGACTGTGTGTCTGATTGGCTTCCCTCACTTACTCTGCGCTTTGTCTGTTGCCTAAACACCTGTAGTTTTAGATGCTGCATGACAACTTTAGGTTGAATAGTTCACCTGGCTCAGTGGATTTAAATAAATTCCTTGCAAGATTCCTAACTCTAGGCTCTCTGCATTTCACAGAATCACAGAATGGTTGAGTTTGGAAGGGACCTCTAGAGATTATCTAGTCCAGCCCCCTTGCTCCAGCAGGGACACCTAGAACACAGGGCACAGGAATGCATCCAGACAGTTTTGAAGACCTCCAAAGAAGGAGACTCCACAACCTCTCTGGACAGCCTGTTCCAGTGCTTTGTCACCCTAACAGCAAAGAAGTTCTTTCTCATATGTAGATGAAACTTCCCATGTTTCAATTTGTACCCATTACCTCTTGTCCTGTCACGGGCTACCACCAAGAAAAGTTTGGCCACATCCTTCTTACATTCTCCCTTTTACATTCTTACATTTCCATGTTAGATCAGAGAAATGCTGCACTGAAAGGACTGAGCTAAACTTCTTTGCAGAGCTACTACTCCTTTGATGCATGTGAAAGTGTTTAGAAGAGCTCCAGAGCCTTTTCTTGCTTCCCAGTAGATTTGTTGGGGGAACTCAAGTACCAATGTTCCTGGTTACCTGTGTCTCACTACAACAGAAATCCATAGCTGAGCCAAGCAGAAAACTGAGGGAGACTCTGCTATGAGCCCTAACCTTCTGTGGTCTTATCAGCATGGATGCTGTAATTATGTCTGGCAGGGACAAAATCTTCACTTGGGCACAGCACAAACATGCAGGACACACAAAGCGATATCAATGGTCACACACCTCAGCACTCCAAGGGGGTGAGCACACAAGAAGTTGTAGTAGCAGATGTCCTGATTGCCTGTCACATTCACTACCTGGGAAGAAAGGAGGCCAGAGCCCCGATGTTAGCACTTCCTCTCCGTTCTGAAGGGTTTGCTTTATGCACTAGCATGCACGCAAGGTATAAATGCCGTACTGCATATATGGCACTCATGAGTTGCAGCTCTGTAACACTACACTCTGCAAATGGCTTTTCACAACTCACTATAGCTCAGAGACCATGGTAGAGAAAAGCAACAAAACCTGCTGCAGTAGCCCAGAGGTGCTTTGGACAGGACTGGATGTTATCAGCCAAGTCCTTGATTGTTCCAAATCCCAGCTGGTCTTTTTTGCTCTCCTCGCCCAATTTAATGGACTGGGTGCCAACATTTTAGAAGAAAGTCACTGAGTAAGGTCCACTGTGTCTCAAGAGGCATTTTAGGGACTAAGATATAGCATAACTCAAGCACCAGTGGAGAGGAGTAGCAGCATTTACAAATTAAGCTTTTATGAGGGCAAGAGGATGACACAGGCCACAAACTTGAAAGCATTATTCAGAGGAAACATACTGTGTCCTCACCCCTGCTTCCCAGCTTCACTAATAGAACAAGAGGCAAAAAAACAGATCTGCTTACGGATCTCCGAATAGCAGCAGGATGGTAAGAGGGAAAGCAGAGGTGGGGAAGGGGGAGAAGGAAAAAAAAAAACAGTTGCTCAGATCACAACAAATCTGGTGGACAAATGAGTACAATTTAGAAATAATTTATTCCTCCTGCGTCTAAGGTGAAACAGACCCCAAATGAGACATCAGAGAGGGAGGGAGACAGCTGAACTCCCCACTTTCCAGATAAAAATATCAGAAAAACTGCAAGCTCTGTATGCCAAGGCTGAGCACCTGGTGCAGAAAGAGCAACTAAAGTAAATTGCTCTTTAGACATTAAGAGGGATTCAAGCATGACCCCATTTTACTGCAACTGTTCTTGCATCATGCAGACACAGAGCAGGTTTAGAGGCAAGAAGACCCAGGCCCAGGGGACAGCCACGCAGAGGCTGACGCACCGTCTGGTAGGTGATGACGAGCTGGATCACTGGCAGAGCGTAAAACACCGCAATGGTGATGATGTTCCTGCAAGGAGGAGGCAGCAGCAGCAATTACACACACCAGCACAACCACCACACGCCCAACACAGAACCCCATGGCGCTCATGGAGCTGGCACATATACCCTGCACAGATAGTTCTCTCCCAACAAATGTGTCAGTTGGAGCTTTATGCTAGCTCAGTTGCAATCTTCTGAAGCAGAAGAGCAAACATGCTCATGCTCTCTAACA
Source organism: Nothocercus julius (assembly GCA_013398735.1). Taxonomy (NCBI): domain Eukaryota; kingdom Metazoa; phylum Chordata; class Aves; order Tinamiformes; family Tinamidae; genus Nothocercus; species Nothocercus julius. Next base: position 79,631 of record VZSV01000471.1, on the reverse strand, counting down.
GGAGGCAAGTGCTAAAGGGCACAAAAAAGCTAGCAAGTGGATAACATGCGTACATGTTTAAATGACAGTTCCATGTTCCTCAGTGTGTTCCAGTGCGATACCCATTACTGTATGTTAGAACTGTTAACAAGAGCACGTGGACACAAATGGAGAGTCCACAACCAAAAACTTAGTACTGTACTGCATCTTTACGCAAGTTATAGTCACCTTACCAGAAATAAATTTTGTATTTTTTGCTGACAATCCTTCGGTCCTTCCTGGACAAGTCTGACAAAAAGAGGAATACCTAAAACATTAGTGGGATGTGAAAGAGGGAAAAATTAAATCACCATTTTCGTAGAGCACCTAGCACATCAGAAAGACATTCTAGACTGTGGAAGAACACTCAAAATACGTTTATCTTTGTTACATGAAATCCTTCAAAGAAGGAATGGAAACTTAAAAACTCTGATAAGCAAATAGTGCTGGTACTGATCAAGCTTTGTCCATTGTCCAGCATTACAATCACGGCTGCAATGGTAACTTACCTTAGTGCGGATGACATTCTTATCATTTTCAATTTCTGGCATGGTGTCGAAGTCACTCTCTTCCTCAACAGAGCTGTCAGTGTCAGAACCAGCTTGTGGTCCTCGCTCAGGGGAAGATAACTGCCGTCCAACACTGGAGCTTGACTCATCTGGAGCAGAGTGGGGAGAAGGAACTGGTCAAAGACTAAATCCCTCTATGGACAGCAACAAGGAAACAGCCCTTCTCTGCTGTGAAAAGTAGACAAGGCCATTTCAGGGAACCAAATTGTCCCATGATCACAGCCCTTCCCAAAAGCTCCAAATGCTAGTAATAAGTACTTTCAAAGACTCTTCTTTCCTTAACTATTCTACCTCCAGCTTCAGCATTCTCTTTGTCCCTGCCTTTACTCGACAGCTTTTAACTCTGTAACTTTTTCTACTATTTATTAGCCTGGACTCTGAAATTTGGAAGTCCAAAACAAGACAGAAAGCCCTAGTGAAACAACAGTGTGGGAGTCAGAAACAGGCCATCATGAAGTTTTTGTATAATCTTTGTGTATAAGCTTTTCTAAAAACGTGTAACAAACTAAAAGAAAGAAAGCTGAACTTTCAGAGGCAGAAAAGCAGCTTTGCTCCCACTACATGTACAGTACTGCTTACCTGCAAGTTATTGGGATTGCCTGTACTCATTTAATTGGCTTGATGAATTCCCTGCAAGACTGCTGCCCAGATCATTTGAGCAGAACATCTTCCAAATGCTTTTAAAGTATACTCTTGAAAAAAGCTTGCAGTCCTCAACTCTGCTCCAAGACCAAATTCCTCCTGAATTTTCCCAGAGGTCATGGAGTCTCAGTTCTGAATTTCTCTACCAGGTGTTTGGAGGTAGTACAACTTCACAGTTCTACAATGGGACAACATCTCAGGTGTCAATATATCTTTACAGCAAGGAGAGCAAATGAGCAAGAACTAAAAATTAGAGAGCTACTGCCCTGATCTGAGCAATTCTGACCAGTACCACATCACCTGCATCTGAGTCCCAATTCTGCCAAATCCAAGGACTTTGCCCAAGAAGTCTCCCAGCATTGAGATGGTCAGCACCTATCCTTCCACAGGCTCAACACTTGCAAGAAGATCAAGAAATACTTTGGCAAAGGAAGGAATTTCCCATCATCTCAGAATAGCAGCATTCTAGGGAGCTTTGTTTCCTCTGCTGCCCAAGGCACAGTTTATCTGTTTACAACTATTGCTCACGTAATGAAGCCTCCAGAGAAAGAACCTCCATCTCTCTCCTGCCTTCTGGCACACAATCCAAAGCATTTCCTTCTTCGGAAGACTACAGAGGCTTAATAACAGACTCCTGGAGGCTAGGTTGGAATGGACATTTGGCAATTTAGTTCAACTCCTTGCTAGAAGCGGGGCTGTTAGATAACTGTGGCTTTGTTTAGCTGAGACTAGAGTATGTTCCAGAGTTATGCCACTATTTTGGTGCAGAATTTTTCACTAATATGCAGCCTGAATCTCCTAAGCTACAGTTTCTTTTTGTCCTGCTGTTAGACCAGCTTGTATCTTCAGTCCTTTTGGGTCTTAAAGCACTAAATCTGAGCCTGAGCCTGCCCTAGACAGAGCCCCCAGTTCCATGCCCCTAGGTATGGAAGATACTGTACCAATAGCACCATAGCTGCTTCCCTCAGGAGTACTGGCTGTGATAGGATGTGAAGAGGTCATTATTCCAGATCCTGCAATGGAAACAGACCCATAAGAGCTAGTTAGCCTTAAGTCAGTAAGAAAAGATCGAGGAGGCACCCTACCTCCCACTAGGGCATACTGCAAAACAAGTGTTTCCTGAGGGGCAAGTAAAGAGTTAACAACTCAAACTGACAAAGTGCACAAACTCTGTCAATGTGGCAGAAAAGTGATGGAGAAACTTTGGGTACTACCCTCAACAACAAGATAGGGAAGTTGGAAGTCTTGGGAAGGTAGGGCAGTTTCGTTTTGCTAAAAATTGCAAACAGTACCCAACTGGCTAAAGAACTGATACACTTGCAAAACACCCGATAAGGGACCGAAACCCATCTCATTGACAGTGCAAAGAGCAGATAATCTTTTGGTACTTGGCTGAAGATTCTGGAAGGATCAGCTTATAAGGATGACCATAGCACAGTCACGTACTCCTTCCCTAAGAGTATAAAAGACAGAGTCCAGCACTGATGAGGTGAGCAGAGATCAGGAATGACACATGATCAACTTCCCTGGCTGGACCGTGAGTCTCCCTTCACTCTCCTTAACCTGGAACGCTGGGCTAAGGTAACTCCTTATAAGGTCAAGAGTCTCCTGTATGCTCAGGATGAAGTAATGCAACAGCATTTTATTTTATTTCATTTTTTTTCTGATGATGAGCAGTGTACTCTTTAGTTGTGCTAATTGCTAATTTCTATTTACTAATTGATAAGCCTATACCTATAACAATCATGCCAGTTAATGGTACATGTTGTTATTGCAAAGGTCTTGCACTGGTGAATAAAATCAACTAACTAAAGCCCAGTGCTTGTTGCCCCTCTCAATTATTTTATTGTCTTCTAGCTAGCATGACATTTGCTTCCTGCACAGTATGAAGCAAAAGCACTCCATTCAGTGTACCCACACAGACTGCCACCTATACTCAGAAGAGCACAAGTTTCTTCTGTAGCACCCAGTAGAGATCACCCTATGGTGCTGCAAAGCATGGCAAACTGTAAGGACAAGTCTCATATTTGCAGCACTCGTATGAATTTTCTAATTCTTTTCCTCCTTCACCCTCCAAGTGAGGATCTAGTCACCTGTCACTATCTCCCTCGAGTTATCTCCAGAAAAGTCACAGGCGGGTTGTCAAACATGCTATTCCTTGAAAGGGAGACAGCAAGACCAGCCGGAGTAACACCCTGTCTTCTAGTGGTGACAAATGGCAAGACAGTCTATGGTGCTCATAAAGCTGCACCCTTGTCACAACTTGTGGATAGTCTGCGGCAGAGAGGCAGAGGGAAGATCAAATATGTTGACAGAGGTCCAACTAGCTAGTCAGTACGTAAAACCACTCATCCTTACTGCAGCCTGACAATTGCCCACATCGTTCCAAGTTCCTCTTCTGGCTTGCCTGCAACTAACCCATCCTAAAGCAATGAGCATAGGCAGGTCTTCCTGACAGTGCTGTATGGGGCAGACCCACCCGGCAAGGGTATTTGACACTGTCCTGTTTGCTCTCTCCTCTGACGCATTCTTTGTGCTTGTTTGGCTGTGGCCTTGGATCTGGTGTCCTCTGCCCTCCTGGAGTGCTAGGGCAAAGAAAGCTGAAACAAAGAACCAGAGGAGTATTTGAAGTGGACAAAATAGCATGGATCAAACAGCCAAGGGCTCTCCCTTGCAAGCAACTCCTTCAGCCTTGAGCCAGGACTAGCAGCGCTCTTGTTGCAGACTGCTGCAGACACAAGTTATTTGGTAGGTACCAGGTTCAACTCTGATCCTTCTGCTCATCATCTGCCATGCAATGTTCCCTCTCTCATGGAAGATTTTTTTCCCTGCTTCTTTTAAAGAAGTTGTTTGGAAATTGTGATCACCAGGAAGAGGGCGAGAGAAACATTTCCTCATGTTCAAGGCACTGAGGCATGCACACTAAAGTGACATCATCTTTCTTTCCAAATCAAGCAGTTATCACAAAGGAAACATGCCAAGGAGAAGAAGTATTCTGCACTGGCTCTAACTGCCACTGCAGACTCCAACTCACCCACTGATTTTAGTCCCATTTCCCAGCATGTGGGTGAGTCACCAAAGCAAATGCTGGGCTACATGGTGACATAAATGTGGTTCCTACAGCTTTTCTCTCCTTTGGATAATTATGATGTGGAATGGGAGGTGTCCCCCAGGGAAGGAAGAAAGAACGAGGAAAGAAATATATATAGGAAGCAATATGGGTGACAGAAACAATGGGGCACACAGGACTCAAAGTACAATCGGTGATCATAGCCAGAGAGAGTTTTACAGGCATTTATGTCTGCTCTCTTTTTTTTTTTTTTTTTTTTTTTTTGGCAGGGCAAGGCAGGGGAAAGAAAAGGGGAGTAAAAGGAAAGATGAGAGCCAGGGTCACTTTGAAGGAAGAAAAATTCCAGTGAGTGGGGAGAAAGTATTGAGAAAACCAACATGCAGCTGGTGATCTGCAGGACAGGGAAAACGAAGTTATCACTTTCTTTTTTGGCATCAGAACCACTCTCAAAAGCACGTGAGTAGGACATGATTCCCCCGCAGAGGAAAAGATTGGCTGTGACAGATAGCCAGACAATGTTGGGCACATGAAGATGAACTGGAATATGAGGGAGAGTAGAGGATCATATATTTGGGAGGAAACCCACAGCAGGTGAAGGTATCGTGTCAAACACACATGGGACTTACCACACAGTAATGAACATGCCTCTCTATCTGCTTTAAAAAGCCACTCTAAGAGGCCAAAGACCCTCAGTCACTTGACAGAAATACTAACCCAGACACTGCCAGGTTAGATTGAAGATCTGATGCTTTAAGCTGAGTTCAGTTATGTTAGCACCCTTATCTAGTGATAAGTAGCCAGCAAGGGAGACTGAAGAAGCTGGGACAAAAACAAACAAACCTACAACAACAACAAAAAAGCAACAACAAAATCTGAATAAATAAAAATTAAAAAGCCCCTGTAACTTATTCTTGCTGCCAAAACATAACTTTCTCTCTATCCCCAGGAGAGAAATACAAATGATCATGCTTCTCATTCTCAAACTAATGCTTTGAACTAGTTTTCAGGCACTAAATAAACAGCCAGCCTCCCACAAATCCCCAGGAAGCAGAAACCTCAGGAACTCTCCACCCTTCCACATGCTAAAATGTCCATTTTTTTTGGATCAGCAATCAGCTGTCCAGCTTTTTATACGCATTTATGTTTTCGTAACACTGAAATGTAGGTGCAGCATAAAGTAAATGGAATCCAATACCAAAGTAAATAAGACAAACAGCACTACTTTACTGTATTAGTTATTCATTTGCTTTGTTCTCTGAAACTCACCATTAAAGACAAATTAAAATTTATTTTGAAGAAACAAAAAGCAAACAAACAAAAGAAAAAGAAAAAGCAACTCTATGCTTAAACTAAGCAGGGGAAATGGAAATCACAAAGAATAAAAGTTTGTCAGAAAATTGAAGTTCCTTGTTTAGAAGGGAACAAATCTGGCAGCAGGAACATCAGTCTGTAATTAAGTTTTGTCAAGGCCTGCCCTTCCTCCATCCCCCTAAAAATCCAGGTCTTTGGAGAGGGCGTCAGGACCAGGTTTGTGGGAGTCTTCTCCAAGCACCCTCTCTCATGAAGGCAGAGAGGAAGTTCTAGCGATTTCCACCAGCGTCAGAGACCATGTGGCACACATACAAGGAAGGATGAAGGACCGAAGGGACAGAAGGTACTTGACAGATGGCCTGTCCATTGCTCAGCCTGGGAGCCATGCCATTCATTTAAAGATGTCACACAATAAAAATAACAATGAATAAAAAATCCCAACCTTACCATCATCAGGACTGTATCTGCCAGCTGAAGCCTTCTGCCGAATCCTAAAAAGGAACAGACAGCTCTCATGAGATACCCAACAAACCCTACCACTTGCCAGTCTAGGTGCCAGGTGCACCTAGAACACCAACAGATCAACATGGTGCAAGTCTTAAAAAAAAAAAAAAAAATCTGTTGCAACTGTGCATGTCTCAGACATGACTGCTTCTCCTCTCCCTCTCTAATTTCCAAAGCAACCTCTTTAATTTCCAAGCCGAAGCAAAGTCTTTTTTTTTCCCCTCAATTAACCATCAGAGACAGGACAACCAGTGACATGACCTGTCCAACATTGTTCAACGTGCTGTGAAAGACTCTAAAACTGCGTTCCCAAAACTGACTCCCTCACTCTGGGAACTGCACACATAAGAATCTCTGGAAGGGACAGTAGGGCTAGAGCTCTGTGTCACTGTGATATCCGAGAAGTCTATACTGCCTCCTTCAGTGTTGGTGCCAAGGTGGGAAAGGAGAAAAAAAAAAAATTCTTATCCACAAAACCCACCTACCATTTGCTGAAAGATCTCCAGTTCTCTATGAGTCTAGATGAGGACCCACCACGCTCATGCCAACCTCTGCCCTGTACACCAGGGAGGACTGTAGTGGGAAAGTCCTACTTCCTGAGCCTCCGCACTTTCACACAAGGGATCCACTTTAACCAGAGACACTGCCTATATAGTCAGCAAGGACTATTCCCCCCCAAACTCCGCCTTTCCCTACCACCTTACGGGCACCGCCTTGCTTTTCCACTAAGGCTCATTGCTTGCTAGCAGTTACCAGTCTCAAGAAGACAACTCTTACTTTCCCACTGGGATGCTGGCCTTCCTCTGCTTCTCCAGTCCCGCTCTTTCTCAAGAGGGCTTAGGCTGTAATACTAATGTCCAAGAGGGGACCCTGGGACAGGTGGAAGAGCTGCTTTCTTTCTCTGTGAACAGCCTGTCATGGTAGCTGGGCCCAGGATCACCTTGGCACTCCAAGGCCCTGTTCCGCATAGTACTTGGTCTTGCACTCCAGGAGTGCCTTGGTTCCCCAATGCCCTGGCATTCCATATTTCAGACCAGCTGTATCACATCTCCCAACTGCCACCCTGTGTCCTCGTATTGGAAAAGCCAGGGACTGGACACACTACAGAAAAACAGGGGGAGAAGCCTTGGTTCCTCAGCACCATGATCCCCATGGGAACAAAATAATGATAAATTTACTGGCTGACCCTGCACAGAAGTCTCCTGCTTGGTTGGCCTGCTTGGTTCAGATGTTTGCAGCCACTCCCCTGATGCACTGCAGTGGGAGGCATTTAAGAAGATTAAAAGAAAAAAACTTTGGATCGTTGTTTTTGTAAAAACTCTTGACTCACCTGATATAGTGAACGAAAGCAACAATCACTGAGCCCAGGTAAAAGGAGAGGAAGCTCAGGAAGCTGAAGAACATGGCTTGCACATAAACAGACTCTGGAGAAAAGGCAGCTGTCAGTTCACAGGGAACGGGCACACTCTCAATGGGCCTGCCCGTTCCCTGTGGGACCCCTCCTAGTAGGACCACTTTCCGCAGGACCACTCCTGCCCCCCTCTTTGCGGTACTATCCAGTGACAACCCCTTGCCCCAGGCAACCTGCCAGCCCCATTCACTTTATTCAGCAGGAGTTACCAGAACATGTTGCAAGGTCTGCCATCATCTCTTTGCCTCTAGCAACGGCTGGTGCGCCAGTGATACTACCCCATACAGCACCTCCTGGAAGGCACGAGGGCTGCAGTATTTTCAGTTCCTCTGCTGCTGCTTTCTTCACCATTCTTTCATGGAATTGACTCCCCAGCCATGGCCTCCTGCACAGAAGTGCCAAGTTCCCCCCAAATGCCACACTGCTCAGCAAAGAGACACTAACTTTTAATGGAGGGCACAACTGTCACTTGAAGGTTCTTTGTTCGTTGGAGGTTCCAGGTACGGTTGCTGTTTCCTGTCAGATGTAAAGCATACAGAAAATGTAAAAAACAAGCATTAGTGATCTCTGGTCTTGTCTTCAGTTCTCTGCATGTGCAAAACCTCCAAGGTCTGTTTTTTTTTATCTCATTCTAGCTTTGCTCTAAGCCTTTCCCGAACTTGCTTTTTTTTTTTTTTTTTTTTTTTTTTTTTTGAGCTAGAAAAATCCTGGTTAAGCCTTCCATATATTGCTTAAGTTTAGATGCCTGCATGCAAAGTACAACCTTTTCATCTAGTCCCCAGAAGGGTAGTTTTTCCCCTTGCAGATATTAGGGCACCACCTTTGTCCTCTTCCTTTGGTCTAAACTCTGCTTCCCATCCAGCTTATATATACCATGCTATATGCTTGTTATGTTTCAGTGATGGTTAATACACTCTGCAGACTGCGACAGGGCAAGATAAATACATCTGAAGGTGACAGAAATTAGTGATGGGTGGGAGTCCAGTAAATCTGTTGGTTGCAATATCATTTCTTCTACAGGGAGGAAGTCACTGGCTTTGAGTATATCCCTATTTTGAAGTGAGCTCTGGTGTGCCATGAGGACAGCTACAACCGCACTCCAGTTTCAGTATCACAACAGTAGTGGAGCCCTTGCTCTGGCCACTGCCCAGTAGGAAGACACAAGCTTTCTGGCTTGGGAAGGCACTTGAATCGGTCTCTTGTAAAATTATTATAACAAGTTTTCCCCTCCCTCAATTCTGTAGCGTTCTTTGATTCCAAGACAACAGTACAGACAGGGGACAATGCCAGGGCACTATAATGAATAGACTTGTTAACCTACCAGACACAATATAAAATTGGTATTTCAGCCTTCCTTGTGTCTACCTGAATGACATAAAGTTGTATGACTATCTCACGTCATCCCACAGGAAGACCATCAGGTATTCCCACTGTTCTATCACCCAGATGTAAGAGCCAAGCCTGACTCCTAACACAACTTACCATGGATAGAGGAAGGCACAGAACCCCCACAGGCATAGTCCTCTGGCTTGATGACAAACACAACAAAGAACTGCTCACCTGTGAAGTCCTTTTTCTGCACAGGTGAATGAAAAAAAGACAGAACCCATGAAATTTGATATTACCCATTTCCCTTAAAGGCCACAGCAAGGACTCTACAGGCAGCAGCCACAGCATCTTCCACCTGTGTCCCCATCTTGCTGATCCCATATTATAGGTCTCTTATTCAGTGAGGTGGAAAATGAGGAGGAATGGGGGACTGCAAAGGAGTCTCTCTCTCTATACAAGGCAGAAGTGATTCTCCAAAGGGCCAGAGATGAGATTTTAACAGCTCTGCAGGCACCAGCCCTACAGAAGCTTGTCCATTTTGGACAGAGCTTCACTTTTTGGGTTGCTCCTCACATCCTTGCAAAATGAGCAAGTTCACCCACATTCAGTACAAGTAGAACCCCAGTACAAGCAATCCAATATTAAAATAAAATTTTAAAAAGCACACCAATTTATTAAAGTGTAAGGCATCTGTCTAAATATTGTACATTAACAGGTACTTGTACCACCACTTAGTGGTAGAAGAGCCAAGGCCTGAATGCAAGACATCTAGCAATAAAGGCTGTAGCCACTGTGATCTAGACTCCAGCACCCAAGATATGACACATCTATCTAAGCAAAGGTAAGCGAGGTTTTGTAGTCAAGGTAACATAAGTGGAAGAAGCACTATTAGCTGATTTAATAAAAGCAAAGGCCCTTTCTGGAGGCTCACAGCCAGGAATCAAAAAAATAAATAAATAACTAAAAAGTGCATTAGAGATACACACAACAAGCCACCACTGAGAAACACAGAGACAGAAAAGAAATCTGATCAGCATCTCACCTGCACTGTTATAGCGGCCTGCTTTGTCATGGACTGGTAAACACCGTTGAATTCCACATTATGATCAAGATCATAAACAGGGCACTAAAAGAGATGCAAGTAAGGACGAAATCAGGCCTAAAATCCAAACCATTTTTTGTAGGGAGCCAACAAATAAATACACAGTGCAAAGCAGCACGAAAGAGCCCTGCTTGGGATAACCAAGGAAAGAAAAGAACCAGGATACACCAAAAACTTAGAAATAGTGCTCTGAAGACACAAGTCGTGGTCTACTCTTATTCATTTCATCTCCCTTGCAAGAGGGCTGCCATTCAATTTTACATGAGGAGTCAGTCAGATCACTCTCTGCTATTTCCGCAGAGGAGTGTATACGCTCAGCTCTAACCCTGGACATGTGCATGCTTTGTGGTCTACTGTATGTGTCAAGTACTTGTCATAATTTTATTCTTTCGCACTACAGATCTTAGTTCTGTGCCAACAGGTTGAAAAGTGCCTGTCAGAGTCTCCCCTCCTGCCTTACTACCTCTTCAGACAGCATGATTTGATGTTACCCCTTTCCCTTAAAGGTCACAGCAGGAATCCACAGGCAGCAGCCTTCCACATCTGTCCCCATCTTGCTGCCCTCATACTACAAGTCTCTTATTCAGTGAGGTGGAAAATGAGGAGGAATGGGGGACTGTTTGCCAGATGTGAGCTATAGTCAATGTTTCTCACAGGCAGCACCCATTCTCCCCTTTCCAATAAAGGGCACCAGCAACTGTGAAAGGCAGAATGAGAAAACTAAAATGGAAAGGAGGAAAAGTCTCATGCTTAGAAATCAAAACTTCCCCTTTTTGCCTTGAGCTGGGGTGAGAATGAATGGAACAGCCACATCCTTTCCTTCAGTTGCCAGCTTCTAGTCTGCCCCCAAGTAGAAAGAGAGATCAACTATCACAAGATAGTTGGGTGTCAGACATGAAGAAGTGGACATGATCATAAGTCCCCTACTGACTGGGCAGGAACAGCTTTTTCATTTATTTACAAAAAAAAAAAAAAAAAAAAAAAAGTCTCCGGATGGCCTGCTTGAACTCAACATTTGTCTTTGCTTCCTTCCTGTAGGACTTCCATTCCTTCTTCAAGTCCTCCCTTCTTTGCTTCCATGGTAGGCTGAAGGCCCTCTGAGTTTTTTTCTCTGTTGGGGCACAGAGCTTCTGCAGGAGGGCAGAGCCCCAGCAGGCAGCCAAGTCCTTGCCCTCCATCCCTTAGACTTACCACAATATCCTGGATGGAGACAACTGAGCAGGGGTAGACTACATCAGACACCACCTTGACGATGACCGAATCCACATCTTGAGGGAACTTGTACAGAAAATACTAGGGAGAGAGCAGGATTCTGAGAGTTGCAGTCAAGAATGCTTCCTGTCATTGGCTTCAGAGTCTCCCCTGGCACAGCCCCATATCTAACCTAGACTTCGGGGTTGGAATTGAAGGGCTCTCAAAGACTCAGATTTCAAATATTAAGGCCTTACACTACGAAAAAGCAGATTAAAAAAGTAAAGACAAGCCTCATCCCCACATAGATACCTCTGACATGCAAGTCGCACCCTAACTCCTCCTCCTCTTAAGCTTTTTTTTCACCTGGTCAAGTTAAAGTGAACTCATTTTACGATCTACTCCAATTTAATTGCAATGAAGAATTGCCAAGTGTTTCCACATTGCTAACTATATTTCTATATATGTAACATAAAGGGTATCGTGGATTTTACCACAGAGGGATTTGCTCAAAGCACAACTGTGAAAAAACGTTAGGTCAAATGGTCAAAGTCTTTACAGAGTTACATAGTTATATAAACACTTGATACTATTGCAGTATTTGGGGGAGAAGTTTTGTCTTCTTCCTTCCGCTTTGAAATACAGTTCAGATATTTCTCTGAAAGATTTTGGGAGGCAATAATGTCTGTGATATTCCCACTTCTCTTCTCTTAGGGGGCAGGCCCAGAGGAAAGTTGGTTGGATCAGGAAACATTCTTCCCTGCCTCAGTAAGGGTTTTTCGCAGAGGACCACAGAGGGAATATTTGCATATTTTCTGCTAGAAGTTTACTGTACTGGCTTTGAAATGGAAGCCAGTTGTTGAAGTTGGCAGGCTTCCTGTGTCTGCATCTCCAGGCAGCTTGCTGCAAGGGCTGCCCAGCCCGCCCCACCCTCCCTTAAGGTCACCTCAAGCCCCCTAGACTTGCTGCTCCCCATAGAACACAAAAATCCCACATGGAATGAGGCTCCTTGGCTCCTACTCCCAAAGTGATGTTCCCAGCTAGTAACCTCTCTCTAGGCCACATATGTCTCAGTGAAGAGCAAGGGCCAGGCATTTCTAATTTCCATGCTCTCATCCCCTTCCCATGAATTAGATCCCCACATTAGAAGGTTGGAGATAAGTCAAAAATCACCCAGGGTTTTCCCAAGTTTGTCATTTTCTACTAAAAAGCAGCTATCTCCACCATCCTCTTCCAACCGGGGCCCCTATGTGTTAAGGAAACACTGGCCTTGACCTCAATCATTTCAATTATCTCAATCCTCAATTTGAAAACTCAACAAGTTGGTTTCTCAGCAGAGCACTTTTTATCCCAGCCATACACTGGCTCCAGTGGTCTGAACTCTCTGGTCACCAAGGTACACTACCCTTGAAAAGCTTTATGTCTTTAAGGAAACTTAAAGGCCCATGATGGCCCTTCTGTGGTTTTCCCCAAGCTCATACTGTGGTACAGAATACAAGGGCCATGGAGACATACAGTTCTCTCAGGCACAGTCACTAAATGGTACAAACACATCAAGACAATATTCTGATTTTTATGAGTTTTTTTTTTTTTTTTTTTTTTTTTTTTCCACATCCTCAGGCGGGAACTGGGTGACAATTGCTTTCTTTGGTCTTAGCATTATTCCAACACTGATTTAGATTTTTAAGTGTTTTTGTTTGTTTGTTTGTTTGTTTTGTTTTCTCTCCAGGCTGCTTAAAAGTTTATTTGATTTACAAAAGAATACAGCATTATTACCAATTAAGGTACACTAATTTTGCACTCTATACATCTGGCCTATAATTAAAAGTGTCCCATCTCACTGTACTAATTACGACAGACTGAAGTCAAAGTTAATTCCAGGCCATATTGTCAGCATTCTACACTGAAAATAACAGATCCTAATTAATGAGGATTTATAAAGAACTACCTGGAAACAACCACCACTTCTCCACATGCTTCTATCATATAAAATATTGTATGCATCAGCAAATCACCATAAGATATTTGACAGCAGAATGCTAACTGGAAGGCCTGGTAATATAGAGAAGCCTAGAACTAAGTGGTGTAATTAAAAGTGATTATAACAAAAAAATGACTGCCAGGCAGCCTGATTAAATTACATATTTTTCCAACTCTATGCTCTCCTGTATCACTTTAGCTAGTGCTAGTGACATTTTCAATGAAGAGAGGACTTGTTGTACCTACAGAGCTCTGGCCAAAATGTGCTGTATGTGCATGCACCCTACTAAACTAAAATTAGGTTTATCAGACACTTCATTTATCAGCTAGCATCTTGACTTGCTTCTACGATCAGAAAATAACAGTTTGAGTTCTGATGTAATTTTAGAGTTCCTTTTTTGCAGTGAAGGACTGCATTTTGGCATATCAGCTAGAGCAACAGAGCCAGTGCTAGATGGAATAAAACATTTGGTACACACAGTTTAATTTCCCATGAAGTGCAATAGTCCAATGCTTTTTGGATTTCCATATATTTCTGGAGTTTCCTGCACTGTAGATAACATATATTTGCTCTGGTCCCACTTTTTTTTCTGGTTCTGGTTTTTAATTAAGTACTTAATTGCTTTGCAAGAGGCCCAAACAGAGACAGAGGCACTGCTACCTCTGCACTGCATCCAAAGAAATGAAAGAGTAAGGAAATTTCCCTGCACCCTAGGAGTGAAATGATCCAGTTATAAGGCTTTTGACAACTCTAACAGGAACTATTTGGATATGACAAGACATGCAAGCAACCACAAGCAACTGCATGCAGCGCTCCTTACCTGGGGCTGGGAAGGGCTGGCAGTGAAGTTAAAGGCTTTGTTTGTCCTAGAAAAGAAGTTTCAGAATGATGAAGTCTCCCTAAAACTTTCAGTTTTGTGATACAAACAGGATGCATTCAGATTAAGCAACAGAAAAACTAAACAATCTCGGGACATTATCAGAGAGGGAAAAAAGCTAGACGGGCCTAAACCCTCTATAGCAGATATATAAATCAATTAAATTTGTATTCACCCATTTCCAGCTTACTCAATTTGGAAGTTGTCGAGCCTAGTGACTAGTAGTTCATACGCAATATCAAATGGTGCCATGGAAGCGACATCCACAAATATAATCTGGTCAGAGCGTCCTGCCTCGGGTGTTGCCTCAGAAGGGCAGAGAGTCCGACTGACTTCTTGGTAATTGTAGGTCCTCTGATAGCTATAATAGGTGGGGGCAGGAGGAAAGAAGATGGGCAGAAGAGAGCCAGTAGTTAAAAAGGTTATAGGTCAAGGAAAGACCAGATTTTTACCCTGCTGGCACCTGAGAAGCTACAATCACTCCATCTTTTATTCCAAGCTCACTCTCCACTCTCCTGTTGCTTCTTGAGATCTACACATGGGCCTGGTAGTCCTCAACATTTTGCTTCCTTACAGATTGACCACGCCATCCGCAAAATCTAGCGTATCTGTGACTTGCTGCTGTCAGAGAGGGCAACAACAGAAGAGCAGCTGCTATATCCATCACCTGCAACGCACAAGACCCTGCAAAGCATCTGCTACCCACCTCTAGAATTTCAATCACAGGGCAAAGCTTCAAACCACATTTTTCATATTCTAAGGTATCTGCAAAGTCTCAGTACTTGCAGCACCTCTAGACTCATGTTTGATGAAACTACACAGCAGCATCATTTTCCCAAGATCAAAAAAGATCACATTATCTTTTCTGAGAGCTGGTTCAAGCTCTAATCCAAAATTAATGGCAGGAACTACTTGCACACACCATAAGCAGTGCGAGTAATGCCATTTGGTAGACTCACTGCCTAGTGACACAGTTAGATCCACCACATACAAGCCTCCTTGTACTCTGTGTATATAATTGAGAAACATCAAGACGTAACAACAGGCTGACAAGTAAGATGCTACCTACCAAATCTACATCCTCCTATGTTCAGCTGAGACTGATCTAGCACGCTTTACAATCAAGCCCTGTAGTCTGCACAAGTGACAGAGAAAAGCTAATGCTGGACACAGCTGGAAGACCACTGTATTATGAAGAAAAAACTCCAATACTTACAGGCCTCGAAAAATTAGTGGAACCTGCCATGACAGTACCCCCTTCTGTTGTCGAACTACAAACAAGACAGGATACTGGAGGTTCTCAGAACTGCTGTTCACAGACACCCGCACTGCATCTACCTGCAGAAACAGAGTACAGATAGGTGTCAGTAGAAGAAGGAAAAGGAGACTGCTCCAAGCCTAGCTGGGAGAGCATTTTCTTCACTGGTCTGATGTAGATGCTGGAAATACCCACAGGATAAGCAGCACTTATCACTGAACCAGTTATCCACGTCCAGAGGGCATTTGTAGAAGCTCACAGTTGCAGTTGCTCTAATCCAGAGTCATAGCCTTGTCCCCATGCTAGAGCTGACTGTCAGACAAGACACAGCACATAAGCACAGCAGATATAAGACAAAGTTTATTAGCTTACTCACCCAGTAGAGAGTAACCCAAATTACTTGTAGCATTTTGTTATAAACTCAAACAAACAAAAAACCTAGACACATACCCAAGGCTACAGCTAAGAAGTTTCTTGCTTGTGTTCTTCTGGCATCAACACAAAATCAAAAGCAGCAGAAAGTCACAAAGATGACTGAAGGAGGCGTTAATGCTTAGGGTTGACAAAATATGTTAGCAATCATCTTTATTTACCCCATCTACCAAAACTGGATCAGAGCTGACTGTCCTTAACAAGCCAAGGAAGGCTACTTTAGTTTATGAAAGAGGATTTTAATGTAGGAAAATATCAGCAACAGAAACTTTCCTTATGATGTCCACCAACTATGTCTGCAACTATCACATAGTTGCAGATATGGACATGAGGAGTGCAAGGTCCTCAATTTACTAGTTTCTTTAATAAATAAGCAAGCAATTTGTCTGGCCATAGTCACATTTCTATCTGTAAAGAATCTCACTTCAGCTCTCTCCCAGAAGCAGTATGTACTGCTCACAAAAACAAGGCATAAGCACAAAACTAATTCAAAAAGACTTGGTAAAACTTGATCCGAAGCCTTTAATTAATGCTAATGTATCAGGTAGGCAGGACATGCACATTTTAAATCCACCATATCTTGGAAAGTTGGAATTAATTCTCAACAGACTAGCAAAAGACACAGTATAGACAAATTTCTACTCTACAACAAATGAATATGCAAAAGAGGGTGCCATCTTATAATAAACATACAGAATGGTAAAGAATCAGATGAGCAGGTATCTGAAATGGTAACTTGTAGGACATCTGAAACAAGGTTTATTAGCAGTGGGTTTGCATCTGCAATTGCAAGTCTGTAAGATGAAAATTTCCTATTTTTGTTTAGTGATTCCAGGCTCACATGGGAGTTTTGTTTACCAGAACAATACACTTCCCTCTTGAAAACCCTAATCTTTATCCATTTTATCACCATCATGATACAGAGCCTACAACCACCAATTCCCAAAAGACAAAGTCTTCAACACAAAGAGTCATAAAATCAAATAATTAAAAAAAAAAAAACTTGAGATGTAAAAGCAGACAGCAGAATCTTCTTCTACTGCCTTCTGTTTTTTGAACCTTTGCAGTACTCTTTTATTATGCCTTCCTGTTTTTGTTTCCAACCACAAAAACCACAATTGCAATTTTTTTCCAAGTAGAGTGGGGTCCCCTATGAGTGATCCTACATGGGATCCCAGAACGGAGATGAGAATAAAAAAAAAACAAGACGTAATGCAAGACTCATGGTTCACATCTGAAAGGCCTTCCAATTTGTGCAGACCACACTCTACTACTGGATGGGGTTTAATTGCTACCTTCCATGGTGCCTCTTAACCTCAATAGCAAAGGTGCAGGTCACTGAGATTTCTGGTGTATCTGGTGGACTGCTGAGGTCCAGGGACATAGAAAGATATTTCTCTAAAGAACTGTCCCAGAGAAGGGCAAAGGCAAAAGCAAGAGCTTTGGCAAATAATGCTTTGCCTCTTTGGGGAGAGCCCTGAGAAGGGGCACAAGTTCCCTGTCTTTTGCAAAGATTGTTAGACTCGTTTGCCCTTTCTCCACAAAATTAAGCTAAGCACATACAGTATACAACATTTACTCAGCTTTGTTGTTGCTTCCATTATATTATTTCTCATGTTAACACAGTAAAAAGTGATATTTTCAGGACACGCAAGCAAGATTCAGGAGTAGGAGAGGAAGTAGAACTTCAAAAAGGCTAAGGTCAGAAAGGCAGTTTTGTTACAGCCAGCCACCAGATACTTGTTGAGTTTTACAGGATAAATTTGCATGGGCAAGGCAGAATATTTAAAGGTCTGGTACAGACCAAGACGAGTATGCATAGGTGACAAGAAAACAAAAGAAAAAATCTACTCCAAGGTAGCATTCGGCAGTGCTCATGCTGAGGTTTAGATCTGCAGATATACCAAATCTTATTTTGAAACTGGACCTCCAAGCTTACGTAAGATTTCTCTTGTGATAAACTGGCCAGGTGCAAATATTCTTTAGCATCAAAGCACTTATTTCTGACTCATGCAAAAATTGATGTATTCCTATTACCATCATGCATTACTTCTCTCCCTCCTCCCTACATTTGGTGCTCTATATTTGTTCCCTGTAATGTGCACTTAGAGCTGCTTCACCCTGTTTCCACAAAAGCCTACATTTGGATCCCTTGAGCTTTTGCGGGTCTGGGGACCATCTCTGGCCTAAGCAAAGCTCACAGGGGTGATCCTACCAGGAGCCTTTCTTCCCTACCACCTTTCTCTCTTTGAGATAAGTTGCTTCCCAAGACGCACCCAGCATGTGACACTTTGAACTGAAAGAGGGGGACATCAAGAAGGCACAGGCCATATTGTAAAGCAACTCATTAAGAAGACCTCAGAGTACTTGAAATTTTACTTCCAGACTTTAAACATCTGCTTGCAGTGAATACTTCTGCTCCTGTATGTTGCGACCTACCCCAGATCAATCAGAAGTATCACACCACCCAAACAAAACTCAAATCTAGATCTTCACATTAAGAGTACGGAAAAAAAATCAGAGGGTTTAAAAAGTCAGTGAGATGTCAATTCAGGTCCAGCCCATTGAGTTACTTAATCTGCCTCCATCACCACAACAACACAGAGCCTGTCATGGGCAGATCCAGTTTTCCCAGACAAGGGGCCAAATCCTAGCCCTGAGATGAAGCTGCTCTCTCCCCTCTCACAGCTCATCAAGAGCAGCAGTCCCTAGTAGCACAAGGCTTTGGTTGTAGGCCTCTGCAGGACTTAACAGCTGTTCTTCCAAACTGAGGCAAAGAAATGGGTGCATCTGCCTCTACATGCCAAAACTGCATGAGAAGTTACTAATTCAAAGGCCCTCCAGACCCTCCCTGCCACTTGTAACCAACTTTGGGGACATTGTAGCAGAGGAGTTCAGCGGAATTAAGGTGTGACTATGAGGAAGCTCAGGAAAGTGCAGAAAGTTAACAGGCCTCTTTTATTTGCTGTCAGTCACTGTGCTTTTGAGCTTCAGAGCAGAAGGAATCCTATTTTGTGCCTTGAGGACAAACATATTGCTTACCACAGAGAACTGCATCTAGCAAGAGCATCTCAGGGGATGAGGATAAGGCAACACCCAGGAACTAATGTTGGCTCTTTTCGGACTCTGTCCCAATTAAAATACGTGGAACTCTTGGTCTATGCTGTGCTTCTAGATTATATTGCATAGAAGCAATGCTATTGTATAGTATTGACCACGTAATGTAACAGATTAAATGAATTGACTACTGAGGTTATGCTAACAGCCCCATCTTTCCCTTTGCAAGTCAAGAATTGCTTTCCCTCCACGGTATCAGCTCCAGCAACTTCCAGAGCAGAGGGCAAAAGGTAGAAGGAGGCGTGGGGGGGAAAGATAATTTATCTGGCTGAAATGACCTCCTCTCTCCTTTTCCCTCCAAAGATTTTAAGAGCAAGCAGTTCTGGCAAAAGAACCTCTTCCTGCTGCAGGAAGCCACCACTGATCTCACACAGCCCTCTTTCCAGCACTGAAATAAAAATCTACTTGTGTTGCATGTAAAGACAAGAGGAAATTTATCTAAAAAGCAAAATTTTAAATTTAAAAATCCCTCACACAAGAGTAAAACCCTGTGAGCTTACTCAACACCCACCCTTCCTCACTTAGCAATGAAGAGATAAGGAGGAAGCTTTGTCCGGGCAATAAGAGAATCCACCACATTGCACTCTCTCCTGCAATGACAACACTGCTGAGAAATTTCAGTTTTCACCAGACTGCTTCCAACCCTGCAGAAAACTGGTCATGTTTCTCTTCTCCTCCCTTGTACACAGATATGACCACAGCCTCCATTTCATCAGTATCCTCCAAGCAGAAATCCTTGCCTACTGCAGAAATCTGCAGGTACATTCCTGGTGGGATAGCCCAGACTCTATCTGAGTACATCCTCATGTACCAAACATTTTCCTTGTTAGTCAAATCCTGCATAATATTAGTCAGCAATAAGTACCCTTTTGCCTTTTCCTCTGTGGAGATGAAGCAGAGACAGGACTACAGACTTCTGCTCCACATGTTTCTTCTCATTGCCAAGTTCAGGTAATGTGCATCTCTGCACTCACTGGCTAAGTCAGTGAAAGTTTGGGTTTTTAGGTCATTGAACTAGAGCTTTTTGTCCTGCATTTCAAAGTGGACAGAGTAGTTAGCTGAATCAAGACAAAGCTCTCAGCTCTCTCTGTTAGAACAGGAAAGACAAATATTTGCAGTTCAGCTCTGTCACCTCCCCAGAGATATGGGAAGCAGAAAGGAAAGCAATCAAATTCCTTTCTCAAGATGGGAACAGGTGGAAGGACCCAGTCCCAAACTCACAGCTGAGCAGTACCATCATGGCTGCAAACATTAAGCAAAATAAACTGGGCTCTTGTTGATATGAAAGGGTCCTTGGATTGATAAAGAGAGTACAGATTCAAGTCTAAGGGGAAGAGTAGGACTCAACAACATTTTTGCTGTGAGCAAAGTTTTTCAAGAACATTACTGTGAATTCCTGTTCACCACCCTGCACTAAATAAAACACTGGAAATGCACGGCGGCTTAGCCACGTTCTCCACCACACCTGCACGCAGCCCCTCCTTGCAAGGCCTTCACGGATTATCAGTCTACATTGCAACCATGTTTGCTTGTGAGCCTGATGAGGCACCAAGCCAACCAGTGGGCAGGGAACATATCCAGCAAGCAAGCACACAAGCTGTTAGTCACAATGCAAGTCTACATCTACAAAAGCCATCAAATTGCTACTGCTTGCTGGTGCACAAGGGAGAAGAGCTTCATTTTTATACAAACCCTGAAATTAAGTAACATAGGATTCAGCCAGAGGAGCTAGAACAGTTGGTCCCTGCAAGTGCTGAACTCTGCTGTTCTTCCCACTGCCAAGCAACAAAGGATGTTGAAACACTGAAGGAAAATAGTTCTGAGACACCAAAGCAACAGGATTTACAGAAGCTCCTTCCTGCCCTCTTGTGAGCTATGAGTTCCACTCCTGACCAATAGGAAAAGTAGTAGAGAGCACAGCTCGAAGGAGCACTCTCTTTAAGCCTTTCCCTGTCTCTGCACCCTTATGTCAGTTACTTTTAATTGCTGTTCAAAGCAATTTGTCAAATGATCTTGGCTCATAGTTTCCCTCCAGTATTTTGCTAGCAGTATTTAGTATTCAAAGCAGTATAAACTAAGAGACAGGCTCTGGATATGTTAAGCACAGCCTCAGTTACATTAATGCAATTGTTCCATAAAGAATGTTTTCATTTAAAAATTCTACTTTGTGCAAATGGACTACTTTGCTCAATATGGACTTATGGTCTGCCACAGACATTCCCAGGGGTTCACTTGCTTGCAAGAGTGTCTGTGCAGCATAAATGGAAGAAAGGCAAATACAAGACATGTTAATATTTATCTTTTTTTCTTTTGTTCCCTTTCTTGCTTTTTAAATGTCCTCAAATCAAGGTCATCAGAGAGCCTGCATGATGGCCAGAAAGAGAAACAAGGAGTTGCCATGCTGGATCAAATCGACATCGGTTTCTGACCACCCTCACAGGCCTCACGAAGCTTAATGAAAGAACAAATCCTTTTTGAAGAGTTATGTAGGGAACAGACAGTCTACTTCCAGGACAGTGTCTTCCAAGTCCACAACAGCTGAGACTCTGGGCTGGGACAATCCCTGAAAGCAAAGGGTTTAAACTGTGTCCACCTCCAGCTCACTACAATAACTCAGAGTTTTTCACCCTCATCAATACAGATATGGATTGAATTCTATGTCCTATGTGTTTTTTTTTCTTTTTTTAACCATGCATTTTCTTTTAAAAGCAAACTCTAGTTGCCAATTTCTATGCCTTCCAAAAAGGCAGTGGTATGGGGAAGATAAGGAGGAATATTTACGAAATCCTTTGTGTATATGTAAGTATACACATCAGGAAATAATGTTTGTTTATGCAAATATATTAAACTATCTTCTCAAACTAAGCAGATGGCACACCCTTGCAATGCAGCTTTTTACAGACTGCACTTTCATTCCCTGCACATGACCTGAAATAGCAGACTAAGTGCATAGAAAGAGATGTACCTTCTTAACCAACAACTTCTGCACAAGTTATGTAAGGACTTTTCAGCCTCCACTTACACTGTAAATGTTTGTATTACAGATTGCTGTGTGTTCTCGGAAATAATTCAAACTCAGGAAAGACAATTTGGTAAAGTTACTCTTGTTCAGAGTTTCTTTATTTTTTTTAATCTAGAAGTCAAGGGAGCTAGAGGACAGGAAATGATATATGACAAACCCTGACCAGATTTACTTTTCAGTGGTAGGACAGACCAAAAAGAAAAGAGTCATTTTGATTGTTAAGACTTAGAAAGATATCCTTATGCAAATTATCTATTTTAGTTCAACCACAAGATATTGGCCCTGACCTCACCCGCTCAGATAGTAGAAAGAAAGTAGACATGCCACCACTTCAAGATGCAAGACTACACTTGCAAGATCTAAGAGCAGACCCTCAGTCTTGCCTAAAGCCTGCAAACAGATCATTTCCTTCAAGACACCCTCACTTTTGCCTCCTTTGCCTAGAGGAAGCACCAGCATGAGATCTCAGAAAAACACAGGAATTAAATTAAGTCTGCAAGACTCAGGAGGTCATCTGATCAAACCTCCAAAGTCGTCTTCGACCTAAACTAAAACATTTCTGCCACAGCCAAAGAATTCAGAATATTTGCTGCTGCAGAAAGTAAAGGCCAACAGATCCCCACAACATTTCGCCATTTCCTTATGTTTGTCTTCATAAAGAAAATCTTTGGCATGACTCCAGACAAGGAAAAGAGTGGGGAGAAAAACAACAATAACAACAACAACAGAAAAATTAAACAGCAGTGAGAATATCCCCAATGCAGCTAATTGTATGTTGTCTAAGTTGTCCCCTCTTAAAAAAAAAAAAGGGAAAAAAAAGACAAATATTATTATATATGCAATAATTATTCCACAGGGATTCTGTCTACTCCTCTTAACTTCAAACACTATATACTACTTTCTTTAACTTCTCCAGATTTTATACTCTGTCTACACTTCTGCCTCATAAGACTTTAACATTAGAGTCCAGCAATGGTGAGGCCTTTCCAGTGTCCTGTGGTGAACTAAAAAGCATTTTCAGTCCTTAGGTATCCTACAGCAAATGTGCAGAATTTAGGAGACCTCCTTCACATCACCATATTTATTGTCTTCTTAATTTACCTGATTTTTGCCTGCATCTTAGTGGGCTTCCCCTCAGCATTATAGAGATGCTAAGCTAATTTCGCCACTATGTCAGTCAGCTCAGGTTTGACTGAAAAAAAGGTTTACTGCACACACAGTGCATCTGTGGGATGAAACTCAGGCCACCAAGACTAAGATTACAGTGAAGTCACATCAAAGATCCAGGGAAGACTTTGAAGTAGTGCTGCTCCAACCCAAAACATGCCTACACATCCAGCCTAAAAACAGTTCAGTAGCTGGAGGTAAAAGGGGAGCTCCTGGAGTTTGTGTAAGACAGACATGCTGCTCCAGTGGGATGTGCATTTATATGTAAAACAGTAGAAAACAGTAGAAAACAATACAGATTTGATCACTGAAATATATTAAACCAAGTTGTGCTGTGTAGCACAGTAGGGAGTTTTGTGCTATGACAAATGACAAATAGTTTTCATCTGAGAAAGCAGCTCATCACACAGTCCCAGAGGAATGTATGGCTGATTTTGGGTCTGCCTCCTTGTCTAGAGCAAAGCAAGCACAACTGCTCTTCACAACTGGATTACAAAAGACTCCATTTATTAGGGGACAGAGAAATCCAAATGCTTCAGGCTCTGGGCATGTCTCCATCAGATGGAGACATGCAGTTTGAGGCATCTAACTGGATGACTTTCATCTTTCTCACCAGTGTTGCAACTCTTCTGCAATTCTTCTGCAATTCTCACTATTGTTCCCATATCTTTCAACCTATATTTTGTCAGCCAGTATTTTTCATCTGCAATCACAAATGAAGAAATGGTAGCAGTGTTAGCAAGCCTAGTGGCAGCAACTCGGACAGTTTTTACTCATCGTCCCTCAGACAGATTCCGCTTAGGAAATGGAGATACTCCAGAGCTGTGCATCCTCATGTGGCATGACTGCAGCATGGAGAAATCATAGATTCTTCCACGGTCAATCACTGCTCACTGCAAGGCTGGGCCATATGGGAACAGAGACTGAGGCTCTGTTCCTAGTCCTAGGAAGAGAGTAGGAGGAAAACTTCACCCACTCAGTCTCCCAGAATAGCTACAGCCCATTGCTCAGCTTTTGGACTCATTATAACATGCAAAACAGCATGTCCAAGAACATTGTTTAGACTGCAACAGCTTTTCCTAGGAAAGGAAAGTCAGGAACTTGCAGACAGTTTTTATTGCCACAGATTCCAAATACAGCCCAGACAATTTTCAATTCATACATTCAGCTGACTTAAACTCTGACCAGGAAGAACTTCTGTTGTCTCCAGTCTTCCTCAAGACACTGTCTTGCATCTGCCAGGACCTAGTACAGGAAATACTCACAAGCACAACAGGAAATACTCACAACATAATGAGTGCCAATTGGGCTTTTCAGAAAAAAAAAAAATGAAATAAAAAATTAGTGCCTGGCAGATCTGATAGTGCTGGAGAGAGAAGCTCAGTTTGTATTACTTCACTGTTTCCTCGCAACTTTTTCTTTCTTTCTAGAAGCCCTTGTATTACTGCAGTTGTGGAACTAAACATTTTATTTCCCCACCTGTTTCATAAAGCCTTACCTAGCCAATGTAAGTTCAGCAAAAATACTTTGCAACTTTAGTTCAGCCTTCTGGTCAAGCACACTGCTACACAGGCAGCTCCAGCATGCCTATTCCCTTTCCACACCGTTCTGCCCCCAAGTAGGGACATGTACTTGAGTGTTTCAAATTCCAGATATACAACATGTGCCACATTCACCTTTTTCCAATTTTGGAAGTCCCCAGTTTAAACAACCCTAAAATAAAATAATCCTTTTTGCTCAACTAATTGTTTTTCAGCTCTCTAAATAGCTCACACCAGGCTTTACTGTTACTGTATGGGTAAACAGTGACAGGAGTAACAGCTGGTTTTATTTTTCCCTCCTGCATTAAAAGTTAAACATTAAACAAGCAGCTGTACGGAAGGGGAAATTTCAAAGTGCAACTAAGAGAACCAAAAGGAAGCTAGAAACACATTTTTAAAAGATTCAGTAATGAATTAAGACTTTCTACCACGCAAGACTGAGGAAGGGGCTTCTGATGCATTCCTCTGCCCCTAGGCCAAATCTAGAAGCCCTTTGCAGCAGAGGGGCTATGCTCCTCCTCTTTCTGCAGAGCCTTGCCTTTACAATTGCAAAGCACCTAGGGATCTTTTCCTCCACCCCAAGAAGAGGTCTATCAATGTATACATGCATTGGAGTTTCACCTGGGAGACCTGATCAGCAGTTACACACCATTATTTTCATTTTGTACCCACAGAAAAGGAAGTGCACAGAAGGGAAGTGGCTGCCTGTCTCAGATCAGCACTGCTTTGGGGCCAGAAGCTGCACTTTCTGCACTGGGAACACTTCAACTTCTTCACATCTGCCTGATCTTGTTTCCCCTTTTGTAGCATGGGTGTATCTATACCCATATAATAAGGAGATGGGGATAAAGAACACCCTCTGAGATCAGGAAAGCACAGCTCTTCCTAGAAAAAGTGTTTTGTCTCCGAAGCACCAAGAGGAACTGTTTCATTCCTTCCCTGGTCCATCACTCAACCATTGCTCCATCCAGATGCATTTTTAGACAGGCCCTGGCAGCGTCTACACAGGACAGGCAGGTAACAAACCAGCCCTCATGTCTTGTCTTTGGCTCCAAATTGTCCCTTGCTTGCAGGACTTCCCCCAAGACAGGGGGAATGGAGCAGGGTAGTGGAGAGGGGAACAACACTACAACCCTGGCCCTTTCAGAGCCAGGACACTCCAGACCTGGCTTTGCTTCAGGGAGAAAGCAATTACATTCATGTAGTGCAGACCTTCCAGGGTAAAAATGCTCTTTTTATTCTTTTAAATTTCCCATAGCTAAGGTTAATTGCCTGTGTAGTTTCTGCCTCAAGGTATAAGAGGCTTCTGGCTTAATCTGAAAGGGCCAGGAAGAGTGGAGGACCTCACAAGTGGCGGAGAGCTGGCTGACAGCTGGCTTCTTGCTCACTAGTAATTCAGGCCTGAAGAGAGCAGTGAGAGGGAAGGACCAGCATACCAATTTTATGCAGGTATTAACAGAAGGCCAACAACTCTTGCACAAGAGAAGTCTGCCCACAAGGGATGGTCCCTGGTTCAAGTCAAGATTTGCACCATCCAGTTTCCAAATTTTGAGCAACAATCCCCCTTCTTGGGAGATGCAAGACCATCAGCACAGACCTGCCTCTAGCTCTGATCAGGCTGGCAAGAAGAGAACCATCCTATTTGCAGGGCTGCTGCTGGGATGAGGATTGCACAAATATGCATCAAATTACGCCAGGCACCTTCTTGGAGGTTTCTGCTCCTTCATTTCCAGCACAGCAGCTATAGGGCCTCCCACTGAGCTATCCTCAAGTTGTGATTGGGATATCTCCCACCCAAAAGCTTCTTGGAACATTTCTCCTTTTTATCCAGCAAGTGTTTTTTTCTTTCAAATTAACTTTTACAGAAAAAGATCTGGCAGCATGGCCTTTAAGCATATTCATGGCAATGCTTAGAGTTCTGCTTTGAAAAGAAATATGAAGTTTTCTCTCTTAGGTATATTCTTGGCCAGCTCAATACAACCATGACATTTTTATGTTACTGCACAGAGGAGCATGGAGAAGAACACTACAGTTTCTGTTTAAACGCAGAAATAGCCTGGGCTTATGAGCTTTCCACAGCCACAGGAGCAGGCTAGTCTCTGAGAGCAGCCATTAAGCTGAATGGGGATTTAAAATACCTGGAAATCCCACAAAGCAGCTGTGCATTCCCCCTTTCAGAGAGAGAGAGCCGTGGGGCCGGCGGGGGGAGGAGGGGGAGGGAAGAGAGAGAGAAAAAGAAGCAGACTTACTTTTTCCTGGAAAGATCCAGCAAAACTCAGTTAAATCCAGTGAACTGGATTCATTCTAACTGAAGTCACTGTGCGCATTGTCTCAGCTAACATGCCCCAAACACTACCTGTCCTGCGGACAAGCCTTCATCACAGTAACTCCAGAGCACCTGAAGAAACCTAACTTACCTCACCATGAGTTTCTAGAATGGAGTTTATGCCATAAAACTGAACTTACCCTCCTGTACTTAGAAGTAACACCCAACAGGAAAGCAACGCTGGATTTATCCGCCTGTCTCACAGCCCCAGACCACAACTCCTGCCCCAATAAATACCAGGCATGATTTATTGCCTAGTAATACACACAAGAAAAAAATCTGGAATTTTTTTTCTTCAAAGTAAAGCAAGGAATTATTTTAAAAAGCACCCCCCCCCCTTTATTTCTTTAATTGTGCGCTCTACCAAATCTCTCCATATTAAAACCTCAGAAAAAAAAAAAAAAAAAAAAAAAAAAAGGCATGGAAAGGAGATGCTTTCCATTTTCTCTTGCCCTGTGCAGAAAAGGGCAAGAAGGGAGAGTGCTCATAAGGCCATCGTTTGGGACATGAAAGCATCTTGCCGAATAATTAATGCCCAAACCAAATAACAGGCCCCGAGTTTCCAAGGCACCACTCAGCTACTCGAGATAAGCATGACATTAAAGGAAAAGGGGGAGGGGGAGAGGGAAGCCAAGCACGGAGAGGGGGAGCTGCCCTCTCACTCAGCAAGTCCCTTGTTCGCCTCCCAAGGAGAGCACCCTGACTGACCCCACTTCACGCGCGAAGCGGATAAGGCTTTTTTAAGGAAAAAAAAATTGCTTTTCTTCTTCACAGCCTCCCCCGGGGACGTGAAACCCCGTTGGCCGCCAGGAGCGCCGGATCTCGTCCCTCTTCGCGTGTCTTCCCCAGTCTTTGGTACCCCTGCGGACGCAAGGAAGCTCGGAAGCGGGAACCCCAGAGGCGGCCGGGGGAGCGTAATCTTCCGCAGAGCTGCCTCCTCTCTACCCCACGCTGGTCACACTCGCCCGAGGCCTGGCGCCGCCCGCGGAGCGGGGCCTGGGGCCGCTGCGCTCCTACCTGCCCGGGCCGGCTGCGGTAGGCGAAGGCGTAGACGCGCTCGGCGCTGACGTTCACGGCGCCGCGGTAGAGGCGGCCGAAGGCGGCGGGAGCGGGTCTGACCCCGTGGCCGGCAGCGGCGGCAGCTGCCGCGCAGAACAAGGCGCAGAGAAGGGCCCAGCCGCTGCCCTCCGGAGTCCTGGGCATGGCGCTATCGCCGAGCTGAGCTCCGCGGCACTTGGTGCGGCGTCGCCGGGTCTGCCTATACTCCGACAGGGCGGGCGCCGAGCCGCTCTATTTGCATTTTAAATAAGCACCTCGGCAACGCGCACGGGGGTGAGGAAGGCGGGAGGCAGTGCAGCTCAACCCCCCTCCCCTCCCCGCCGCCCCTGGTGCTGCGCAGGCACCTCGCTCCTGGGGACCCCGCGGGCGGCCCCAGACGGACGGTCCCCTCCGCCGGCTCGGCGGGGCTGTTGCGAGCTGTTTCCCCTGACGGGAGGCACTTTTCCACCCTCGGGGAAGGTGGCGCGGCCGCGCTGCGAGGCAGGGGATATGGTGGCACTTGGCACCTGCGTATTCATTCATGTGGCACCTCGTGGACTACCGCGACGGGGGTCCCAGCGGCTCGCGCAGCACTTGCCTGACGAGTCTGGGCTGTTGTCACCCTTTCCAGCACCGGCAGAGTGGCAATGTACCAGGGTGTCATGACACTATGCATGATGAATCTGGCACAAGGCCATCCTGAAAGTTTATTTGTAGCTGTTTGTGACTTTGGGTTAAAGGGTATCATATTTTAGTTCAGTTCAAAGGTGTCTTTTATTTTTTTTTCCAGGGTGTGAAAAGCTGGAGCAAAATGGAATTTACTTAATTCAGGCATGGCTTGGTGCACTGTGTCATTTAAGTCTTCCATAGTACTGATGCAAAAAAATGTGGTGATAATCTTTTAGCAAGAAGAGTGTGATACTGCTGGGCTGTAGAAGGGTCAGGAGTCTCACTGCTTTCCCCTAGTATGTACTCTTGTCAAAAACATGTCTGGGAAGTGTGTCAAATCCTTGGGTAGATGGAGGCATTTTTACATCAGAGAAAGTAGAGTATCTCTAGAAAGTAATTTTCTTTTTCAAACAGCAAGCAAGCTTGTAGAAGCTGTGATTTCATGAAGCCTGCCTGGATTCTTTCACTGTGTTCAGTCTGCCCACACAAGTTTCACAAGTGGGAATCTTTTTCTCAAAAGGGAGAGACGTTTCCTTGGGTGGCTCTTCTTGCATAGAGGAAAAGCTGTCATAAAGCTCAGCAGAAAGATTTCAGCTTGCCTTCTGCCATCATTTTGATGTGTAGACCTTTGCATGACCTCTGCTGAGAACAGATGAAACAACTGTCAGCAATTCCTGCCTCGAAGCAGACTTCTGCTCAGGTCACCCTTCTTTGTCAGAGGCAGAGTCTCAAGGGGAGGCAACAGGTGCAAAACGCCCATGTGAGATGTCCTGGCAAGACGAACCATCCAACACGGTGGTTGTGTCAGCCTGGAGTGTCATATTGCATCCTGCAGACCAGAAGACCTAAGTGATGCCCTCCTCCATGCTCCTGTGACTCTCTAGCCCCTTACATGGGGTGACCTCTAATGAGACACTTCAAGGCATGGTGGCACTGCAGGCTTGTGAATGCCCTTTGACAGCCTGATGCTGCCTGTTTCTCTTCACTTTTTTTTTGTTATTTGGTTGCTTGAATGCTGATGTTGAACAGCTTGTTTCATTATCTTGCCAGACAGAAGTTGGCTGTTCCTTAACTCCTCACTTGACCCCTTTGATAAAGACAAGTACTATGTTTTCCCTTCTCAAGTCTGCCTGGATCTTTTTCTGGTTGGCAGCATATTAAATCCTGGAAAGAAGAACTGGAAGCAGACACTGTAAAACACAAGGTGACGGTCTAGGTGGACTATAGGTCTGGGCTACTGGAAATATTTAGGTGTTCTTATATGTATCACAGTACCCTGGTATCAAGGAACAGCAAATGCTTGTTACTCCCTAAGGGATATCAAATGGCAGAGTAGGAACCTGATTGGCAAGGGTCAACCAAGACTCTAAGTAGCCAGACAAATCTGTAGTGGTAAGATAGGTCTGAGGTTAAGCCAGGTATGCGAGTCAGTGAGTCAGGGTCAGGATCAGGCCTGACAACAGTAACCGAGGTCAGACACAGCCCAGTGATCACCAGGCATGTCCATAGCAAAGAGAGAGGTCAGAGGCCAGGCCAAGAAGTCAGTTGGTGGGTTGTGGTCTGAATCTGAATCAAGGGGACCTGTGGCCAGGCACAGGTGTGCTAAGGCTGTTGCTCAGGACAGGACTGAGCTCTAGAGACTCACCTTGAAAGCATCTCTGGTGCGTGTGTGTATGTGTCTTGCCCCTGAGCGTGGGGTCCCAGACCTCCATGAGAGGGGATGCCCTCAGGGCGCCTACATCTGGCCATGCTGAGGGCTGACAATAATTGTGGACTTAGTCTAAACAGCACTGGGTGTTCTGAGTTTGACAAAATGTTCAGTAGCCTCCACAGCTAACTGCAGTGGCTTGAACTGGTGGCAGCACATGTGCTCCAGGTCATGCAGAGTGGTTAATATGCATGAGATTTAAACTTGTCTACCTAGACTAACACACTTTTATCAGCAGTTAAAGCATTAGCTAATATATTTTCTAACGCAGCTCATTTTACCAGTATAAGCCAAGTCCAGGGCTGTGAGTGTCTGTGTGCAAAGAAGAAAGAAAAAATACTGAGCTAAAGACTCACGAAAGTGTGTTGTTGTGTTTTTTTTTTTTTCATAGCACAGAATAGAAAATCACACTGCCATTGAAAAAATAAAAATTACCCAATTGGAAATTTCCAGACTGGTTGGAAAAACTCATAGAATCATAGAATCATAGAATGCTTAAGGTTGGAAGGGACCTCTAGAGATCATCTAGTCCAACTCCCCTGTTCCCGCAGGGTCACCTAGAGCAAGTGGCACAGGACTGCGTCCACATGGGTTTGAAAGATCTCCAAAGAAGGAGACTCCACAACCTCTCTGGGCAGCCTGTTCCAGTGCTCTGTCACCCTCACTGTTGAGAAATTTTTCCTTAAGTTCCTGTGGAACTTTAGGTGTTTCCGTTTGTGGCCATTCCCTCTAGTCCTATCAGCGGCCACTACTGAGAAGAGGCCAGCCCCATCCTCCTCACTTCCTCCATTGAGGTACTTATAGACACTGATCAGGTCTCCTCTCAGCCTTCGCTTCTTCAGGATGAACAGGCCCAGCTCTCTCAGCCTTTCCTCATAGGGCAGATGTTCCAGGCCCCTGATCATCCTTGTAGCCCTGCGGTGGACTCTCTCCAGCATCTCCACATCCCTCTTGAACTGGGGAGCCCAGAACTGGACACAGCACTCCAGATGTAGCCTTGCCAGGGCTGAGGAGAGGGGCAGGATCACCTCCCTCGACCTGCTGGAGACGCTCTTCCTAATGCACCCCAGGATCCCCTTGGCCTTCTTGGCCATGAGCGCACTCTGCTGCTTCATGGTCAACTTGTTTTAAACATGGTTTTAAATCACAGCTGTTTGTACGAATATATGGTCTCCACCTTAGGTAAGCTCCACTGGGAGTAAATAGATGCAGTAGATATTCAGCTGAATTCTGCAGAGCTAATGAAACTTTTGCAAATTCTCCTGTAAACATAGTATGAAAAACAACATAAAATGTTTCTTTTTCTCTCCCTTCTGTTTTCTTCTCCCATGCAAAGCAATTTCTCCCCTCAGCTCACTGATCATGATCATTCATCCTCTAATGATCATTAGCATGATCAAGCATGGAAATCTTCACAAGAGGATTTTTACAGTGACGTTAGTAAGCCCACCTTAGTAAGGTTAGGCTGATGAGGACCCTAAAAATTAGGAATTCTTGGTGTAAGGAAGCTTTTTTTGCTTTTTTTTTTTTTTTTTTTTTTTTTTTTTTTTTTTTTTCGTAAGAAGCAGCAAATTTCCCTGTGGAAGCTCAGTATTCCTGGGGAACAAGGAGGTGCTCACCTTCTCAGTGATGCTGCTCATGTGATCTGTATTAGCTGAAGCACAATCAAAAGCCACTCTTTATTTTGATGTTTTCTTTATCTCATTATCTTGCGTGACATTCTGCTCATTATCATCCTTCATAGAATCACAGAATCATTAAGGTTGGAAGGGACCTTTAGAGATCAAGTCCAACCTCCCTGCACACACAGAGTCACCTAGAGCATGTGGCACAGGATTGCGTCCAAATGGGTTTTGGAGATCTCCAGAGAAGGAGACTCCACAACCTCTCTTGGCAACCTGCTCCAGTGCTCTGTCACCCTCACTGTCAAGAAATTTTGCCTTAAGTTCTTGTGGAACTTTTGGTGCTTCAGTTTGTGGCCATTTCCTCTAGTCCTATTGCTCGCCCCATTCTCCTCACTGCCTCCCTTGAGGTATTTATATACAATGATCAGGTCTCCTCTCAGGCTTCTCTTCTTCAGGATGAACAGGCCCAGCTCTCTCAGCCTTTCCTCATTGGGCAGATGTTCCAGGCCCCGATCATCCTCGTAGCCCTGCACTGGACTCTCTCCAGCAGCTCCACATCCCTCTTGTACTGGGGAGCCCAGAACTGGACACAGTACTCCAGGTGTGGCCTCACGAGGGCTGAGTAGAAGGGCAGGATCACCTCCCTCGACCTGCTGGAGACACTCTTCTTAATGCACCCCAGGATCCCATTGGCCTTCTTGGCCACGAGCGCGCACTGCTGCCTCATGGTCAACTTGTCATCCATCATGACGCCCAGGTCCTTCTCTGCAGAGCTGCTCTCCAGCAGGTCAGTCCCCAGCCTGTACTGGTGACTGGGGTTATTCCTCCCCAGGTGCAGGATCTTGCACTTGCCCTTGTTCAACTTCATGAGGTTCCTCACCGCCCAGTTGTCCACTCTGTCCAGGTCCCTCTGGATGGCAGCGCAGCCCTCTGGGGTATCAGCTACTCCTCCGAGATTTGTATCATCAGCAGACTTGCTGAGGGAGCACTCTGTCCCCTCATCCAGATCACAGATGAGGACCGACCCCTGGGGGACACCACTAACTACAGGCCTCCCACTAGACTCTGTGCCACTGATCACCACCCTCTGGGCTCTGCCATCCAGCCAGTTCTCAATCCACCTCACCGTCCACTCATCTAACCCACACTTCCGGAGCTTGTCCAGGAGGGTGCTGTGAGGGACAGCGTCAAAAGCCTTGCTGAAGTCCGGATAGACGACATCCACCACTCTCCCCTCATCTACTCAGCCTGTCATTCTATCATGGAAGGCTCTCAGGTTAGTCAAGCATGATTTCCTCTTGGTGAATCCATGCTCACTCCTCCTGAGCACCGTCTTGTCCCCCACATGCTTAGAGACAACATCCTGAATGGGATATGAAATATATTTCCAGTGGGGGAGGTTTCCCAGGTTTCTTGGCAGGTACACTGAAAGACAGCTTGGGTGTCATCAAGAAAGGATATTAACGAAATTAATATTAACTAACAGAAAAATTCAGGCCAGGCAGGCAGATCTTGCCAGCAATGACAGAGGATACCCCCTCCCACGGCTCGCTGCTGCCTTCCTGCCGCAGCTGGAGAAGCAGCGCGGGACGGTTCCGGCGGGGGAGGCGCTGCGCCCTGCGTCCTCCCCTGGAGGAGGGCGGTTCTACAGGTCGCGCGCGGCGGCCGTCGGGGGGCGCACGAGATGGGGCGAGGCTTTGCCCCCTCCCTCCCCTCGGGAGCCGGGGGGGGGGAAAAAAAAAACTCCTTGTCCCCACGGTAACGGGTGGGTGTGCGTAATCTGTTTGGGTCTTTGTGGCGGAGTGCGGTCGTTTCCGCCTCGTCCTTCTCTACCCATGTCGTTGCTGCGCGGGCCGCGGACTCGCGGGTCCTGGGGCGCTGCCCGGAAGGGCCTGAGGAAGCCGGTGGCGGCGGCCAAGCGGGACTGGGACGTAAGTGCTTCCCTTTCCCGGGTGCCGCGCCGGACCTTCGCCTCCTCCTTCCTTCTCCTTTTCCTCCTTGTTCGGCACCCGCGCGGGACTCGGATCCTGGGCCTGGCAGGCGCCTGGAAGTCCTGCGGTCCGGTACAGTGGTTGCTGCCCCAGTCTCACTTCGCCTGTGCTGGCTCAGGCCTTCCCCAGTGCTCGCTGGTGGCCTGAAACCTTGCAGGTTGGCCCCGAGTTGAGTTTCTGGAAAAGCTTTCTGCAAAGCTGGTCCTGCCTTTGGGGATTGTTGCTCCGTGGCCGTTCCTGTTGGGTCTGTTTTGGGCAGCAAGGCCTGCGTGACCTGACTCTGGCATGGATTGCACCTCTTGGGTGGCATGCAGTACATGCTGGCTCTACAACAGATAAAGACTTGGAGATTCTCTGTGCTCCTGGAAGTATTGGTTGGTGATCACTGATGTTGCGGGTGGAGTGGAATTGCTACCAACACTAGGTCAGCCAGACCAATCCTTTCTCCCCCTGAAACTTGAAAATCTCCCAGGAAGTTCGACCACATCTCCTGGTGCCTTTCCTAGGGATGCACTGCCCTTCTGATGAAGATACTTAATGTGGTATAAAGTTGATACAGAGTTCTGGAATTTTGGGTTCTTTTTGTCATTCCTTCTCCCTCTCT
>VZSV01000471.1:7206-45108 GCA_013398735.1 Nothocercus julius | reverse complement strand
GCAGGATGAATTGATGTCTATGAAGCTTTGCACGATGTAGTTGTGGCACTCCTGATCTGGTACCAGGGCTGTTAAAGATGGATTTACATTTTTTTTCCACTTTGGCCTGAGTGAAAAGAACAGAAGAAAAGGCCTTTTATTTATTTATTTTGGATACCTACACTTTTGAAGAGCCTTAGCATGTAAATGTGCATATTTAGAAAGCTACAAAATAGAAATAACCAATTTGTGCCATTTAGCACAAATGTGGGGGAAGAGCATACCATGACAGGGAATTTTGTCTGCATTGCATGAGCGTGACTGCAATGATTATATAGCCCAGTGGTTTTCAGAGCCTTTATACAGTACACTTGCTTACAGACAGAAGGCTTAGTATTACCTTTGTTGCTCTCATGGTTGATTATTTTTAACAACTGTGGGGCTTGTGAGTCTTTTTTATTTCTCTGATTTAAGGCTATGCGTTCTGATCTGGAACCTGCTGACGCTTTAGACTGCACAGTATGCATGGTCTTGTTAGGAGTATCATTTTTGTTTGTTGGTTGTTTTGCTAGCAAATATTTAAAAGTAAATGCTTTACGAAGTTGTAAAAAATATTTTTAAGGTTTTTGTTTGTTTTTGTTTTGCTTTGTAAATGAAACTTAGTCCAATCCTTCTCTCTTCTTGCTTTTGATGTCTTCTTCCCTGCAGAGTACAGTCCATGATTTAACAGTTCATCGTGCAACTCCTGAGGACCTAGTAAGTTAAAAATTCATTGTTACTTCTCCTCTAGGTGATGTATCTGGTTACATAGCATAAGAGTTTATTTACGGTGATATTTTTCTGGCAATGCTTTTATCTTTCCTTTGAGCTTCTGAAAATGTTGAGCTTTTAGTGTTAATTTTGGTGTTTCACATCTACATGTAACCCTCTGACAACCAGAGTTTTTCAGTTTCCTGTCTCCATCAGGAAGTGCTATGTTTTTGTTTCAGTATTTACCATCATAAACATAAATAAAACCCCAGGGGATTAGTCTAAAGTTAGGTCTCACCTCTGCTGAAAGGGCTGAAAAACATGTTTTATTTTGAGAATTTATCTAATTCTTATGATATTCAGTTTTTCTTTAAACAATTTTACATAGCTTTTTTTATACTGAATGACTTGTTCTTTAAAAAGCACAGCATAAGCATAAAATCATGCCACTCTAAGTTTTGCTGGTGGCCCTCATTACCAGGATGGAATAGACAATATGAGCTGTTTTTGATATAAATTTGTGTGTTTTGAGAGGCTAGTCAGGACAATGGAGGTGATGGGGGAAAGGGACTTGATTCCATAAATGGTTAGCTTGATAGCTTTTAACAAGCACCTCACGTTTAATTTATTGCTCTTTAAACTGAACATATCTATCGCGTTGTTGGAGGAAGAGAGCGAATGTCACTGGTGATTGTCAGTGGTGTTGAATTAGGAAAATGCGTTGTGTCTTTTTACATATCTCATAAGTGGGAGTGTTTGTTTTTTCTCCCTTTACAGCAGAGAAAACTCTTGCTGACTCCCTGATATAGGGTAAACGAAAGCAGACTTTGGTTTTGTTACCTTTGGAGTAACTAAAATTTCTGTGTTAATTTGGTTGGTACTAATGGCATTTGACATTTATGGATGTTCATGAGGTGATGGTCTTTGGTATTATCATGAAATTATAAAAAATGGTGTTCAGTGAATGAGTGATAAAATCAGGAAAAAGTACTTGTTAGCATTGCCCTGCTGCTTCTGCTTTGGCCTTTGATTTTGAACTGTGTTCTTCAATATTGCTGTAGCTGCGTCGTCATGAACTACACAAGTCGAAAAATAAAACACTAGTGCATCTGGAACTACAAGAGAAAGCACCAAAAAGAAAATGGGGGAAGGAAAAGCAACTGGCTCCCGGTACCTTGGAGAAAAGGAAGCTAGCTTTGATGCGTGAGGTGAGAGCAAAATGTGCACTTTCAGCATAGGTAGTTTGCCAAAACACACAGAGCTGTATTTTCCTGTCTTTCCCCCTGTTCTAGTTAATTGGCAGTAGTGAAATCTGTTCTTGCACATAAGACAAATTTTGCTCTTATTGGCTTATTGTCTTCCAGATATGCAGACATGCTCCCTTTTCTGTATGCTGTGTGTTGTTTCAGTAAGGCAAAGACTAGAATAGGCTGCATGAAATCAGCAACTATAAAACTAAGCTTTTTTGTTGCTGTTTTTGTCTCTGCCATGTCTAGCACTGCAGTCCTGTTTTGGTCTTTTAACTATGCAAAAGAGTTCTCGTTCAACCATGAACTGTGAAAAGATGAGTATCATTTGTGCTCTTATGGTTGTCTCCCCTTCTCTTTTCCCTACCTATATATAGTTCATTGTGTGATGGAAATGTGGGGGAAAGGTCTATCTGCCATTGCTGCATTTAAAGAGAGAAAAGTCAGAGCCATAGGGGCAAAAAGAATGAGGTAAGAAACCAGTAAGAAGAACCTGTTTAGAAGAAAAAATGACAAAACAAATGTTGAGGAGTTACAGTAGTTAAGCAGACAGGCTTGTCGTTTGTGAGTCAAGCTGCTGCTTCTCTAGCTGGTTTGAAGCACTCTGACTGGAAGTGTTTGCTTTTGAATTTTTCATTATATCAGCAAACCCAAGCTTGTCTAAGAGACCATAGCTTATCACTGCTTCAAATTATCCTTTTCAAGTCATCACAGCAGATGACTTCTTGCTGCATACTATGAAACACAATCTCAAAATATGTTATTCATGAGCTTCATCAACACTTGGTCAAACTGAGAACTTCTTTTACTGGAGAAGAATGAAAATGCTTGGTACTTTAAAATACTCTTTTTTTAAAAGTGTTTTAAAATACTTTAAATACTTTCAAATAAAGATAGTTTAGTAGTGCTGTAAGTGTGCAGTGGGTTGATGATGAAAGACTTCTTGGTTTTCCTTTTGTCTTTACAAATTTTCAGGAATCTGTAAATTCTGAGAACATGGAAGGATAGCCCAAAAGCAAAAGGAAGTACTTAGAAATAAACATCACCAACTAGATAACAAAAATTCTGCTATTATACAAAATTCCCTAATTCAATAGCAACAGGTTAAATAATACTTCCATGCAGAAGCAAAATACATATCACAGAGGTAGATTAGGTCAGCAGCTCTAAGAAATGGTTGGATTAGATGAGTTTGTAATTCAGATGAGAAGCCCACAGTTAGGAAAGTCTTTTGTATTTCTTGCTTTCCTAATGCTGATTTTAATGCACTTTTTTTGTAATTCCTCCTGACTCTTTCTACCTCATATTTAAGAAAGAGTTTTTATCAGCGTAGCCTATTTCTGTTGAACCCTATTTTTGACTGAGAGAAAATGTACTTCTAAATAGGAAATTAAGAGGAGATAATGCCAGACAAAACGAAACACACCTGGGTTTTGCTGTTAGAAACGCTGGCCTTTCCCTGTGTGCAGAGGAAAAGACTGGTGGAGAAGAGTCATAATCTTAAATGCTGTTAGTTGATGGGTCTTACCATTCAGAATAGCTGAGTAGATGCTTCCCTCTGAGTCTTCCAGTACAGTTCAATCACTCTGGAGTGTCTGCTTGTCTGTCTCAAGTTGGTAATATTGTCTCAGTAATATTTACTGCTGTGAGAGCTCTGCTTTCTTAAGTCTCTAGACTCGTACTCAACTGCAGAAGAATCAGAAAGAAAACTAAGGAGATACTGCCATTAGTGGTTTTTTTTTTTTTTTTTTTTTTTTCCCTCTTGTAGTTGGGTGTTGAAGTGAAAAGGAGCAAAACTGTGAATGGATGAGTGAAATCTTCTGGAACTTCTCCTAAAATCTAAATGAACAAATAATTCGCATTTGTCTCTATAGCTGTGGATAATGAATATGTTGTTACCACACCGATTGTTTCTCTAGCAATGCTTCACTTTAAAATAACATTATTGTATTACACTAAAGGGTTAATGGTGAATGCTTTCCCATAATTGGGAAGGGTAGGAATAGTCCCAGTCTGAAATATAAGGGAATATTAGTGCCACCTGTGAATTACAGTAAAATTAAACTAGGAGAAGATACGGCAGATGGTAGATATGGAAAAACATGTAAATAGACCTATAGAAGTTATTAGATGGGTGATGTCACTTTAGTTACTGTCAGCTGCAAGCAAACAAACTAATTTACCTTGGGACCAATGCTCTAAAAATGTTCAAAATACGTTCATCAGGAAGGAGAACCATAGGAAACTGCTGATGCTGAAAGAGATCTAGTTGAGAGGGTGAAGACAAACTGGGATTTTTTTTGGCTGATTACACATGTTGCCTTAGTGTTAATAGCCTTAGGCAAAAAGTCATGTTTTGGAGCAGGTGACCTTTTTCCTTCTGCAGATACAGGTGCAGAATGACTAAAATTCTGTGTCATTTTGATATGAAACCAATGAAAAAAAAAACCTAGATGTGGTATATATTGTGTAAAATTGTGTAATATTTTATTTAAAAAGAAAAACTCTGAACAGTTACTTGGAAGACTGGCTTACATGAGGTGATTACAGGAGATTGATATTTGCTGCTTTGCTAAATTGGTTGTCAGGAAAAATGTGATATATTGCAATGAAGTTCAGGCTCAGAAGATATGAAACATATAAGGGACAAATTCGTGACCTAACAAGGTGTAACAGAATGAGAAGACAACATGTGAAATGCCATAGTTAGAATTTTTTGAATGGGGCTGAATCTAAAACAGCAGACTTAACAGTGGACACCACAGGAAAATATGGATCTTTTCTCTGGCAGCCTCAGTGAGATGCAGTCTCACTGGATACAGTGATAAACTGGAGGTCATTTATATCTTTGATCTCCTCACGGGTGTTTTAAAAGTAAAAATCACAAGCTGTGTATACAATTTTGCGATATTGCCAGTTGAAACTTTGTACAAGAAATACAAGTGAAAGAGGAGTTTTGAGTTGTGCTCTGCCCATGGGAGACATTTCTCCAGACAGCTTCCATTAGGTCATAGTAGCTAATTGCCTTTTTCTTTAAGCTCAGAGACCTCCCTCCCTGCTTAAGCTGACCTGTCATGGTTCCAGTGGTGGACATCTCTGGGGGAGAGAAACCTTGAATAGGTCCCTCTCTCCCTTGACAGAAGTGGAAGTACTTTAAGGCATCCTGTGTTGCCAGATGAAAGCATCTGTATTTATATCTTTTGAAGCTTTTTTGAGTTCTATGGCTTATTTTTTAGGCAGGCTTCTTTCATGCAGACCTGGCTGTTGAAAAACCCACCTGAACTGTTTTGAATTTAATAAAAATTATTAATGGACTTTAGGTGTCTGTCAGAGATAAATAAGTGTATGTCTCAACAGCAGTGAGATCAAATGATTTGAAGCTGTACACTGACTTTCCAATCACCAGGCTTATGTCTTTCTTTTGATGAGCATGTCATAAGCACCCAGCCTCTTTGTGTTGGACTAGGGACAGAAAAAGAGAGTGAGAGGAGAGGATTGGTTGTAATAAGAAAGAGTCAAGGCTTATGGGTAGCCCAGTTGTAGTAATTGTTTATTTATCGTGTTTTTCAGAAAAACAAGGTGAATGATTGTAATCATTCAAAATGAAGCTTGGTCTTTTGATGTGTCTTGAACAAAGATCTAACTGTGCAGTACAAACTTAGTAAGCATTGTTGCTTTGGCTGTTCTCTTACTAACTGCTTAGAAGAACACTACCCAAAACACAAAGGAAAAATTAGTGAGCATAGTGTGAAGTATTTCCTTATATCCTGTACTTTCAGATTCTCTCTGAACAGTACCAGTTGCAAGATGTTCTGGAACGATCTGATCAGGTTATGGCTGTGGTAAAAGACCTATTTGGGGATGTTCCTCGCAGACGAACAGGTAAATCATCTCATCTGTATATGGTAGTATCTTTAAGATTTTTTTTTTTTTACTATATTTTTTTTCCTGGTGAGCTGAGATAGTAAATGGATCCAGTGGAATTTGGATTCACTCACCTGAAACACAAGTGAGTAAGGCATGGCCAGTTATCCCACTGTATCAGTCTATTGTGAGATTTTTGGTCACTTATTCTGAAATATCTGTCGCTTTTACAATTGAGTTACTAACCTATACAGAGCACTGGTTTGATCCACTGTGGTAGTTCTGATTCACTGCTATGTGGGATGAACTCTTGTTCTTGG
Organism: Nothocercus julius; assembly: GCA_013398735.1. Classification (NCBI taxonomy): domain Eukaryota; kingdom Metazoa; phylum Chordata; class Aves; order Tinamiformes; family Tinamidae; genus Nothocercus; species Nothocercus julius. The sequence continues at coordinate 38,948 of VZSV01000471.1, read as the reverse complement.
ATATCCTTTAAGACTTATCAGTAAGTCATGAACAAGGCGTCTAGTTTTCTTATCCTGTCCTTTGAGTCCATATGCTGCTGGAAGGCAGGGAGGCTGTTTGTGTATAAGACTTTAAGCTTAGATTCTTTTCTCTCTAGGCTGCCTTTCTCCTTTGCTTATAATGACTATTTCATCCTATATGCTTTTTCTCCACGCCATGCTTATTTAAGCATGGAAGATAGAAAGAAGCCCAGTACATGGCTGAATCTGTTAAGATAACTCTGGCTGATCTGTGGCAGTTACTCAGAAGTAACGTACATTCCTGTGACCCTTTCTGTGCAGAGTGCACACACTTGTGTTTTTGGTATGAAGTCCTGATAGAGACCGAGTCCTCCCTGTATCATACTTTCCTATTTTTGTATGATTCCTCCAGGTTTCCCTAATATAACAATGGCTCCTAACTGTGGCCTAGACTCTTCTGAAGGTCTCATTGTACAAAAATGTGATCCTCCCGCTCAGCTTTCCATCCTTGGTGCATCTGTCATGGATTCCCAGGTAATGTATGCTCAGTTCCATGCATGTCCTGTGGTGTGTGTGGTGGTGTTTTTTTGCACAAAAAGATACTCAAAGGAAGGGTTTCCAAGCACACCTAAACCTTTCTTCTGTGTGTTGTATGCCATGTTGATCATATACAGGAAAAATTGCATTAAGTGGAAGTGAATTTTTATTTTTGCAAGTCTGGGAATCTTGATTTTTTAATTTCTTAACCTGTGAGTATAAGAAACACCAATTTCTTATGTCTCATACTGTCATGTTGTCTCTTTTACATAGTGGGATTTTCAGAAAGAGAACAAGCTACTTGCAGACTGAAGATAACACTCTTGTGCCACTTAACTAATTTCCAGCTATTGCAATATGCCTATGAGGTTTGATTTTGCAAGCATACGTGATTGCATAGCCAGCTGGCTATGATTTATTTCTGATTATGCATCTGTAAATGTACCCCAGTTGCCTGCAGCCTTGACAGCCCTTTGAGTTCAACTTTTAATACTGCACATTATTTTTACTTTGGAAGCAAATCTAAAAATTGTAATTTTTAGGGTCATTATTTAAATTGCTTCAGTGTTCTGTGACATGAATGCTTACTTTGGCTTAAATGATGCATATGAAACTTCTGAAAAGTAGCTCACTGTGGTGAAGACTGAAAGGACTGTGCAATGCAAATGTCTTTTCTAGCAAAACTATTGTTTTATTCTTATGAATCTCTAATCTTATTTTCTATTATCTTGCACAAATATGTGTAGTTTGAGTTGCAATATTGCTTTGTTATGTCTTCTTGTGTGTGTGTTTTTTAATATGAAGAGTTATTTTTGTAAGCTGTGAACTCTATATACAGGGTGTATATAGAGTGGTATCACTGGATGCACGTGTGGTGAAATAGGCTTAGGCTGTTAAAATAAAATACTACTGGTAGGTTTCTGCCAAGCTTCTGTGAGACTTGTTTTCCTTTATGCCTGTGAAATAGTCATGCCTATGAAATCCCATAGGCATGAGAGTCAGGCCTGTGAAAATCTCAGCTGAAGGCCATCTGGTGAAATGTACTTGCTGAGAATGGAAGTAGCAGAAGCCCTAATTCCAATTATCATTACTCTAAGTTTGGTATGTGATATGTAGGACTGTATATTATTCTGGTTGCTTTTTATTTTATATATAGAATGGAAATATAATTATGCAGATTTAATTCCAAGTGTTTTTTCTTTAGTTTTTAAAATAAAATGACTGAAATTTTGGAAATGCTATAACTTAGGTTACCTTTTCCATCTTCTTGCTGTTCTTTCTCTGTATTTGTTATGGCACAAAATTCCTTTTTCTTTATTTTTTACTACCTACAGTATGTGTGGCCTTTCTTATCTAAATAAAACACTGTGTTTTGAACTTTGTCTTGTCTTCTTTTCTGACACAATTGTCTGTATTAATATTTCTCAGACACCATGTACTTCCTCAAAACTTTCCCACAGAGATGTGCATTTTTAGCTTTGTTTTGAAAATGGGGAATGAAGTGCTTATTTCCTTGAAGCACTTTAATGAAAATTAAACAAATTGATATTTCTTCCTAAAGACAGTTTGAAATTGCTGAAATCCCTGCTGTTTTATTTGTTGATTCCTACAAAAGGCTATTAATGACGTGGAAGAGGAAACATCATCCATTTGTCAGTCGGATGATGAACAGCATGACTCTCTCGATTTCAAATCCAGCACCAACTCTGACAGGTCAGTGGAAATACATTAATTCAGGTTTCGATCTTAATGTTTGAGGTAGAGTTGAAAGGATATTGTATGGGAGCAGTTAGCTACTTTTTGTTTTCCTTCATGAATTATAGGTATGTTCTTGACCATAATTCCAGGGAAAGCCTTCGTGGTGATCTTGAGACTCTTTGTGAATGGGGAACTCGTGTGAACAGTTAGAGCTACTTAAAAAATCTTTGTTTAAATGCTAAATGCTACCTATAATCACATTATTAGCATGGTACAATTCATTGTTAAACTTGTTTTGAACTTAGACTGCTCCGGTTATCGAGAGAAGAAATTTCTTCAGGGAATTCTCAGTTATGTTCTGAAAAGGAAATGAGAAAAAGCACATTATCACAAGAAGCAAATGTACCTTTGACTCCAACAACTACTACTCCTTTGCTGGAACATTCAGGTTGGATTTGCCGAAGTGCAGGCTCTCAAGGGATATTAAGCTGCTAACAGGATCTTATATGGAATTCCTTTTGGTGTGGGTAACGGATGGAGATGTGTAAATATAGTGCAGATGAATTTCTAAACCAAAAAAGCATTATTTCCATGTAATTACTTTGAAACATTTTACTATTGGGACCGTTCCTGAGGTATTTTATGTGTGTTTGTTTATTTGTTTTGTTTTTAAATCAGCCCTTAATGCTACCACTGAAGTCAAGAGAATTCATTCAAGGCTTCTGAACAAAGAGAGAGAAGAGACTGTGGACCCCACTTACACTGTGAAACAAGTGCTGAACCCAGACTCAAGGAAACAAACACAAATTTCAGCAAAAGGTGTAGTACTTTTAAAAATAACATACCTGTCTTTGACCAAGGTCTTTAGGTATGGGAAAATGTAGGTTGAAAGGGACCTTTGGAATTCTTCTGGTCAAACTTCTGCTAATAGCATGTCGAACTCCAATGTTTGTTTAAACTGTTAGGGTCTTGTGTAGCTGAGTTTTGAAAACCTCCAAGGTTGGGCATTCCATAGGCCCTTTGGGCAATGTATTCAAGCGTGATCTGCATTTTCATTGACAAAACAAAGTCCATGAGATGCTGGGAATTATATAAATGTCTCTTTAATGCTACCCATTTTGTTGCTAGCCATACTGTTCTCTGTGGTGTTTTCATGTTCCTAAGTGATCTTGCCTTTGCTATGTTGCCCAGATTTATGATGATTTTCAATTTACTTAATGAACATGTGTTTACATATGGGGATTGACATCCAAAACAAATCCATGACAAGGAGAGATTGGTACAGAGGACTCACCTGAAAGCAGCTAATCATTTGTCACTGATAGTTCATCAACAAACTGTGTCTGAATTTTTTACTGAGAAAAGTGAAAGTATAGCAGGTATCTTAAGTTAAAAGCAGGAAACCATGATTCTTAGGAGGCAGTAGTATGTTGACAGAAAAAGTGTTTTTGTTTGTTTGTTTTTTGTTTTTTTTTTTTTCCTTGATCATCTGAAGATAATTTAAGTTACTGGGGAGATATTTTTGATGGTCTGTTATAGTTCAGGGCCAAAGAGCACCTCTGCTTGGACTTGCTTCAACAAAGATTTAATGGGATTTCGTTGAGATTACAAGCTTTCTGTATGATTTGAAATTTCAAGAAATTTCATGGACTTTTTTCCCTTCCTTAGTGAAAAGGAAGCAAGCTGCACAGAACTCTTCTAGACAGAGGATGGGTGATTCTCATGCAAATTCTTTTCCCCTTGACCTTCCAAGAGATAATAAATCTAGCCTGGATGTCCTCAATTGCATGATAGGCAAACTAGAGCACGAGCTGGAGGAATATGAGCGATATACAGGCCGTGACGTTCAGAAAACTCAGAGAAATGAAGGCCTCACTGGATTTACCTTGTCATTGGTGAATGCTCTCTGTCGTTTAATGCACTACCTTAAAGAGGTGAGAAGACTTTGAATTGCCTCTGTAGAATGGTAATAGGTAAAACTTTTCTTCTGCTAGAAACAGGTATCCGTAATGAAAAAGGAGGAGTCGTCTGCAATGGAAATCTCCTGGAGCTAACAGCAGAACTCACTAATTAAAATATTCTTAAAACTCTTTGCTTAAATATGTTCTGAGTTGCAACATGTTATTAACTATGGCTTTGTTTACAAAATGCATTTCTTCCTTGTGCATTTTTTCCTTGTCTTTCCTCTGCAAGTTCTTTTTTTTTTTTTTTTTTTTGTAAATATCCCCTCACTTATCTGAAAAGCAAAAGTCATGACTCCTACTCAGTGGCAGATTGAACAAAAGTGACTGAAGCAGTGGCCACTACTAGCTGCCTGTTCTGCTCTTCTGTATTGTAGTGGGATGGCTTAACAGATGTGTAGTGGCTCCTGAGCTGCTGCAACATGTGTTTGTGTGTTGAAGTACCATGACACTGATTTTGGCTTCCTTTAACACTTAGAGCTGTAAACTACAACAAAAGTTGTCATGTTGCGTTTTTAGTCCTCACAACTAGGAGCAGCCAGCAGAGTGGCAGGACCAACACCTGGATTTGGTAACTCTAATGTGAGGTTATAACATCATGTGTTTATTGAATGCTGTGACTCGGAATGTCTTCTGCTGTTGTTTTAAGATTTTCCACCTCTGGTCTGAGTGTAAGATTTTTCTGAATCTCTTTCTGTTGTTTCAGCCCTCATTCTGGATGCACTCAGTATTTATTTTGGAAAGTTTGTATTACACAGTGCTTCTCTTTTGAAAGGTGTTAGCCAGCTGTTGTCTTCTGCAAAATTCAACTTGCAAGTGCCGGAAAACTTACCTGCTGTTAGGAAATCTGAGCTTTCATATCTGAAGCAGTAAACTTCCTCAGATGGAAGGAAGGGGTAGGGAGGGAGAGGAAAGCCTTTCAGAAATTTCAAGATTTATATGCTGATAATCACAGCTGATCATCAGAGATCCATACAGTGCTTTTCCACTTGGAACTACAAATTAATTTTATTGAATAGCATTGATTAACCTTCAGGTTAATACAGGTTCTGAGCTATCATTTGGAGAGGTTGTATTTGTGTAGTGTACTGCTGAAGTATGTTTACAGGAAAAACTTAAGTGCCATCCAAAATGTTTGATGACTTCAGCATCCTGGAAAGCAATTTTATATACCATTTTCTCTCCTTTCCCACTCCCTTTTGCCTTAAAGGGAAATGTCTGTTTAATGCTAAGATTGATTAAGGTCGAGAAAACATGTAAGAAAATATACAGCCAAGTTATAGATGGTTTAGCAGTAAAGTTGTACAAGCTTTTTCTAAGTTATCTTCCTTTTCCGTACTCAAGAATCACTTTCTCAAAAATATCCTTGTGAGCAGGATACTCTTCTTGCAATCCTGCATCTATTCCTATAGATGGCAAATATAACAGCTGTGGTGACTAAACTCAAGTTTCAAGTTGCAGTTTGAAATGTATCATGAGACTGTCATAAAATTATTTGAGAGAAAGGGAATAATTTGGGCATCTCTTTTTCCTTCCTCTCCATACTAACTTTAGAAAGAAGACTGTATTAGATCTTTAATTTCTCTGCAAATGACTTCCAAAAACTACTCCTTATCAGGCAGTCATCCCACTCTTAAAAGCAACTGTTGAAATTCAACATTCTCGGGCTTCTTAGTAGAATTACATATCAAATAGATGCAGATTCAGGGCAATGGAGTTAATTTTTTTTTTAATCGCCTAAAGAAAAGAATTTTTAATAAGTAGGAGATTGTTTAAAAGTTTAATATATGAATAAGTTTATGAGGTTAATTCTACTCTCTGGCAATCTTGCTTTCTCCAAAAGATTGCTTTTAACCCTCATCATAAAGCGTAGTTCGTTTTCCCCATTTCAGTCAAAGATGAACTGGCTTTTTCAGCGTAAAGCTCTTTCCTTTAGGCCAAAGTGCATACATGAAATGTTTTTCAGTAGTGGCATTGAACTTGGGAAATAAGAAAATCTGTGTATTTATATGGGTTGACTTATAAAGTACCTTTTGAAGGACTGTTTCTTCAATTGTATTGTTCATCTGGCTACAAGCTTTAGTTCTTGGAATAACCATAAAAATAACAGAAAGGCTTTAATAAGCAGAATATTTTTTGCAACAGAGAAGTGCTCTAAGTACCAATCTGTCTATAGAACCTTTGTACTGACAGTTCTTTTCGTTTTTTAGTTTTCCTGAATGTTAGCTTTAACATGGTATGCATGTTTCAATAAGATATCCCTAAAGATGAATGAGAGCTCATTTCTGGCAAGGGATAGCTGATGAGAACTGAATGCTTCTCATCCCAAAGGGGATACTGTTGTCATCAGAGGCCTGTATCCCCAGTTTTGTTAGAGGAAGGTATTTGTTAGTTCCCCATTATTCTTGCTTAATGTGGAATTGCCTTTACAATCTGAAGTGCAGTTATGTGTAGCATTGTACAGTTGGGGATTGGTGGGATTCCTTAAATAAGACTTAATTTAAGCCATGTGGAATGTAAAAATAAATAGAGAGAGATTGTCTGTGTATTTCTATTCATCAGGATTAAAACCAATCAACCTGCATTATTTAGAACAGCATAGAAAACATGTTTTCTTCATCTTAGAAAAGAACCAGAAAATGTCTGGCTGGCTTCTGGTATACTTAGAGGAGGCATATCTGCATGTCTTTGCCCTGTAACAGCTCCTGCAATTTTTCTTTGTCTCTGCACCAGAAAAGAACACCCTAACTGCATTTCAGGCTCTGTTGTGTTTTGGAGACGGAATCAGGAATTCCTTGAATCATATGCAGGCAACCACTTGGGGAAGAGCTACATTTACTTATTCTGATTTCTCTCTGTCTCTCTGTAACCTCCACTCCCTGTTAACTACAGTGGTCCAAAAAGTGGCAATCATATATTTTTTCCTGTCTCTGGGCAAATAGGGTCTTTTGTGTTCTTCCTTATGCAGGAAAAGGCCTGTCTACTACAGCAGCCTATGTTGAAATTGGAGTTTGTTGTTATTTTTTGAGGGCAAGAGATTCTTCACTATAAGGTCCTTTACCTCAAAAAATAGGATTTTTGGCTCCTGTTAAAAATAGTCAATCCATCTGTTTATTTATTTATTTTCCTCCATGATGAAAAGCATTAGAAAACAAATGCCTTTATTTGGTCAAGTCTGTCTTCATTAGTGAGCTGAGGGAACTTAAAAATAGATTGGAGTAGCACAGGATAGTGACAAGCATCAGCACATCTGGAGTTTTTTTCATTACCACATAGAAAAAATATCAGTGAGTTAGAATTGGATATCTCTAAAGAGATACAGTGGTTGTAGTTTCAGGCTGTAAACACTGTAAATGCAGAAGCACAGGAATTTAAAGGATTCCTTGCAGTGTTCTGAATTAACAAGGAAGGAAGATTAAGCCCACTGACACTTCTCAAACCCTGAAAATTGGATTTTGTAGTGAAAATCAAGAAGTCATTCTAGTGACAGTGGAAAGAGGTATTTCAGTATAATGTGATGTGGAGCTGTTCCTGTTTTCAAATATGAAACTTTATTGATTAAAGTAGATTTTTAACTTTTTCTCACTTTTTTTTAGAGTGAAATGCAACTGCATGAGAAAGAGCTGATAAGGCAGCAACATGAGGAGATATTGCATGAACATAGAGAATTGATTGATGCTTTGACTGCAGAAATCCTCTTAATGAGGGAAGAAAGCTTTACTGTACAGGTACTGAGATGTACTGAGCCTTCTTTCCTTTCTTTTGTCTACTGCTGGAACTTATTTTGTAGTCTTCCATAAAGACTTTGTAGTCTTATTTCGATTCCTAATGCTTCATGTATTGCTTTTATTATTTCAGTGCTCATATGAGTTCCTTTATCAGAATCTACGATATTCCCAAAGCTTGGTATGATATCTTTCAATAAGCCTTTTATTACTATTGAGGCTGTAGCCTTCCTGACTGGGAATGCTTTCACCCAACAAAATAGTCAACGATGACTAGCAGATGTTTCTGACCTTTTTTCAGGAACATGTCTTTGAAATCTATTTGCGATTTTTGACAAGGCATCCAAGCCCATGGATATTGTCCTTTTATTTTAGTTTCTATTTTTAATTAGTGTTGTATTCTGCACCTACTGAACACCCTTTCATTATCTGTAAGATTGCTTGAGTCAAACTAGTGCTGCCCGTGGCTGGGAAATTTGTTCTCTAAATAAGGCATCCCTCCGTGTGCCCATCTGTGGAGATTTCTTAATAATGATATCAACATGATCTTAGGGAGCAACAGATTTCCCTGAAAAAAAAAATATATATATATATAAATTATATATATAAATTCTTTATATAATTTATATAAATATATATAAATTCTGCTCTTAATGACTTCCGTCCTTCCATCTCTTTCTTAGTTGTTGCTAGGTGTCCTGTTTCCAATTTCTCTGTAGTCTCAGTTGTTACCATTTCTTCTTGGTGAGTGGTGGTTGTAGGGCAACTGCTTTCACTGCAGCACCAACAAGGTTGTTTCTCATAGTTACATTGCAAGTGATCTGTTGGTGAGCCTTCTGGTACAGGATTGCTAACTGCAAAGGTTTTTCCGAAGCCTATAATAACTCTAAAATCTGATCTCAATAGGCTATTTTATGTCCTACTTCTGTCAAAAAATTCCCTCTCTCCTAGTTACTCTAAAAGCATGTTTTGCATCTGTAAACGTATTAACAGTTTTATTTGTGGCTATAATACATGCTTGGATTAAAGCTATCAGTTCTGCTGCCAGAGCTGCAAAATCTCCTGGAAGTGATCGAGCTCGCAGTACTATATACTTTGTAAATTATTGCATACCCTGCAACCCTTTGACCCTTTTCATTGTATGACCATTCATCACAGAACAATATTAAATGAAAATTGTGTAGGGACCCTTCTTTCACAGTAGGCAGAACAAATTTTGGCCTGAAATCTATGGTTTCCAATCAATTGTGAAGTATTTTTTCTTTGGGTTGTAGTATTTTTGGTAACAAGATATCTGGGTTTAGCTCATCACACTGCTCTAAAACCACATTTGGCTCAGTGAGCAAAACTAGCTCATACCAATGTAAGTGTTGGTGAGTAAGCAGCAAATGACTCTGCTGAGTCATGACCATTTTCACTGTATGAGGCACTATTACAGTTAAGTGGTGTCAGAGCAATATTCCTCACCTTCTCAAATGTTAGAGGCATCGTTGGTACAACTGTAGCACGCCCGATCATTCCTCGAAATACAGGATTGAGCTGTACTGAATAATAAGCTATTGCATGCCAGCACTGTGCAGTTATCTGTAACTGCCCAGTGAGTACATTACAGTCAATAAGTCATCTACCCTATTTTATTAGTTTTGACAGTGCAATAATTTGTAAATCCCTTTTTAATAATCTTGAAATCCCATGGTCAGGGGGAACCAGCAGATCCCTGTAGTAGACTGCTCCATATATACTGCTGTCCTTTCCAACTAAAGGCAAAAAGGAGTGAGTCTTTATGTGCTGGTATACAGAAGAAAGCTGCTGTTAGATCCAAAACAGTAAAGCAGCTTACATCTGAGGGAATTTGCGTTAGGACTTGGATTGGATCAGGGACCATAGGATGTGGTAGATGCATTATTTTTTTATTGCTCACAAATCTTGTACAAAACTGTATACTGGTTTCTCCCTTGAATCCAATTTTTATCTCCTGACAGGCAATGCAAGGGTGTTACAAGGGAAAGTACATCATACTATAACCTGTTCTTAATCAAATCAGCAACCAATTCCTTGGTCAGCATCCTGGGAAAGAGGGCAGTGTTTTGTGGCAGGTCACTTGCACCATTTTACAAAAATTGTCATAGGTACTCCTGACTTCAGCAGTGCTGTTTCATTTCTGGACTTTGCCCAAACATTTCATGAACATCTTTTAACTCCCTAATGGTGCACCCACCGCTGTCCTCATCTGGCCTATTATTTTTGGCAGTTCCAATATAATGCCTATGCTGCTAAATACAGTTCTCACACAGTTTTCCTGATATCTCTCTTCCTAAAAGATAAGTTGGGCAGTTTTCCATTCTAGCAAGTAGATGTTATAACTGCTAGGTAGAATTTTCTATTAATAGAAATAGTAGTCTGCAGAATTTTAGGGTGTCTTTTAATACCTTGTAGTTGTATTTTCTCCAGACTCAATTTTCCTGAACAGGTAGTTAGCACGGAGTAAGTAGCCCCAGCGTCTACTAAGAACTCTAGGTTATGGCCATTAATTCTTAATGGGCTCCTAGCTTTGTCTTCTACCACTAACTGGCATACTACTGATGCTTCAGGTTCCCTTTCTTTAGATCAATCCTGGGGATTATGCTGCAAAAATTTTACCATATTTTCTGCACTTCTATGATCCTGTGGTCTCCAAATGGAAGGGTTTCCAAAGCTCCTCTCATCTGGGACTGAAGGGGACAATCTCTTCTCCAGTGCCCCTGTTTCATACAATACGCACAGCATTTTGGGTTCAGCAGCCCCCTAGCTATTCGTACACCTCTGTTACCCTCCCTCTTTGACCTCATCCTTTCACATCCATTCCCCTTCTTTTCATCCTTGGAGTTCCTTCTAGTGATGCTGTCAACATATTCACTCTCTCCTTCTTTGATCTTTCTTTATCTTTCTCTTCTTTTTATGATCTTCATATATGTAAGTATAGCATATGTAAGTTGCTAACAGTAGTATCTCTTGTAAATTCCCTCCCTGTCATCCTGGAGCATGTTTTCTGAAATACTCTTGTCTCTCCAGTGTCTCTTGGTGCACAAATAGGCTCACTGGCAATCTTTCATTGAAGTTTTCCATAGTCATCCTTCCATAACATAATAGGGCTTCCCTCAAACAATTCCAAAAATCAATCTGGTGTTGCTTGGACTTTTGCCTTATTTCATGAATTCTTACCCAGTTAGTGCCTGTTTGCCCTGCAGCTCTTATTGCTGAAACTAGATTTTGGCATGCCCAGTCATTTGCATTGTAATCCCAATTCAGATCTACTTGTGGTCAAGGTTGTCGGTTTCCATCTTGAGCTGGTAATCCCTTGTCCTTTTTCAATATCCATTCTCTATTCCTTGGCTGAAATAGCTGTTGTAACAATATTTTAACATCCTCCCAACAAAGGTTATGTCCCTATACTATTGTAGAAAACAATCTAGCTGCCTTCTCCAGGGCTTCCCTCGCTGGGGCATTTGCTGTACACATTAAACTAGATCTCTTGGAGCCCACAGCTGCTAACTTTGGGCATGTAATATCAGTGCAGGGGAGGCTGCTGGCCTGGTGCAGTTGGTGGCCCCACGACTGGGTTAAGAGTCACAACTCTAATCGTAAGAGCTTGCAAAGCAACAGATTGATTTCCTAGGGAAAGAGATGGGTATAGAAGTTTGAACAGAAGCAGATTCAGGTGCTTAGGCAGAGGAAAAGCCAAAGCTGTTACTTGAATCTTTCAGCATTTGCTGTGTAAATGTATGTCTTACTTTACCTGAATCTCTGAATCTCCCTGGATGCTTTAAATGCCCTGTTATCCCAAATATACCAGTAGTCCTTTTGCTGAGGTTTCCATTCCTCTGAATGATGTCACATGAAGGTCAATTTACCCACATTGAATGAACCATTCTGAGGCCTCAGCTTGGAGGGTATCCCCTCAAGTCTGTAACGACCATTCTTCCTGACAGAGGGTAGTTGCTGTACCCTTACTGAGGCCTGAAGTATCACAGAATCACAGAATGGTTGAGTTTGGAAGGGACCTCTAGAGATCATCTAGTTCAACCCCCCCTGCTCAAGCAGGGGCACCTAGAGCACGTGGCACAGGGTCACATCCCAAAGGGTTAGGAAGATCTCCAAAGTAGGAGACTCCACAAGCTCTCTGGGCAGCCTGTTCCAGGGCTCTGTCACCCTCACAGTCAAGAAGTTTTTCCTCACATGGAGATGGAACTTCCTGGGTTTCAGCTTGTACCTGTTTCTCCTTGTCCTGTCACTGGCCACCACCAAGAAGAGTTTGGCCCCATCTTCTTTACATTCTCCCCTCAGGTATTTATAAATGTTGATCAGATCCCCTCTCAATCTTCTCTAGGCTAAACAGGCCGAGCCCGCTTAGTCTTTCCTCATAAGATAGATGCTCCAGTCCCTTAATCATCTTCATTGCTCTACACTGGACCTTCTCTAGAAGTTCCACATGCCTCTTGGGCTGCGGAGCCCAGAACTGCACCCAGTACTCCAGGTGCAGCCTCACTAGAGCTGAGGAGAGGGGGAGGCTGCAACACTCCTCCTGATGGAGGCCAGGATCCCATTGGCCTTCTTGGCCACAAGGGCACATTGTTGGCTCATGGTTAACTTGCTGTCAACCTAGACTCCCAAATCCCTCTCTGCAAGCTGCTTTCCAGCAGGTCAGTCCCCAGCCTGTACTGGTGCCTGGGGTTATTCCTCCCCAGGGGCAGGACCCTGCACTTGTCCTTGTTCAACTTCATGAAGTTCTTCTCTGCCCAATTTTCCAACCTGTCTAGGTCTCTCTGAATGGCAGCACCGTCCTCTGGAGTGTCAGCTGGTCCACCCAGTTTGGTATCATCTGGAAACATGCTCAGGGTGCACTCTGTCTTCTTGTCCAAATCACTGATGAACAAGTTGAGCAGTGCTGGGCCCGATACTGACCCCTGGGAGACACCACTGGCCACAGGCCTCCAACTAGACTCGGCCCTGTTTATCACAATCCTCTGAGATTGCCATCCAGACAGTTCTCAATCCACCTCACTGTCCACTCATCTAACCCACACTTCCTGAGCTTCCCTATGAGGATGTTATGGGAGAAGGTGTTGAAAACCTTGCTGAAGTCAAAGTAGACAACATCCACTGGTCTCCCCTCATCCATCCAGGTTGGTCAAACATGACTTCCTCTTGGTGAATCCATGCTGACTACTCCTGATCACCTTCTTTTCCTTCACATGCCTAGAGATATTCTCTAGGATGAGCTGCTCCATCACCTTTCCAGGGACAGAGGTGAGGCTGACTGGCCTGTAGTTTCCAGGGTCCTCCCTCTTGCCCTTTTTGAAGACTGGAGTGATGTTGGTTTCCTCCATTCCTCCAGCACCTCCCTTGCTCCCCATGACCTCTCAAAGATGATGGAAAGTGGCTGAACAATAACCCCCACCAGTTCCCTCAGCATTCTTGGGTGTATCCCACCTGGGCCCATAGATTTATGGGTGTCCAGTTTGCCTAAATAATCTCTAACCCAGCCCTCCTTGACCAGTGGAAAGTCTTCCTCTCTCCCAGTTTTCTCTCTTGTGTTTGAGCTCTGTGGTTCATGGGGACTAGCCTTAGCAGTAAAGACTGAAGCAAAAAAGACATTTAGTAACTCTGCCTTTTCTGTATCCTCCATCACCAAAGCACCCTCCCCATTCAGCAGTGGACTAACATTTTCTTCCTTTTGCTGTTGATATATTTGTAGAAGCACTTCTTGTTGTTCCTGACATCTCTCGCTAACTCTAATTCCAAATAGGCCTTGGCCTTTCTCATTGCATCCCTGCATTCCTTAGCAATATTCCTATATTGTTCCCATGTGATCTGGTCCTTCTTCCACATTATGTATGCTCTCTTTTTCTCATTAAGTTTACTCAAGAGCTTCTTGCTCAACCACATGGGTCTCCTGTCCCCCTTGTTCACCTTCCTTCTTGTAGGAATGCACCAATCCTGAGCTTGGAGAAAGTGGTGTTTGAATATTAGCCAGCTCTCCTGGACCCCCTTTCCTTCCAGGACCCTTGCCCAGGGGATTCCTGCAAGGAGGTCTCTGAAGAGGTCAAAGTTAGCTCTCTTGAAGTCTATGGTTGCAATCCTACTTCTTGACCAGCTTTTTCCTCGCAGAATCTTGAATTCCAGCTTTTCATGGTCAATGCAGCCAAGACTACCCCTAACCATCACATTTTCCACTAGTCTATCTCTGTTTGTTAGTATCAGGTCTAGCAGCACCCCTCCTTGTTGGCTCATCTACCACCTGCATCAAGAAGTTATCTGCAATGTTCTGCAGGAACCTTCTGGACTATCTGTTCCTAGTTGTGTGGTTATCCCAGCAGATATCAGTGTGGTTGAAGTCCCCCCATAAGGACTAGGGCCTGTGATCATGAGACTTCTTGCAGCTGCCTGAAGTACCTTCAGTTTTCTTCCAGTTTTGCAGAATTGGAGTTATCAGTAAACCCTCTTTTACATTTCCTGCTGAACCCCCCAGGACTCATGCAGATCCAGTTTTAGAACATCTGTAGGGAACATCATCAACATCACAACTGTCAGGTGAACTTACCCTGTGCTGGTTGTGTCAAATGTGGTTCCAGCACTCACCAACTCTGAAGCCCACTGTGTCCCACCTGGTCACCAGAGTATTAAAATGATCTGTTCTCCTTTGTTCATTTGCAGGCACTGGTAATGAGCAGCAAGAGTTAGATTTCTAAAGTTTTGGTTTTCTAAGTTTTATTGCTAGCGGTAAGGTGCCTCTTGACTGGGAGCACAAGAATGAACCCTCACCAACTTTGTGTTGCAGTCTTTCAGCAATAGGAGGTTAAGATGTATTCAATACTTTGGTTTACCAAAACCAATCAAATTTATCCATGTTTCTTAATTGTACCAATTTTCTTGCCATGTTAGGGTGCAAGACAGTTCTGTGCTAGTTCTGTCTTACGATAATTCACTAGCTCATTTTGCACCTTTTGTTGTGTTGCCTTTTTACAACTTCTGTACTGCTGACTGGATTAAATGGGCTTCCTTGCAATTCTTCAGCTTTGTATGAAAAACAGGGCTAAGGCAAAGTGAGATAAGATGTTCTGATCACAGGGGACATGATCTTACGTGTTCTCTTGCTGCAGAACTAGAGTATAGTGTAAATTTTCTTAATAGATACATTTCAATAGATACAATTCTTAATAGATCCATTTTCATTTTCTCACTTTACAGTGGAGGTAGATTTGTATGATATTTACATTTGGGAATGAAGCAGTAAAGCAATTTTAGAGAGGAAATGGGGCCAATGAGTTAGAAAAAGAAAAAGCATTTAGTTGAGGCAGAGGAGAGAGTGAATAATAAACTCACAATACTGATATTTAACACCTTGTTGGAATCTCACAAATTCAGGAAGAGAACAGAATTTCTTCTAAGGGCTGGTTGTTGTGTATAATTTTCTAATTCATGTTTCTTGAATATACATTTCTGGGTATTTTTTTTTTCTCCTTCTTCCATAGAAGAAGCTTCAGCAATACATGATATCGACAGATGAACAGCTAACCTCTCTCATACAAGCATTTAAAGACTTCTCTTTAGCAGAATCTAAAAGAGGACAAAGTCCTAATCATTTTGGAATTGCAAGCAAAGGTCCAGCAAACAGCCAAGGTGTGTGTGTACATGCATGTGGGAGGAGGGAGATGGGAGTTTATCCCTGTGATGGAAAACTCAGTATTTAATGGTCTGCTTGAATAAGCACTCTTTATGTGGGCCTGGACCAGACTTCCGGGAATTCATGTGCCACAGTACTGCTCTGAGCACAATCATTTTGAAACTGATTAAATATATTTATTTTAAGTAATACAATAATTTATATTTATTTCTATAAATATGAATAAAAGCTGTATTCCTTCTGCAGTGACATCCTTCTGTCTGGTTCTGGACTTCAAAATTAGCTATATAGCTAAATCCTGGGGCTGAGTTCTCTAAGTAATACGTAATGTAAAAATAAGCCTCTCAGCACACATGGGAGATTTCTTTCTTTTTCTTTCCCATTAAGATGTCTTGCAAAGTCAGGTTTAGTTTGAGGGTCCTAAAAAATCCAACAGAATCCTATGACCCTTTGAAGGTTGCTGCTGACAAAAATGTCAGAGTTACTTAGCAATAGACATTGCTAGGACAAAGCCTCTTTCTTGACATGTTTTTTTTAACCAGAGGTGAATGATCAGTTATGTGATACATTACAGACACTGGTAAAGTTAAGCCAGTAGCATATATGGGTAACTAACACCTAAAGGTGCTTTTAAGCTTCTGTTACTGTTGAGTTTGCTCCTAATCCTTTTCCACTCATGAGCTGTTTAAATGCATCTCCTTTGCTCCCAAAATCACTAATTCCTAGTGAATCTTCTGATTATTTGCAGCTATTTCCATTTCTTAGTTAAATGTTGTTTCTGTAATAATTATATTCTGAAACTTTCTTCCTAAATGTTTCTATGGTTCTCTTCCTGACAACTCATGTATTGTATCTTTTTTGGGGGGGCTAAAAATAGCTTTGTAATAAAAGTGGTTTTTTTTTTTTTTTTTTTTTTTTTTTTTGTTGTTGTTGTTGTTGTGTTTTGTTTGTTTTTTTTTTAAAAAAGGCAAACAAAATTCTCCTGTTCAACAGTCTTGCAGGTCTGTTCCAAATTCTCTTTATTTATTGGTGTGCCTTCTTGGGAAAAGACTGCTTCCTAAGAAGCTTCCTAATGTTGCAGAAATAGGTCTTCCTTTTCTACTTCCTTTGGAAGAGAGTTCATGTATCCTTAAGGCTTCCGTCTGGGTGTGAAAAACTTGATGTCTGCTTGGTGATTTTGCTGTAGAAATCATATGTAAGTTGAATATATTGTTAAACTTGACTGGAAAGAGGAGAGTAGCTGAAGAAGAGATGGGGACAATATCATAATGAGAAATAACATGCAAGGATAATACCTTGGAAGTGCACTTCTTTAAGGTGAAACATTTTTTGTCAGAGTCACTAAATAGATGGTGTCGGGTTCTTAATTCAGTCTCACTTATACGGACTGCAGGCAGTTTGATGAAACGGCATCTTTTGGCTCTTTGCCTTTGGAAAGTGTTTTTGTCCATGGTATTTTTGGATCAGATATGTCCAACTTAATTCTCCAATAACTCCTCTTTTGGAAACAAATATTCTAAATAAAGCTATTAATGGAGAACCCAGAAACAGTACTGATAGAGCAAAGGATGAAAGCAGATTAAAAATACTGGGGTGCTGTGGCTACTGCTGTAGCTTGGATTCACGAACTTCATTTTATACCTCTTAGGTGTGTGCAGAACAGTTGGCAACATGGACAAAAATACAAAAACTAGCTGTGTAGTTCGGTATAGAGTAATGCCTTCTCTATAATAGGGAGAAGTTTGACTTGAGTGAAGTCATAGTGAGAGCCATAGTCATAGTGTGCTCTGAAGAATTTTGAATTCCTTTCCAGCCCATCATTCTTGCCGTCAAGCCTGAGGACATTAGGACAAGTACCTAGGTCTGCTTTTCTCAAGAGAATATCCCCAATGCAGTGTCATTTAAGTATCAATGCATCCTGAAGCTAACTGTGATCACTCATTTTGCTCAATGAAGATGTGTTATGCTCCAGAGAAAGATTTCCATACTTGAGGATTAAAAGAAAGTGAGGAGTGTGTAGGAAACATAAATCTTGTCATGAATGAAAGGCTGGTCATTACTGATTTCTTTTTTCCCTATACTGCTCCTGCATTGTTTGTGTGTGTTTAAAATTCAATTTCTGCTTTCTTTAGAGAAAAGCACTTTGAGCTATTATGAGCCCAGGACTGATGTGGACAACAGGGAAAATATGCTGAAATTCCCACATGAGGAAGTGCCTGTCAAATTTCCCCAGAAGTCAAGTGCCTCAGATAGTGTGGGAGCAGGTAAAAGTTTGCCAACTCATATCTTCCAGCCCGCTGTGCTGTTGTCACCGCCCCAGCAGAAGAGCAGTCAGGAATCATCCCCCCTCTGGAATGGTGAGCTGGTTGCTCTTTCTCTTAGTCTTTCTCTCTATCACTGGCTATAGTAGACTTTGGAGTCTGTGTATTATTTTACTCTTTGAATCTTGTGGGCCCACACTCTCTTTGGAGCTCTGTCTTCTATGAAAATTTTTTTAATTTGGATGCCTAGATACCTTGACCCTATAACTGTGATCTCCTGCATCTACATCCAGATAAGCTTTTTTTTTTCTTTCTGTGCCTATTTCTAATTCCCTTTAGACTTTCTGTCATCATTGCTTGAAGTTGTCTGTCTGCCTTCTTTAGTCCTGTCAGTGGCATTCCAGACTGGCAATCTTATTTTGTCTGGTTTTGATTGTCCTTTTGTGTGGCTTGCTATAGCTGTCTATGATTTAGAGCACATTTTCTCAGTTCTTCATCTGGTGGTGGTGTAATCCAGCATCTTTCACCTGTAATGATGACACTGATAAAACTAGTTGATCATTTATATTGGCCTGATTTTTGTCAGCCCAGCATAAATATAAGAAGAAAAAGGCAGACTTCATAGAATCATAGAATCCTTAAGGTTAGAAGGGGCCTTTAGAGATCATCTAGTTCAAACCACCTGCACACGCAGGGTCACCAAGAGCATGTGGCAAAGGACTGTATCCAAGAGGGTTGTGAAGATCTCTACAGAGGGAGACTCCACAACCTCTCTTGGCAACCTGTTCCAGTGCTCTGTCACCCTCACTGTTGAGAAATTTTACCTTAAGTTCCTGTGGAACTTTTGGTGCTTCAGTTTGTGGCAATTACCTCTAGTCTTATTGGGGGCCACCACTGAGAAGAGGCCAGCCCCATCCTCCTCCGTCCCTCCCTTGAGGTATTTATATATACACTGATTAGATCCCCTCTCAGTCTTCTCTTCTCCAGGCTGAACAGGACCAACTCTCTCAGCCTTTCCTCATAAGGCAGATGTTCCAGGCCCCTGATCATTCTCGTAGCCCTGCACTGGGCTCTCTCCAGTAGTTCCACATCCCTCTTGTACTGGGGAGCCCAGAACTGGACACAGTACTCCAGGTGTGGCCTCACCAGGGCTGAGTAGAGGGACAGGATAGAGGAGCAGGATCACCTCCCTCGACCTGCTGGAGACACTCTTAATGCACTCCAGCATCCCATTGGCCTTCTTGGCCACGAGGGCACGCAGCTGCCTCATGGTCAGCTTTTTGTCCACCACGATGCCCAGGTCCTTCTCTGCAGAGCTGCTCTCCAGAAGGTCAGTCCCCAGCCTGTACTGGTGTCTGAGGTTATTCCTCCCCAGGTGTATGACTTTGCACTTGGCCTTGACTTGTAGTTTCTTAGATAAGGTAACTTGATTATGGGACATTGAGGACAAAGTGTTTGAGCGTTTCCATTTTTCTGTCAGCTAAGAAATTCTCTTTTCTCTCCAACTATAATGAAATCATGCAAATACTAAGGCAAGTTGCAGTGGGAATTATTAACTCTTCGAAATGGTGAGTACTTGTAGTAGTCTCTTGTATAAGGGGAGTTTACTCCCTAATGTGCTCCTTTCAGGTTACATGTTACAACTAAAGTTTCTTCTTGGGTTATTTTGTCTTGTAAATTGCTACCCTAACAGAATGAAGTCACTGTTACCTTTTTTGAAAAGGATCATGTGTTTCTTTCCTTACTGTCCCTTTATTTCTTGTTTCTAGTCTTCAAGTTCATCTCTCAGTCAACTGAAAATACTGAGAGAGAACCATGCAAGGAAAGGACCTTACCCTCCTCCCTGATAACACAGAGCGCAAGCGAGCAAAAATGTCTCTTTTCTCCAAGGCAACCAGTTTCTCCTGCAGATAAAGACTTGGACAATTCCCAAGAAAAAGTCAGTTTGTCTTCCCCAGATGATTCCAGAAAAAACAGTGCAGTTGAAGAATTCTCTCAAAGCAGTGACCTGCTGGGACAGAGAGCTGAGCTAACATGGCAGAATTCTCTTATTAAAGCTCAGCTGAGCAAATTCAGAGGCTGCTCTGACGAAAGAGGTGATGGCCTACATCAGCCAGGTCCAATACAAAATATAAACCCTCGTCTAGATACTTCAAAGGAACAGGTGAGGATTTACTAGCAAAGAAAGGGTGGATTCCCCTTTCTGCTTATCTTCTTTTTATTTTTTCGATTTTTTTTTTCTTAAAACTTACTGATGTTTTAAGACTCTTTTTCATGTTTTTAAAGGCCTATTTCATATGGTATTTAGTCAATTAAGGGCCAATTAAGATATATGACAGTGAAAGAAAGAAAATCTGAAGTTTTCTTTTCTTCTTCTCACAAGAGGTGCTATCCTAAAGAAACTTGCTTTTTGGTGTGAAAAGTTAGATGTGTAAAAGTACTTGAAGTATGTTAATATGTTGCATGATCTCTGAAGGAGCAAATTATAAGCTTTTGATTTGAAGTAATTACTTGTATGTAGGCTCAGCTTGCGATACCAAAGAGCTTGGAGGAACGTATAGCAGAGCTGAATCGTCAGAGTGCAGAAGCACGAGATAAACTGTTGCAGCTAATAGACCAGCAGAAATTAGGTGCTGCCCATATGGTCTCTCCACCGCTATCTCCTATTCCACCGCCATCCTTAAATTATACTGGTAAGTACCTAGCTTTAGGAGAAACTAGAAAGATAGTGCTTTTTCCCTTTTGGGAGTTCTCTGTAACTGACTGGATCAGCAATTGTCTCAGTGCACTTGCTCTTAATGACTATGCAGTCTCTTGTTTTTAGGGACTACAGACTTCAAAGAGAGAAAAATAGCTTACCTAAACTTCTCCTGAAGTTAGTTGCTTAGTTAGCTTGTTGCAAATGTCATGCTGTGTCGTAAATTTGTTCTTTGCTCTGCCTTTATTTGCAGAACGGTTGCACCATCACTTAAGAGCAGAACCAGGTTTTATTGCTAACAGGCAGCAAGAGATTTCCTCAGTGTGTCTAATGCCCAGTATTCCCAATTCCAATTATATATATATATTATTGAACACTTAGAGCATTTTAAGCAGGCCTTTCTACTGCAGAATCTTTTAAGAAAAGATGAAGCATTTGTATCAGGCCTCAAAATCACATAAAAATGGTTTTCCAGTTCTTAATCACACTTCAAAGTATTTGGTCTTCTGATGCTTTTTCATTAGATTAGCTTGCTGAGTTATTGCCAGTGCAAGCAAAAAGAAATAACTTTTAATAAGTTTAAAATCATCTGAAGAGACAAATTAATGAAGAGAATATTCTTGCTGATTCAAGATCTGTGGATTAGTTTCTAAATGTAACTGTAAGCAACTATATTCTTTAGCATATGAGGGCTGCTTGATCTTTTCACAGTTACTGCAACAGCAGTTAAAATTGTGAAGAGCATGTGTTCATGCATACTCTTTCTAGGCCACTCACTCTTTCCTCCTTCCTAAACCACAGAGATGGTGTAAAGGGGAAGGACTTGGCAAACAAGGGGGAAGAGAGATCATGCTTATGTGCACATGCATATGCAGTGACTCATACTGTGGGGCCCTAACACTTTCAGCACTTCCACTGCCATTGTAATGTAAAGACAACATCAAAAGTAAATATAAGCCTCTGTTGACAAAAGTCAGAGGATTTATCTATAGAAGAACCATTCTGTATCTGTGCACGTTACTCATAGTTCCTCTGAGTTCTGCTTTCACTATTGGTCGCTTTCAGAGAGTGATTATGGGGTTGAATGGACCTTCAGCTAATCATTTTACGTCTCTTTATATTCTGTAGAATTGTGAAAAGTGAGAGGATGTCCCCATCCCCATCCTCCCCTCCCAAAATGGGAAATTTAAATGAACATACTGAAATGTGTTCTCAATCAAACTATTATTTCTCATCTAGAAAATTCAAGGAAGACAATTGAACTCTCTATTCCAGGAGCATTTGCTATGGACATTTCCAAAGAAGATACTCCTTCCACTGCCAGTGTGACCAATATAAGAAGGTAGATGATTTGCTACTTTTATTTTTGTAGCAGTTTGTGTGCATATATAGCAGCAATGACAAAGAATTTTAGCACAATAGGAAGATTGCCCTGTCTTTCCCTGGCTTCACCAACTTTGCCTGGCATCATCGGAGTCCAATCTGAAGAGATGAAACAGAGGTCTGATAGGTTCTTCACAGCTTTTATTATTTGTCTTTAAAACACCTGCAATTTCACCTAACACAGATCATGAGTTGTTGGAAACCACTGATGAAGGGTACTAGATCAGAATATGAGATGTGTATCTAAGTGTCAGTCCCAGTTTTCATTTCTTTTCAATCTCATTTTGAATGTCTACAGATCTGCAGGTTCCTCTAGCAAACCTTGTTTGCCCCTAAGTGCCACTTCAGAAAGCGTGAAATTAAGTCCTGGCAGTCAAAGGCCAAAGGTAAGACTTAAAAATTTTAAATCGGAAGACTTTGTTGCTATGTCATGTAAATAGAAAGCTAGAGGGATAAGGAAGGAGAGGGAGCTCTGTCCTACCCTACATATACTGAGCTAATAGTAATCAGTTCATACCATTATGTATTCTGGACAATTTGTTAAGGCAGGCCTGAGTGCCTGGGACATAAACTGTGATTTGTAAGCGAATAATCCTGTAATAACTTTTCTACTGTGGCAGCTCCCTCTGTTATAACTGGGAACTTCTGGCAGTCTTTCACAATGGCTTCGAGAATTTCAAGTAAACGTGATGATGCACTAGTAGAGATAAATGTAAGAGGCAAGCAAGCTATTGCTAACCAAACCATTACACAACCCAGCTATTGAAGGATAAAAAAAAATCCAAACATAAAATAAAATCACTACTCTAGATTTTTAGATACCGATTGTCTAAGAGAAGGACAGACTACATTAAAATGCTTTTATTGTAGTAAATGCTGCCTTTTTATAATGTCCAAACCTCTCTACCTTGATAGAGAAGTGAATGTCTCCAGTGGGGAAATACAGAATACTTAAGGTAGACATTGCATAAGTTAGGTATCTAAATTAGATGTCATTCCTGCCTTCATGCTGCCTATGGCAGACAGTTGCTGCATATCAGGGAACTGGATAATTATACAGAAGCCAGCACTAATTAGCAAGTTTGAAGGTTTAAAATGTATGTGTTTCAACTTGTTTCCTATCTCTAGCAGGTGGAAAAGCAAAAAGAAGAAGGTTGGTTTGCATTGTCAATGCATATTATGTAAAGGAAGCCGCACTCAAGTCCCATTTTATTTTTGAAATGTTCTCATGAACCACAATTAGATCACTGTAATTCTTTCTCCACATGTACCATGTAACTCTGAAGTGCTTTTGTGTCAGTGCAAAAAGTCAGTATAAAAAGGTCTGTAACAGTTACGGTATTTGTGACAGTAGAAGTCCTGGAAATGAGTTTCTGAACTGGAAGCATTGCTGTAACGTTATCTCCTTAGACCCCAGTCAATATTTCACAAGATGATAAAGTGAGGCTACTTTAGAAATACAAATGGGCTAAGTATCTATATGATATCCATATTAGATCTTCTGGAGAGTCTGAAAAAGGTGAGCAAAACATACCTGGAGTGTGTATTGGCACAAGATACGAGGTTTGAACGAACACGAAAAACTGAGATGAGGGGATGTACAAACATTCAGAAGCAGCCTGGAGATTAGGAAACTCTTCTATTCCTGCTGAGTGAGAAGTTGTGTCAGAAATAACTTGTTCTTTCTATGTTTACAGCTTTCCACAAATGCTAAGAGCACTGTGTTGTCAGTGTAGTTAATGCACCGAGACTTGAATGTTGCTTTCTCATTTTTTTTTATAATAGTTATCTGAAGTTAACATCAGAATCTATTTGCTTTGTGCTATAATTTCTTTCATAAAATAAACAGCTATGTGATGAGTTCCACTGTTTAAAACTATTCTGTATTTTGTCTGTGTATATAATACTCTGATGCCGTGTTTGCTGTATACTGTTTTTAATTGACTTTTTAAAGTAGCAATCATTTTAATATTAATAATTAATTAAGAAAGTCTAGGACATTCAAGAAATCCTTTTATATCTGTTCTTTACATTTAGTGAACCTGGGCAAAACCCCCTGTACTGGAGAAGAAAACTCTTGCAGACAAACTGGATTTTGAGTGAGGTTGTTTTGAGAAACAAAGTTTGAGTGAAGCTCTTCAGAGTTTGAGTGATTTTTGTTGTTGTTTTTAAACTGTTAAATCCATCAGAATTGATGACCTAATAAAAGATATGTAAGAAAGATGATAAATTTCAATCATTTTAGTTTTAAGAGGATTAAGATATTTCTCAAGAGATCTTTGTGTTTTGTTTTGTTTAGTTGCTTTTTAAATAGATTTCATAAACCATGAAAACATTGGATTCAGAAAGGGATCTGTTCAAATTATTGTTGAAATCTCTGCAATGTATTTTTCCAGGGTTAACTCTGGGAAGCAAAGAAAGCTCATAGTCCTGAATTTTGTTAGTTAATGTCCCAAAAATTTTGTAGCTGCATCAGTGAAGGACTGCGCTCGACTTGCCACAGCTGTGTAGTACAGTCACTCCAGTGCATGGTTGTAGCTGCTGTGGTGTGACAGCTCACTTGGCACCTGGGCTAGAAGTGTGTGCTGCTTTCAGAAGGCGGGAAAGGGTCACTGGTGTCTCAAGTTCCCACCCCACAAGCTCCTCTGCATCCTGTGACCAGGGGTAGGCAGCCTCCTCCTGTTCAGAAGTAGGAGTGAGTTGGGTTTTTTTGGTTAGAAATTAGCTGCAGCTAAGAGTTAGCGCAAGTGTGTATGCTGAAACAGAACTGATCACTGGAACTCCGTATGAGGCAATTAGCTGAGAAACTGTTTGAACTGCCTTTTTTTGCTTTTTCTAGATCAAGCAACAAAGTGTAGCTGTCACTCATCATAACACATCTTATTTTTAACATACTATCTGCTGAAGAGGAAGATTTTAGGGCTTCAAAGGCTATTCATTGATTGAAAAATGAAGGTTTTTTGTTGTTGTTACTGGGTGCTTTTTTGTTTGGTTATTAAGTCATAGAAAGTCTGTTTCGCAGAAGTCATAGTGTTGTCAAAGCAGTGTCTTATTGGAAATAACATTTTGTATTTTGCATGATTATCATTTTGCTCCATCATTTCCACATTCTTGTTTTGCCTTTTCTTTTTTCTCTCTCAAATGTTAGTGGAAAGGCATCTGGCTACAGACCACAATCAGTGTGAAAATAAGGAGCAAGCAGAGAGAATAGTTTCAGCCCTTGCTTTTCCTTATTCTTGTCTTTTAACAGCTATATCACTGGGGATTGGTTTCTATTTGAAAATATTCTCTTGGGAAAATATGACAAAGTTTCCCATACATTTTCTGATTAGAAAACTCTGAAATAAAAATTCCACTGCAAATAGAGTCATTGTTCTGGTCTTTTTTTGGAAATGGGAAAGATCTAGGTGCTTCCTGTATCATAATCATCAGCTCTTCTGTATTTACATGAAGGAGGCTCTGTGCATGTGTGTTGCCTTGTTTGGGTTTTGTTTTGTGTTTTCAATATTATGTGGTTATATTAAATTAAAAAATAAATAAAGCCTCTGACAAGAGCACTGTGGGTAAAACTGGAGGTAAGACACAGAGGGATGAAATCCAGAAACAGATCTTGGTTTCTGTTTTCGGTTTATACCAACTTGTTCCAATTTCTTGAAAACTGAAAATTTTAAAAGTCACACACTTTTGATCTTTGTTTCATGATTGGCTTTAGGAAGGTGCAGAAAGGTCATAAGCACTTTTTAAAAACTAAAAAAATCTCGAATGAGAATATTTACCTTTAAAAACTTTAGCAATACAAATTGCTATTTCTATTAAGAAGGCAGACTGTCACTGTTAATTTATGCTGTCTAGGTGGGTATTAAGATCTCTGCTAAGAAATAGTCATGTAAACCTCTAGCTCTGTCGTGGCAGAGATTGTTGCTGAGATACCTTCCCCCTTTTAGCTGTGGAAGGTAGATAAGGAGGACTCTTCCCACAGCCCAAAGAACCAGTGTGGGGATAACAGAGAGAAGGGTGGGCAACCGTGAGGATGTTAACAAACTAAGGTCTAATTTAAAGATGCTTTTAGTGCTGTGCTCTTCCCAAAAGGGAGAGGAAAATGCAGAACTCAATAGAGGGTATTGAAAAAAAGTTAAGGCTGAAATTTTCAAGTGTAATGGATTTTTAAATGCCTGAGGCTAGCTGGATCCCAGGGTGTCCGAGTGCTTTGCTTTTGCTTAAATTTGAAATGTTATCTGCAACTCGTTTCTCTGAGGATACAAGATAAAAGGAGCCTTATGTAATAAGGGAAATTTGGGGCGTGCAGGTTGAGATGCTCCTCCTGAGAGCTAATGTAAGTAGTTGAGAACTTGGATATCAGTTGTGCCATGCTTTCCAATTTCTGTAGTACAAGATACAAATGTTCTATTGCTGCACCAACATTTCGTCATACTGAAGACAAGAAGCTTGTTTTTCAGAGGTTTGTCAATGCGTTTCTGCAGGTGCAATTTGTTTAGTGCCTTTGAGTGAAAATGGAACAGGCTGCCCAGAGAGATTGTAGAGTCTCCTTCTTTGGGGATATTCAAAACCCACCTGGATGCAACCCTGTGCCACGTGCTCTAGGGGGATTGGACTAGATGATCTCTAGAGGTCCCTTCCAACCTCAACCATTCTGCGATTCTGTGATTAAGATGTATACTTTCAGCCTGCCAGAGATAAATCTCATCTTCCAGGGACACAGATGGAGAGATGAAGTTCAAAAACAGATCTGTTGAATGAAAAAAACATTTTGATGTGTCTGAAACAGATGCTTCCCAGATATCTTGTTTTGATTGCAGCTATTTTATCTAGATTGCTTCATTCTGCATCTCATGGAGGTTTCTAAGCTTTTTTTTTTTTGTTCACAGGAATGGGGCAGGGATCCTAAGTGGACAGAGTGAGAACTGGAAAATGGCCTCTGGTTTGCTTAGTATATCTGTCAAGAAAGCAAGGATATTTAAAACCTCTTGCATCTTCTTATGCGCATACTACTTCCTAACTACTAGGGAACCTAAAATAATTTAAAGGCAAACACCTACGGAAGCATGATGAAGCATGAAGCATGAAAGCTGCTGACAGCAGCTTTCTTTTGCACATAGCAGGCTATTTACAGGCACTGTCTCCCAAAGCAATGGTAGAGATGTTAATACTTAAAAATGACATACAGGAGAGTAGAAGAGGAGCAAAGGGCACGGCCTATGGCCTAGGACACACAGCTTCAGAGCAAACTGCTACATACAGTCATTCAATGTTCTACCTTCCAAGAATGATTCTGCCTGTGTTTTGCCGGAGCTTTGCTCCTCTCCCCTGCTTTCAACACAGCTGGCAGCGGTGGCTTGCTGAGCAGAGCTCAGGGAATGTCACAAAGTTGTGAAATCTTTGCTCTTCTGGGCACATTATCCATCTGTTTAAGCATTCTATGATTCTATGAAAAAGTTGGAAGGGACCTCTAGAGATCTAGTTCAACCCCCCTGCACACGCAGGGTTGCCTAGAGCATGTGGCTCAGGACTGTGTCCAGGCGGGTTTTGAAGATCTCCAGAGAAGGAGACTCCATAACCTCTCTGGGCAACCTGTTCTTGTGCTCTGTCACCCTCAGACAGTTTTTCCTCAGGTGGCATGTTGCATAACATGGACACTACATTTTGCTGCAGATCTTAAAAAAAAAAAAAAACAAGGAAATGCGGGCTGGTTGGGGGACATCCAGCTACCATAGTCCTGTCTGTGCTGTTCTGGAACCATAGCTGTGTGCCAGAACAGTCATTTGGGGAAGTTGTTCTCATGTGATAAACTGATGTTATTGGGAAACTGGATGGCATATTGCAATTTGGAGGAGCTGTCCTCTGTGTGATGCATATTCAGCACTATACCTAGTGTTTGTTAAGCAAAGAACTTGAGATTTTTTTTATTTCTACTAGGAAGATCTCTTTCACAGGCTTTCTTGACCCATTTTTCAGCTGGGCAGACAGGTGCAGAGCAAACTGCAAAATTCCAGGTGCTCCTCATTATTGGAGCTCACTTGGACGAGGCTGGCTGCAGAACTACTGCGCCCCATCACTGTGATGGATGCATATCTTATTAGATACAGGACTGAGGAGTCCTGGGTCACCTACGTTCTTCGCAGAACAAGTTTTGATCAATTAAATCCTCATGATATTTGCTTCTGCTGTTCTGATATGCCGCCCTCCTAACAGCTCCCTGGTGTTTGGTCCTTCACCATAGCAAGGTTGACAAACTTGTTGTCTCTTCTTTCTGTGTCCCTTAAGCATTCAGGTACTTACTGGAGAGGGCTTTGTGCAACATAGAAAACAACCACAGTGTTCTGAAGAAAATTTATGACTCTTTCTAGGATGAACAAGCTGAGATAAGTATTTTTTTCTATATTTCAATCCTTAGACATTTGTTTAAATGTACTAAGGGTCTCAGGAGCACAGAAAATACAGGTAATTATTAGTCTTCACTTCAAGTCTTTTGAGAGATTAGTAGGAAGACAGGAGATGGATGTGAAAAGGCAGCATAAAGAAAGAGCACCTGCCTTGCAGCCCTTTTAACTTTGTAGCTAGTAAAAGATAGCAAGACAACAAATAGCAACGCTTCCCCCGCTAGGTGAGGTAGAGTTTGGTTGAACAGCTGCCAAGCCTTGAGTTTCCTCCCATTTCTGTCACTGTGGACTGCAGTTACTTCTCTGGAGAATTTCTGGGTGCAACTGAGCACTAAAGAGGAAAAGGATTAGTGCCTCTCCTGTAGGAATGCCTAGCAAGCATGGCAGCTCAGATGTTGTTCCAGTGAAGCCTAATGTTTAACAGAAAAAGACACTGGTCTGTGAGAGAGCCCCTCTTTACCTCCTCTGTATTCCCTTGTATAGACTTCTCGGCCTAGGTAAGTTTCGAGGATAGGAATGCAGAGGAAGAGCCATCCTAGAACAGAGAGGCGATCCAGGGCAGCCTAAATTCTTACTGTGATTCCTGAGCAAAAACCTCTATGCTAATCTTCCTTCACCCGTCTTGTTTTCAATTCAGCAGAGGTTCTAAATGGTAATTGAGTGAGGAAAAGAGCAGCACCCTTTGCTGTGCAGCATTCTAGGCATCCAAATAAACAGTAGTGGGTGCAATGCATTAAAAGAGGTAGTGGAAAAGAGTTGGTTGAATGTGAGCATGGGAGTTTGGGGACAACTTGGCCAAATGAGGAAGTAGGAGCTATACTGAATGCAGGTGCATGCACCCCGACTCAAACTTTTATGCCAGTTAACAAATCAGCCTGCTTTGCACAAGCATGGCAGCCTGTATCAATTTGAATAGAGGGAAAAAAAAAAAAAAAAAAAAAAAAAAAAAGGTGACTCTCTTTCCATTAGTTTGATATCTATAACTACCAGTAGTTAATCTTGCTTTGCTCAGTGTACATAAGCTGACTGTATGAGGGAAAATAAATTGATATATGTAAGTCTAGGCATGCATGAATATATACATGAAGTTTTGTCAGGTCTCACACTGAGAACAAAACTCATGCAAGTGAGTTTTCAACTCACACTGCCTCACAGTAAGATTTGGATTTTGTTTGTGGTGCTCTGTGATGCCCTCTCCCCTCTGCACACACAGATTGGTCTGTTCGTTGGATTGTTTGGTCTGTTGAGCAATGGAGGAGGCAAGAGGCTATGGCAGAGTGCTCCGCAGGGAAGCCAACAAAGTTTGGCCTTGGTGTCTCCATTCTGCTCCACTCTTCATTTTCTTCTATTAGTGTGTGCTAGGAGGGAATCATGGAGAAGTCGATTCTGTACATACCAACCGTCCTGGAAGTGGTAACAGTCTCTCACCTCAAGCAAGCCTCTGTAATGCCATAACTTCTGTTAGGCCCTAGTTTTCTCTAATTTCCCCTTTCTTGAGCAATTCTCTCACAATACTCACAGTAGTAACTCTAAGGGACTGGAAAGGAGTACCTAAGTTTGCTGTAGTCATCCTTGTAAGGTGGTCTTTCCAATATCTTCAGGTGAGTTTAGCCCATTATCAAGTGCTTTGCAAGTGTATCAGTTCTTTAGTGAGCTAGTTATTTGCAAATGTTAGCAAAGGGGACTGCCCTGCCTCAACAAGACCCAAAGTCTCCCAAATTAAAAGTCTTTTTTCCAAAGTCATAACCCCAGGCATTATAAGGCTTTGTAGATCCCATCCTATCTTAATGGAAGTATTGGGTCCCTGACAGTCATCTTCATTCCCAAGAGCTCTCTTAATTCTTCTCCAGTACTGAGGCTTATGAGGTGTCCTTTTCCAAGCTGGCATAGTGTATGTAATCCCAAGGTTATTGGGATACTTTCATCGGTATGACTGTCATGTGGTTCATTGCCCATCTCTGAGGACCCACACGCTCTACCCAGGTGCCAAAATGCTATATTTATCACACCCTTGAATTTCATTTCTATAAAAATGTAACTTAAAAGCCTGTTTAACAGAAAAAAAAGAAAAAAAAATAAAAAAGGTAAGCTCTCATTTTCATACTTGGATTTCACACCACGTAAGTGGTGTTGCGTGTGATCGCTTGGGTGCAGTTCCATTCTATTTTGATATATTTATCTCCCTGTCTAAAATACCATTTAACTGGGAAGATATACCTCCAATTCATTTGCAACTTCTTTGCCCATGTTCTGGGACCTTGCCTAAAAAAAATAGTGTGTTTTGGCAATTGTGATGTACACTACGGGTAGCATGGTTATAAGTGATACATTAAGTTAGAAGCTCCGCTACTTCCTGTTCTCCTGTATGTTCACCTACCCATTCAAGGGTACCCATGCAGGAAAGGGATTTCTAGCCAGTTTGAATATTTTGGCCAGGAGGAGTTCTGCTGATGCCCAAAAATGGTTCTATTATCTCCTTTCCTTCATAGTGTTGTATCCTGCAACATATCACTTCCTTTCTGCTGCATTTATTCTCTTTTACCAGGTAATAGGTTGCATTTGTTCTTTGTATTGCCCCTGTTATATTATCCATTTTTAAAAGATCTATCAAGCTCACAGGTATTATGCCCCAAGGCAGGGGATCTGAGGCTCAGTGTGGTATGGGTAGACAAGCAGTGAGTAATACTTGAGAGTTTATTCATTTTACCAAATCCTTTTACAATGCTCTTCACCATATTATTCTTCCAATCTATAGTTTACACTCCTCTTCTTTGTCTGTGTAAGGAACAGGAAGCACTTCGAGGATTTCCCTGCAGTAGTGGAGAGTGGCTTTCCTTATATCCAAAATAGCGATATGTGTAGTGAGCGTAATGCCAGGGATCTCCTATATCATTCTGAGTCCAATGTACATATTTAAGACAAGTAGCTTCAATTCTTGGTTGCCTCACCCTAATAGAAATACAATATACATAGAATCATAGAATTCTTAAGGTTGGAAGAAACCTTTAGAGATTATCTAGTCCAACCCTCCTGCACACACAGGGTCACCTAGAACATGTGGCACAGGATTGCGTCCAAGTGGGTTTGAAAGATCTCCAGAGAAGGAGACTCCACAACCTCTCTGGGCAGCCTGTTCCAGGGCTCTGTCACCCTCACTGTTAAGGAAAAATTTTTCCTTAAGTTCCTGCGGAAATTTTGGTGCTTCAGTTTGTGGCCATTGCCTCTAGTCCTATCTGAAAAGAGGCTGGCCTCATCCTCCTCAGTCCCTCCCTTGAAGTATTTACATACACTGATTACATCCCTTCTTAGCCTTCTGTTCTCCAGGCTGAACAGGCCCAGCTCTCTCAGCCTTTCCTCATAGGGCAGATGTTCCAGGCCCCTGATCATCCTCATAGCCCTGCGCTGGACTCTCTCCAGT
>VZSV01000470.1:80437-95074 GCA_013398735.1 Nothocercus julius | reverse complement strand
AGGTGACCCTGCGTGTGCAGGGGGGTTGGACTAGATGATCTCTAGAGGTCCCTTCCAACCTTAAGCATTCTATGATTCTATGATTCTATGATTCAGGCAGTGTATGACTGAGGACGTTTTGATGTTCCGATGTTCTGCCCAACATTGCAAAGATATTTCTGCAAAATTTGAAGGAAAGTGTCATTAAGGCCCAAGGGCATAATGATCAGAACCCTCAGCCCCCCCCCCCTCTTTACACGCCCCTACTTGGGCGGATCTGTTGCATGGCATGGTGAGTCATGGATGAGAGATGACATGGTCAGACCTTGAACCTCTGCCAGAACAATTAGAGAGAGGTAAGAGGGTGTTTCACACAACAAAATTGGAGGGTCAGCCACACCGAAAACATGAACTAGAACCCTCTAGGAATCTGTAAATCAAATTTACAACCCGGTGCACAATAATTTATTGTAACAAGACTTAACTTTAGGAGTGCCCTGTTCTATGTTGCATGGGCACTCCACTGACCCTATCAAGAAATTGGTTGAAATCCTGGAACCTAAAGTGACTGAATCTCTTCCTTCAAGAGAACAGGACAACCCCCTCCTTCTTCCCCCTCCACCCCCGACAGAGTGAACAATCTGTTTGCACCCCTAAGGGAGTAGTTGAGGAAATTAAAAAACTAAACATTGACAATTGGGACTCAGGCTGCCCAACCCACATGATACATGTTTTTCAGTGGTCCAAGAATAAAGAACTCCAAATTACAACAGCCAGCAGTCAGTAAGCTCAGACATTATGACATTATGTCCCCCTTATAAACCTTCACCTATTAAGGTAGCTCCAGAATTTACTGCTGCCTCTGCCCGAAGAACAAGCATGGGGTGGAAATATAAAGAAGCAACAGTAGAGCTAGCCACAGGCAAAACCATTACCCAAAAGGGAGAAGGTAGTGCCCAAGTGGGAGCATTAAAAGTTGTCAGAATAGCAATAGATCATGGTACAAAGATGATATACACCAACTCATACACAGTATACAAGGGAGCAACCAATTGGGTAGGATATCGGGAAAGCAACAACTGGCAGGTCAATGGATGTCAGATATGGCAGAAGGAAGACTGGAAAGAGATACTAGAGGAAGGAAGGAGACGTGAAATCAAAATAGGATGGGTAAAAGCCCATAACTCAGACTGCAAAATGGAACAGAATAGTGGACAAGTTGTCGAAGGTACAAGAGGTGGCTATAGATGACAGGAGAGAAAGATTTAGTGAAAGAAAGCATTGTGCGAGGATGGCCTACAGATTTGTCTATGGCAAGGAAAGTTGTTACTGCGTGCCCACAGTGCCAATTGAGACTGCGAAAGAACCACTCTGAACAACAGCCATCCCTCCACATTAACAGGGGCAAGCAAATGTGGCAAACATGGCAAATTGATTATGTAGGACCCCTAAAGCCGTCACATGGGAGGAAGTACCTATTAGTAGTTGTAGAAGTAGTCTCTAGGTTAATCCAAGTCACAGCCCCAGAACTGCTAATGAAAATATTACCGTAAAGGTGTTACAAGAAAGTTAATTTTGATTCTGCTAGACTTATGAATCATGTCTATACACCTGGGAAGCTATTGATAGCAGTAGTGCAAAATTAGTGTACGATAAATGTCTTCCTTTCATTCCAAATGGGGTAACCTGTTCAGCCTCACCTCATCGAGACAAGTTTTGTTTGCTCTTACAGTGATCCTCAAGATGGGAGACGAAAACGCTATGTCTATGCTGCTGGACTGAAGTCTCTTTAGTAGGTGTACATTGAATATGGGGAACTCCTTCGTGTGGAGGAATTGCGAAGATTATATAGATCTTGAATGTACACCAGTCATTGTTCTTTTCATTATTGTTGTGTTTATATTTCTCATAGTAATTTTAGTGCATAAACCCAAATTGTAGTTCAAAAACTGCAATGCCTGTTCCAGCATATCATCTCCTCTTATTGGCGTACTCTGTTTAGTAGCTCTCTGTTCTTATCTTCTGCACCACTTTAATATCACTACTTTTAGATGATATGCCTATTCCTTACACCCATCAGAAGTTGATAGTAACCTCTCATGGCAGTTAATCCAGAGTTCTGTGGGTATCTGGAACCTTACAAATCAATTGGTGTGCTTTGACTATCCGCAAGTCACTGGTAGGGATATTATCTTTGGGGGAATTCCCTTTAATCTGACAGAATACCTCAATATCCCTAAAGATAATTATACTCTCAAAGCTGAGCATGCCGAATTGCCAGTTATTGGCACTGTGCTCACGCATCGCTACAATTATGGTTTGAATGCTACCTGGTGCTTCCAGATCCCAGATAATCCAACATATACCTGCCAAACTAGAGAATCTTCCTCTGTAAATTGTATATCATCTCTCTCTGAACTGCGCACATGGTCCCTTTGGAATTCCACGGCTTGATGAGGATATTAGATGGCAACTAACCAGTGAGTGTGAGCACGAACTCACTTGGCGCTATGATACACCATCCTGCAATATAGTCAACCCATAAATGCATCTTGGTGTATACAGGAATAGAGGGTAAGATTGTCCTTCAAAAAATAATCGTAACTTAAATCTCAGGACTTCATGGATTTTACATCATTTGGACCAGGATTCTCTTTCGGTTCAGTATCAAACGAGTCAGCGTTGTGGTCTTGCCAAAATGTGATAAATTGCTCCAATTGGGAACAACACAATTGGATCAGATACTATTGGCCAGTTTACATTTCCCTAAAAATAGGATGTCTGTGCCATAATCACAGCATAAAATGCAAATCAGTAAGTGTAAACTTTGCACCTCATAATGATTGCCATATTGCCTCTGGTGATGCTCTGGCTGCTTTGATCTGGGCCTGCAAAGATGGTAATATGCATACCTCCTTATGGGCTGTAAATTAAAAAGACAATCCCTAAAGTTCTCATTTTACAAACTCTTAAAGAAATTGTACATATAATGTTGCTGACTTCAGCAGAACTCTTGTGTACATTTAAAGAAAGTTAGGTGTTTAAGATGTTTCTGAAACTCTAATCACACTAAACTGCACTTGCTGCAAGTCCTAGAGATTTAAGACTCATTTTGAGATTTGGCATCCATTTGAAATAATTTCAAATAAATGCAACGAGTTCATATATGAGCATTCATACTGGAGATATCATGAAGCTGAGCCATTTACTAGCCAAATGAAATATATGGACTGCTTTATTTGCATGTTTCAGAACAGGGAACCACATAAATATGCTGGTGGTGTTTAAATACGCAGTGTCACAGGTGCTTGTATAAATACTAACCTGTATTTTTCTCAATTAGAAAGTCAGAAGCAGTGTACTGTAAAACAATATCAGCAGATTTTGTGTAGTTTATGCTTCCTTACTGTTTAATTGCCTTTAATATATTGAAATATATGGAACTGTAAGGAGACAGCTGATCTTCATCCCCTTTAAAAGACCATGCTGCTCTAATCACTATGCTTGTCTTCTCACGACAGAAGGAAGAGGGGAAAAATATTTTTCAAGTTGTATAATAATTTTGCACACAGTGCTTTCTACTAGATGTTTCTTTTGCAATCACATGACATATTTTATAAAACATGCATGCATGCATGCATGCTGGAGAGGGTTTTTTTTTTTTGCATTTACAGCAAGAATATGAATGAGCATCACTGAACTAAACCAACAAATTTCAAAATCTGTGTGAAATAAAAAAATTGTCATTTTTATTGGAATTTAAAAACATTCACTGAGTACAATGAAAATGTGCTATGCATTTTCAAAGTTGTTGAACCTTCAGCCCTCAAATACAGATATCCACTAGAAATTATTTGAAGGCATTTGCTATTGTTTTTAATAAAGGCATATATGTTCAAAACAAATTTTAAAATAGTTTTAGGTTTATTGTCCTTTCAGTAAAAATGGTATTTTCTTGTGGACACAGTTTTCCTGTGAAGATTATTGCTACAAAAGGTAATGGAAAACAATCCAATCCTGAAACATTTTCCTGTCATGTTTAAAAGAAAATTGTATGTCTTCTTATGGTATTCCATGGAAAGACTAAAGATCAGAGCAAACAGCATGGGAACTAAATAACAAATTCCATTTAAACTTATTCAGTCATTTATTGGCTGTATGCATTCATTATTTTTGGAGCCTCTGTTCCTGCAAAGTCTTGTATGCATTCAAGGCACATCTCTACATACAGAGTTGTCTGGGGAGCTGCTCTGAAGTATGTTGATGTGCAAAAGAGAAGGCACTTCTTAAAGTACTAGGTTTCTATAACAAGTGCTGGAGGTATGGAGATGATAAGGTGTCAATGGAAAAGAGAGAGATAATGAAGTTCAGTAAGGAGATGATATCTGCACTCTAGCTCAGATGTGCTCTAGCCTCGGCACTCTGATGACCACTGACTCCTTATCAAACTCCAAAAGAGGGACAGTGGCATGCTTTAGTAGTTGTACTTCTTATTGTGCAAACCCTCCAGACTGTTCAGAGTCTTGGAATAGAGCATGTTGCTCCAGCTGTGGGCCAGCCAACAAGGCTTCTTCCACTTGCAAGATGTCTACAGCCAAAATCACTTTCAGGATATCCACAGTTAAGGCAGACAGGTCTTGCAAATGTCCTAGCTGGCTGTCCAGGGAAATTATAGATTCCTTGATATAAAATATCTTCTCATGTACATCTTTTAGCTGCAAAAACATCTCCTCCACTCTAGGTGGAAAAATAAAAGTTTATTAAAACATCAAAAGACAGATCTTTCTTTATGTTTGCCACATGATGAAGGAAGCCATTAATACACTTGAAAAACAATCTGTAAACAGTCCTTCACAGAATCACAGAATGATTGAGATTGGAAGGGACCTCTGCATATCATCTAGTCCAAGCCCTCTGCACAAGCAGGGTCACCTACAGCATCTTGCACAAGATCGCGTCCAGGCAGGTTTTGCATATCTCCAGAAAAGGAGACTCCACAACCTCTATGGGCGACCTGTTTCAGTGCTCTGTCATCTTCACAGTCAAGAAGTTTTTCCTCAAATTCAGGCAGAACGTCCTGTGCTTCATTTTCTTTACAGTGACTTCCATTTTCACAAACATCTACATTTGACAAAACCAATCCAGACTCTCAATTTGTCATTCAGCTTTACTGAGCTAAAAATCTGTGACTTTTAAATCAACAGGCTTTTTGCTCAGGGAGCATCTATTTGAAAAATTATCACTTTCATACTTATCCCCACTCCTTGCATAGAAGTACTAAACCTTGGATAACAAGACATAGCTTTGAAAATGAGAGGTGTATTGTTTATCAGACAGTTGTCCTGTGTTTCTATATTTCTTGTACAAGAATGAGAAGGATAAAGCTCATACAACCCTATAGATAATACTCTTCCTTTTCTCAAATACTAAAGTCTGCTGGGAAAAGAGCCTTTCCATCAACCTCTTTGGCCTGTTGAACATATTTTGCATGGCACCAGCTATCTTCAGATAAAATTAAATTGCCAAACAAGCAGAGCCTCTTTAATGGTCTTCAAATCCCCAGTGAAGTGTGTGAAAAACAGAATGATTTCATTTTAACCAAATCATTACCAAATCATCTTCAAATCTCCTGAATCTACTCTCTCTGATAATTTGTCACTAAGATAGTAATAAATTAGCTGCAGACAATACGCCAAAAGTGTTCCTTTCCTTTGTCACTGAGTAGCTAAACAGTGTAGTATTTAACTAATGACTGAATAAAATCAAATACTATCAATCAAATATTCCAAGATATTTTATTCACCTAAATGAATTTGTTTTAGAAGGGATTCTTCCTCTGCTATGTAATACATTTTACCTTTGCACTCAAAAAGAAAAGCAAAAATCCCTTTCCATATCTATAGCTATCCATTAAATGAAATCTTTTGGCTGCAGTTGATATTGCAGCTTGTGAACAAACTCTATTTCTTTTACAGGAGGCATTCATTTTGTTTATATACTTTGTTTTGGTATGCAGAAAATAGGTCTAAGAACAGGCAAAGATTAAGGGGCTATCTTTCTCTAGGCAGAGTGAATTTATTAGATCATAGAGTGAATTTATTAGATCATATCAGTATTGACATTCAATAAGACTTTTTATAGTGTTCAGTTTGTTTAATTTTTTCCATCAAACTTAATGGCAGCTTTGCCATTGATTTCAACAGAAAGCTGAATTAGGCTAATACTGTGAGTTTTGGCATCCTGCTGATAGCCCTATTGATATTTTGCAACTCAAGAGAGTATATTGTAGTGAATGCTACAACAGTTATATGGTTATTTCTGCAAATAACCAAGTTACACTTGATCACAAGAAACATTTTCACAGTGTTCCTATACTGCTAAGCTTTTAAATAAAAATATGCATTGTACGTTCTATTCTGACATCACCCTCTTGGTGCAACCTGGTCTGCAAAAGTAAGGTTGAACAACATCCTCCTGCATCCATTTAACTGCTGGCGTGCTACATGCATCTGAAGAAGCAATTTTACTAGCAATTAGAAGGGCCTATGCATGCTACTGTTTCTCATATTCACAGTGACCATTATCTGTTCCAAAAGCTTTAGCTTATCAAAGTTGTTTTATATGATAAATACATACAAAGGACACAAATTAGCCACAAAACACACCTTTCTATCATCACATGGATCCTTTCACTGTCGCTGGAACTCAA
The DNA here is from genome assembly GCA_013398735.1 of Nothocercus julius. Taxonomy (NCBI): domain Eukaryota; kingdom Metazoa; phylum Chordata; class Aves; order Tinamiformes; family Tinamidae; genus Nothocercus; species Nothocercus julius. The sequence goes on along the minus strand of VZSV01000470.1, from coordinate 88,386 downwards.
GTTTTCATTCTTTTCATGAAAATATTTTTCCACACACTGCTCCTCGAAGTCATGCAGCTTCTTCAACTCCTCATCACTCAGGTACAACTCTGAGCAAAGGAAGTAATAGAATAGCTGGTATTAAACATGCTATCAAATGCCCCTCCATTCATACCTCTTCAAGAAAAAAAGAGCAAACTGTCAGAATAGGTTTCCCTTTCCTTCCCTTCCTTGACAGGAATGAATCAGACCTCACTGTATGAACTGGGTATTACGTATGAAGACCAAACATGCCAAGTATGCATAAATGTGTTTTTCATCTTATCTTAGATAGCGTAAGGAACTACCTTGACGGAAATCCACTGAATTTTCACTCATTCTTCTAAAGACTTGAAAATGCACAGCTAATTGACTGCTCACAAATAAATCTTCTTCCTGACCTTTACCAGTATTTTGTTATATGTGCATAAGGCTCCTAAAACTTACAGACGGATTTACAAGACTTACCTATGAAGACCCTGATATAATTTCATTGGGGCATTCACTAAGGGATGTTCATCTATTATCATCCTTTCAAGAAAACAAAGCTGCAACACTTTTTCTTGACTGCTTGCTTCAGATATTCATATGAACAAAATATTAAGCAAATATTCTTTTCATCGGGGTGGAAAAAGAGTTAATTTAAAAGTTTAAAACTCCACAGCTTAGGCTGCTCATGATACTGTTCTTCTAGAAGGCCAACGTAAGACTTCTGAAAGAATGGGTTGAATATAAGTCAGTATGAAGAAGTGCATATGGTATAAGAGTTGGTCTCTAGAGTATTTATCTTTAGCTACCTCCCTGATCTAAGTTGCATATCTTCCAAGCTCTTTTTTACTTTTCTTTTTTGTGTACTGGAGTTCCCACTGCACTTACTATGGGGATAGCTGTGACAAATTGCACAGCAATGTTTGTTACCAGCCTTAGGACCCTGCTGCAACACATGGCACAGCAGTGAAGCACTGCACAGCGGTCCAGGATACTTCCCCAATGTTGAATGAGATATAACCATCTGCTCAGCTCTTTTCCCATCTAACTTAGTGACCTTACTTTGAATATTTTACCTTGGTATTTTCCACTGGGTGACACTGGATCCTCATCGCTAAAACCATTTGATTACTATCATACCAAAATTTAAGTAGAAGAAATTTATCAAGCAGTGTATAGACATATAGAAAAAGAAAGCAAAGGTCTATGAAGAAGAAAAAGTCTGAGAAAGAGTATACACAAAGTACTAGCTGCCTTCCATTCAAGGACTTTTAGATGTGAGAAACAGTCTTTTAGCTTTTCTGGTGCCTGATGTACCTTATAAGTAAGACACCCTCTGTGTCAAGTTAGTCACTTATACTATGTTCATATAGTTCGTTCATATAAAACAAACAGAGAGCTGACATCACCATAAAGAGGCATAGGAAGGACCTGGTTACAGAGAAGTGATGAGATGGAAAGGGTTTAGGTGACAACAGATGGGATGGTGCATAGAAGGAATGCAGCAGCAATGAGGTAGGAGATTCCTGCCCTCTCTCCCCAAATTGCCATCCTTGGATGTCCTCTGGTCTCAGGCTCTGCTGCTACTTTTGCATTGCATTGCTCATGCAATTGCATTCATCACATTGCGTCACAGTGTTGTTGCTGTTTCCCCACATCCCATCAGGATGCAGTACTGCCAAGGACTGTGTGGGGATTGCTCTGGGCCTTACCTTTAACATTGATACTCACTTTTATAAAGTATGGTACGTTGACTAACATCCAGTCTGGAGCCTAACATACAGGGGTTATTTTGTGCATGACCAAGGATTTATCTAGCAAGCAGGGTTTCCTTTTACTAATCCTGTTCACTCAGAGCCCCATGTGCTTTAATGGGATTCTACCCTCATGGTTCCTATACATCTACAAACAGGTTTTGTTAATTGATGCAGAAATAGGTCTTCAAATATTAGGCTTCACATCACCAGCTGATGCCACAGTGTCACAAAGGGACTTTCCACTCATGCAGCACTACATAGCAAGTCAAGGACACAATTTAAGAATAATATTTGCTGAAACATCTTTTATGGGCCACTAGTACCTCACCTCAAAGTACCTTGAACTAGTTTACTTAATACATATGACTATCATTACTATACAAAATAACTGAAAGCAGAAGTCTCATCTCCACTTGATGTTGTTTTCACTTAAACTGTCCTTTACCTTATGAACAAGAGATGCTGATGACCTAAGCTCCATAGAGAGGAAAAACCATGAAAACTTAATGGGATATGGAGGACACAGAGGGAAGAAGTTGATGACTACTATCAGAAGAATAAACATAAGGTCATAATAATGGTCTGTGAGTCTGGGCAATTAAAAAAGAAATGTTGGTCTTTTCAGGATAAATGTACCAAAAATGTGCATCTCCAATCATGTGGCTTATTTTCTTTAAAAAATGGTTATTGTATCAGAGTATAATAAGGTTATTGCATTCAGAGTTATGACATTGATCCTACTCCACCAGGACAGTTCTCCAACACTATTTGGAGGTCATGGGCAAACTTCATTGAAAATAACATAATAACTATGATTGAGCATCATGGTTCTGCCAGGCAAAGATGTAAGTTAAAACTCAGAACCTATATGTTCCTCATTCTATCAATAGTATACCTTTACTGATACACGATACATAGCAAAGCAAAAGCCAAACACAAAACAAAGTATTACCCTAAATGAGCTCTCAGATGGGCAGGTTAAATTCATTTTTGCACATAAAAACAACCCCCATCCCAGAGAATCTCTTTTTATTTTTGGAAGAGCTCAGCTACAAAGTAATTGGAAGCTGGCAAAACACTCATCATCAGCTATTCCTGTTGGTCCCCAGCTTTGCTCTACTTACTTAGTCCAACATCTCTTTCCTCTTGATCTAACTCATTTTAGGGCTGATAATGGAAGATACAGTTGATGAGGAGCCCAACATGGCTCAGGAGGATGAAAGGTGGAGGCAGTCATGGCTTCTCATGGTTGGTCGTAATATAGCAGTAATGATTATACTTCCAGAGCTTGTTCGATATGGATTTCAAGTCAGAATAAACATTACTGAAAAGAGAGATAAAGGGGAAAGGGAGGTAAAAGATTCCTGTGAGAAATCCTCCCAGTATAGCAGAAGATGCTTGTCTACAGATCTAATTTGACACTGAAAAAATCTCATCTCTCCAGCAAGGTAAATCAGCTTAGTAACTTTCATTTAACAGAGCAGCACCAATGTACCTGTAGCTAGCACACAGAGGATAAGATCTTCAAAGCTGCCTAAAAGAACTGGAGATCCAATTCCCATTCAAATTATTGGGAACTGGGCAAAAAATATCCCTGAAATGGCTTTAAATCTCAGCTAGAGTATTTAAACTTTTATATGTAGCCTATCTGGGAATTCAGCATTGTCTGCCAATCTGAACCAGATTAAATGGAAGAGTCAAGCTAAAGAAAGTGTATTAACAAAATAGTCTTGCTGTTCTTCAGTGCAGTCTCCCTTGAGCAAAATATCTGCTGCAAGTTAGCTACAAAGACAACTCTTCTACAGGGTACTTTTTGCAGCGGTACTACTAAATTTGACTCTACTGTGGCACCTAACATTTTCCCATACTATCAAAGACCCCACTTCAGGTAAGCAACTTTGCATTTTCTGGCACTCTAATTTCAATTGCAGACCTACCTGGGTCCTACATGCCCAACATATAATCACAGAAACACCAGCTTGGCTTCTGTGAGCATAATTAAACATATTGCTAATAGCCATTTTTGGTCCCACTTCTGAAAGAATCAAATCACTAAGCAGAAGGTTTAACATATTGTTGCTGAAGGTCTAAATCTAGAAATAATTCAAAATACAATTCCACAGCTGTGTATTAAAAAAATAATAATGCCTTGCCACAATTTCAGGAGATTTCTAATTGGAAATGGGAATAGAATGAGTTTTGATCATTCAGTTTTCCTGAATATTGCGCACATTGCTCTTTAGTTATAAACATATCCATGAGAAGCTTAATCCACTGCAGTGGGAGTCCCTCTTAAAACTCAAAAGATTAGGATTAATACCAAGTCATCAATGAAACTATCCTATTCTGATAGCAGACATTAAAAAGCTGAGATTTAAAAACACTGCAGTTAGATTTCAGTTCTAGAACACATCAGATTGCATCAAATAACATGAATTTTCAAGTTATTTCCCAGAGTAAGAGCATGCCCCTTCTCTCAAATATCTTGTCCACTTATCTGCCAGTTTAAATATTATGCTTCTCTATGATGAACATTATGTAGGTGATTGTTGCAACTTGTGAAGGAATGGACTCCAGTGTAATGCACCGAAGGCATTTTATTAAGCATCAGATAATACTTATATACCGCACTATCCTGGATACAATACCTTAGTAGTCTAAAAGCATGCAAAACACAGTTACTAAATAAACCAATAATCTAAAGGCTTACATTAAAACTATCCAATCAGCTTCTTGGTCACATAGCAGCCATACAGTTGCTTTTGCTCCTTGTCTGCTGATAGAACACCTGCACTGCTGTCCTTGATGTTGGTTATCTACTAACAAGATGTCTTGTACTACTGTCCTTGAAGCAGGCCTCCACAGTGGAATATTTTTGGTGGAAGCCTTTTGCGGAAGTTTTGGCAGAGTACCTATTAGTTAGCCTTGCTTTTGCAGCATTACGCCGTGGTACCTACTTAAAGAAAGCAATAAGCAAGCTGACCATGATGATGTAGTGCACAAAGAGGTACACAACTTGGAGGAATGGTGTTAGGAAGGAGACAGGAGGACAGTCTTGGTTGGATTTGCAAACTGAAAGTAAAGGACCCACGGACCATGGTCAGAAAGGAAATCAGCACAGCAATGACATGGGCTCCACACTTGCACCAGTAATAAACAGGACAGACCCAGTTACTGCCATGGAGTTATGTTATTTAATTTCTAATTAAAGAGTCTACTGCCACTTAAGGGAGATGATCTGAGGTGTGTTCATGACAGTACTGTCCCACAGTTTCCACTACAATATGGAAGATCTAGACACCACTTCTCAAATATCAGTTCTTATGCCAGTAACAGACTTTTTGTTAAAGGAAAAATAATGCAGCTGAAATATATGCTGGAGATGATTGCACACACTCGAGTAGTTTGAAAACCAAATAATTGATCTTTAAAGCAAGTAACAAAGCTCTCATTGACTCCAGTGTGGAAAGAATAAGGCCTCAGGACTTCTTCATCAATCCTGGAGTATTATTCCTATATAGCTTGAGTAAGATCACATTAACTCATGTGCAAATGGATATATGGCTAGGAATATTTGTGAGATGATGCAACAGTTCATAGAAACTAAGGGATCTTAATGTTCTTAAATTGTCACCCCAAAAAATTTAAGTTTGTGATTTTTTAAATAAAATTTTATACCTTTGAGGAATTTTTAAAAATATATTTATAAAGCAGCAGCCCTAAATTCAGGAGAAATTCGACAACATTCAGAGTCATTAGAGAAATGAGAATTTTATTTGAGAAGTTTCAGATTTCTAAAGGATTAGCATTAATAAGTGATTAAATGTATTAAACTGTGAAACTTAACAGCATGCTTTTGTTAAAAGTATTTTGACTTTTAAAAAGTTTAGATATATAGTCACATGACTCTTTCAGCAATAATAATGGATGCAACACGCTTCATTATTTAAATGAAGCAGGCCTATTCTCAACTATATATCTTAAATATCTGTATCTGTTGTTTACCTGTTTATCTGTTTGTTTTCTGTTTTAGGGACTGTTTAACTTGCACCCATCACTTAGCAGCTTCTGAGTTCCTTCCATCTGTAATGATGAAGTCCCTCCTGGAGTGCCTGGCTCTTCTCTCTTATTACAATAAAGTCCAAACTGTAAAATCAAGGTGTAACATATTTTCTGTCTACATTAATTTGGTATATTTTTTCTATATGTAACTGGTTGATTTGTTTAAGAATGATGCCTGTTAATACAACTCTTACTATAGTGAAAAATCCTTTTCTTTTTTCCTTTTTCATCATTATTTTTTATGGCAACTTTGCAGTATTTTCTCCAGGATGATCAGGGGCCTGGAACATCTGCCCTATGAGGAAAATCTGAGAGAGCTGGGCCTGTTCAGCCTGGAGAAGAGAAGGCTGAGAGGGGACCTGATCAGTGTCTATAAGGACCTCAAGGGAGGCAGTGAGGAGGATGAGGTTGGCCTCTTCTCAGTGGTGGCCGCTGATAGGACTAGAGGAAACAGCCACAAACTGAAGCACCAAAAGTTTCACAGGAACTTTAGGAAAAATTTCTTGACAGTGAGGGTGCCAGAGCCCTGGAACAGGCTGCCCAGGGAGGTTGTGGAGTCTCCTTCTCTGGAGATCTGCCAAACCTGCTTGGACGCAGTCCTGAGCCACAAGCTGTAGGTATCCCTGCTTGAGCATACTGCAGTCAAAATCGTTTGAGCAACTATAGACCAATATGTGGTTTAAGCTCTAAGCACCCTAAGGGGCCACAATTGAGCACATATTGAATTTAATCTGTTGAGCTGGCCTGTGAAAAATATCTACTATCTATTTCTCCAGCATACACTTCACCAAATATCATCCAGGAGTGTTGAAAGACAATATCTCATGCCAGAGTTCAAGAAGGTACCTACTCTGGTGAAAGGATTGCCTTTTGTGACACTCCAAAACTCAACAGGACTATGCCCATCATGATCACAATATAGAACATATTTGCTGTCTACATGGAAAAAAATATGTTAATTATATGTAAAGGAGACATACATTTTAGGGAGGAGAATCAATCACAGCTTTTACAAATAGGAATACAAAAACAGTATTAATAAACTAATCTGCTAGAGGAAGAAAAATATTTTATTTCTATGAACTGTATTATCCACATGTTTTCTAGAAGTTAAATTTATTCTGGACTAAACAAGTTCACAAGTCCTACCTGCTTAAGGCCCTCTTAAGGTCTTAAGTAGAATTTGAATAATACAGAGACTTGTGCTGCTTCTCTTCCTCAGAAATATTCCTCTTCCAAGAAATATCAGGGAAAATGATTTTGCAATCTAGCATTGGACCAGAATTACTATGCAAGACAGAATATAAAAGTTCCCAGTAATCAAGGGAAATTACAGGAGGAATCTGCAGATGTCCCTCAAGATTAGGCAGCAATTCCGCAGAAGATCTGATACCAAAAGGAAAAAAACAATTAACTTTGATGTTAGGGAAATTTTGCCCACTAAAAATGGGATATAATTATTTGAATCAAAATGTAAAATAATAATGAGACAGTTTCCAAGAGCTATGGGAATTATCTATAGTAGTAAGCCTGTCTTTTAGAGACAGAGATTTTTCTTCCTCCTATTGTGAAGCCTGATCAGAAACTCAAATCAAATGCAACCCTTCTCTAAGGAACCAAATGAAAATGGCTTTTGTGAATAAATTCAAGTTATGAATAAATTAGAGAGAACTGAAATCTGAATGTAACTCACAAAAACAGAAAGAATGGTAGTAATGCAGGTAATATATTTGCTATGAGCTTTTAGGTCACCTCTCATTCGGTCTCCATTCTTTTCTGGATTTATTTCTGACCTTTACAAGTTCCTCAGAAGATGCCTTAACTACAAAACTGTTTCTCCTGAGTGTTATACTTACCATTTTCCCAATCATTGTCAGGTATGGGCCAGCATGCTGATTCACAGCAAAAAGATCAAGGAGCCGTGCGTACCAAAATATTATATCCAAGCAGTAAAGCAGTCGCCCTGCCGTTTGAACAGGCGTGTTGAACCAGCGCAAGCCAAAACCAATCATAAACAGAATGATAGCTATAGAATCAGTAAAATTCCAGTATTCATAAATCCACACTTTCACTTTTTGGCTGATTTTTCCAGGCTCTGAGATAAATACTTGAGCAGAATATGGA
>VZSV01000470.1:61130-72035 GCA_013398735.1 Nothocercus julius | reverse complement strand
GGTTGTGGAGTCTCCTGCTCTGGAGATCTTCCAAACCCGCTTGGACGCAGTCCTGAGCCACAAGCTGTAGGTGACCCTGCGTGTGCAGGGGGGTTGGACTAGATGATCTCTAGAGGTCCCTTTCAACCTTAATGATTATATGATTCTAAGTCCCCAGCCTCTGCAGTAAATCAGAGCCAAAAAAGCCTGCTCAGCCCTGGAGCATGTCTTAGGGCCTTCTATAAGGCTAGCTGTTAAACTTAGCAGCAGTTTCACAAAAACAACTTTCAAGGTAGATAAGAAAACTGTGTTTCAACTCCCTACCAATCATATTTTTCTGCTTCTCACATTACTCCTGTCATCTTCAAACTTGTTACATTGACTTTCTTATACAAGGGGACAATCTTCAAAAAAACAGAAAACATTGCTAGAAATTTTTATCAGGTAATAAATAGCATGTTCATTCTTTTTCTAGCTATACCTTTCAAAATATTAAGATTGTTTTGATTTAGTTTTCTCAAAAAATTTATCCCAAGTCAGCATAGAAACTTTCAGCTCAATCTCCAATTTTACCGATATATATATACACGTATCTTGGCACATGTAGATACTCTAGACTTTGACTTGTACATGGCTAGGTATTTATATTCCTCTGATTGGAAGCATTTTCTTAATTCCAAATTTCTCTCACTTCATTCTAAGTTGTGCATCTTCCTTCAAATGTGAGAAATTCTCACTCTACCTGAAACTGGAACAAAGACTCAGCATTTGTTATCTAGTACAAAGACAAAAAACAAAGACAAAAAAAAAAAAAAGCTAAGCTAAACAAACCAATTCCCATGCTGAAAATTCTCATGTGCAATTTCTTAATACTTCATATCATACATGTGTTTTCATACCTGTGTTTTACAACAGACATTTCAATAGTTCAAAGTCCACATAACTATCACATACTCCTTTATCATGTTATCTCTAGAAGTCAGAATTACTGAGATGTTTTCTCCTGAAGTCCTACTGCAGAATACCAATCCTGTTTCTATAGACTCACCTTAAGATCAGAGATACCTTGCTTGTCCATCCTTTAATCTTCTTATTTTTTTATATGTCCTATGTTCCCAGTGTTTAAGTTGTCACTTCAATAACAATGAGACCAGCTCAATTCTTGGAAGCCCATTAGAAACAATGCTTCAGACTTCCTGCTTTTCACATCCTAAACAAGTGAAGCATATACTTGTTAATATATGACCATATTAATTCAGGTAGAATATTCCATTTATTTTTTCCAAAATCCAAGAATGTCTTTCCAAAAAGTTTTTAAAAGAAGGATGATACACCTAATAGAAACTTTTATCAAAATAGGGACGGGTTTGTTCCATTTATTTCCATGAGATACCCTTAAAAGGATGAACACGCAAATACCTACTCTGTTCATCAAGTTCTGTTAGATCATACCACCTCTTCAGCGAGTATATTAAAATTGAGTGTTTTTCATCAACTATGTTTAATCTGGTAAAATCTAATAAAAGAGAGCTTTTTTTTTTTTTTTTTAAAGAGTGCAAAAGCTGCAACTAATCTCCATCATATGCACAAATCTGCTTTAGAGGAACTCCAGTTTCATTGTTTCACCATCTCCAAACATACACTTAAGACATTGGATTTCATAAGACTCTCTACCAAATTTTTTCCTTAGTGCCTTTGCAAATCTACAAGAAGCGACAGAGCAGTGAAGAGAGGAGCAAGGAATGAAACTGGTAATGACTACTTCTAGATTTCATCCCCCCTCACCCCCCACCCAACATATCCTTATCAATAAATCTGCTTGCCACTAAGCTTAGATACCTTTATTTTCCAACATAACTAAATAAGTCACATAAGTCAGTTCAGTGATGAAGGTTGGCATCAGATACAATGAATGCACATTCACCAGATGATGACATTTTTTAGCTACTCTTTTATGATGCTGTAGCAGAGACAGGGCTATACATAGGACAAAACTTAAAGAAATCTTATTTTACCATACAGGTTCTGGACTATAACTGAACAGAATATTCTGCCATAGTCTTCCCCTTCAACTTACAGGGTGTATAGGCAACCTATCAGAGTGAGCTTAAGTCTGTGCTTTGTTGCTTATTTCACAGTTATGTGAACATGGAAAGATAATTCCAGGTCTGCCTGCAGTGCAGCTTCCCTTCCTGGTGCCCAACACATATGGATTATAAAAGCATCTGCCAACAAAATCTTTTCCAGGAAGAACATGGCTTCCCTCCTCAAGAATAACTCATTTTTTGATCCAAATTAAGGATGACACAACTCAGGCAGGCATAAAAATGTCTATCAATTATTAGTTCACGTGATACATGTGCTTCAATAAGAAGCAAGAACAAGGGAACTCAAATACCAAGTCTTGAACATATAGCCAGGACACCACATGATCTTGGAGCTTAGGGTGTTTTCTCACTTGAATCATTCACTATTTGAAAAAAGTGGTTATTGAGATCTGAACATGGCTTTGAAAACTTTCAATTTGAGATGTCACTGTCTCTGAATGAAGAAACATTCCAAGTGAATAGGATGGTTTGCAGAATTTATCCTAGGAGAAAAAAAAAAAAAAAAAGTTTTTTAAAAGCTTTTATTAGATTTCGGAACTAGTCAAGAATATAATAGGTGGCTATTGTTAACTTGATGGTCAGACTCACAAATATCCAACCATTGATTCTCCCCAAATGCATTCTGTAAATATCTTTGGAGACAGTGCAGACCCAAAGAAGTGCAAAATGTGACAGTACAGCTTAGTCTCTCAGGACAATCATAAAATATTTTCTGTGTTTTTGGTGATAGCTCCATGGAAACAAGCATCCTCCTTTCTAAGGTAGAATATAACTGTCCAAAATTGAGGAATAAGATTTCAGAGAGTGCCATTGGTCTCCTTTATCCTATTTTCTTAAAAGAGGTAGGAAAATACATGAAAGAAATACAAAGGAGATTTGGTGAAGAAATACATTCTACAGCTTTACAATGTAGCCATCTCTCAAGAAGAAACCCTTAGTAGAAACAGAGTAGCAGTATATAGTTTTGCTGGATAACAATCACAAGAGAGACAAGCATGAGAAAGATACACTATTAGAGGATATCCACTTCAGTCTTTGCTCTTACCTCTGTATTAGGTGACTTGTGTAATTTGTGTAGCTAAACAGTAATGCTTTAAACATTTTCTAAGTTTCTGAGGAGCTTTAACACAAACTCTGCTGAGCTATTAAAGAGGGATTAAGGTCTGTAGAATAGTCAAAGGGAACACTGTCTCTCTACACAGTTTGCACTGTCATTCTTTGTATCTCTCAGGTTGGTTGAGAGATGACACACTGGAAAGATTTATAAGGGTACTCCTGGAAGATATGAACTCCGACTTGTCAATCCCCCAGCCTGGTGATGGGCGAGTAAAGAGTTACCAACTGAAACAGCGAAATTGCACAAACTCTGCCGATGTGGCAGAAATGCGATGGAGAATCACAGAGTCACAGAATGGTTGAGGTTGGAAGGGACCTCTAGAGATCATCTAGACCAACCCCCCTGCTCCAGCAGGGACACCTGGAGCACGAGGCACAGGGCGACATCCAGGCGGGTTTGGAAGATCCCCAGACAAAGAGATTCCACAACCTCTCTGGGCAGCCTGTGCCAGGGCTCTGGCACCCTCACAGGAAAGAAGTTCTTCCTCACATGGAGATGGAACTGCCTGTGTTTCAACTTGTACCCATTACCCCTTGTCCTATCTCTGGGCACCACCGAGAAGAGTTTGGCCCCATCCTCCCTACATTCTTCCCTCAGGTACTTGTACATGTTGATCAGATCCCCTCTCAGTCTTCTCTTCTCCAGGCTAAACAGGCCTTTCCTCATACAATAGATGCTCCAGTCCCTTAATCATCTTCACGGCCCTACGCTGGGCCCTCTCTAGAAGCTCCATGTCCCCCTTGTACTGGGGAGCCCAGAACTGCACCCAATACTCCAGGTGCGGCCTCCCCAGAGCTGAGCAGAGGGGCAGGATCCCCTCCCTCCACCTGCTGGCAACTCTCCTCCTGATGCAGGCCAGGATCCAATTGGCCTTCTTGGCCACGAGGGCACATTGCTGCCTCATGGTTAACTTGTTGTCCACCAGGACTCCCAAATCCCTCTCCATGGAGCTGCTTTCCAGCAGGTCAAGCTCTAATCTGTACTGGTGCCTGGGGTTATTCCTCCCCAGGTGCAGGACCCTGCACTTGTCCTTGTTGAACCTCAGGAGGTTCCTCTCTGCCCAACTCTCCAACCTGTCTAGGTCCCTCTGAATGGCAGCACAGCCCTCTGGAGTGTCGGCCACTCCACCCAGGTTGGTATCATCCTCAAACTTGCTCAGGGTGCCCTCTGTGCCCTCCTCCAAGTCATTGATGAACAAGTTGAACAGTACCGGGCTCAATACTGACCCCTGGGGGACACCACTGGCCACAGGCCTCCAAATAGACTCAGCATCATTTATCACCACCCTCTTGGCTCTGCCATCCAGAAACGATGAGTTTCTCGTTGATGAGGGAAACGATGGGTACTGTCCACAGCAGCAAGATAGGGAAGTGGGCAATCTTGTGGAGGCAGGGTGGTCTCACTTCGCTAAAGACTGCCACACTATAAAAACTCAATAAAAGAAAAAAAAAAAAAAAGGATACTTTTGCAAAACTCACCTTGCTGACAGTGCAAAGAGCAGATACTCTTATGGATCTTGCCTGAAGGTTCTAGAAGGATCACCTCATAAGGATGACCATAGCACAGTCACACAGTCACATACGTCTCCCCGGGGGTATAAAGGTATAGAAGAATTGCTTGAAAAGGGGGAACTTGGAGGAAAACTAGGGCCTAACAGGAGTTTTGGCATTACAGAAGCTTGCTTGGGGTGATAAACAGTTGCCACTTCCAGGATGGTTGGTAGGCACGGACTCTGCTCCTCCACGGTCCCCTAAGCAACACAATCTGCCCTCTGAGCAACCGCAGAGAGGAGAGGAGTAACAGAGGATGGAGCGGAGTGAAGACACCGCGGCCAAACCCTGTTGCACTCCCTGTGCTGGGCCACTGATAAGCCGCACAGTAGCTGCCCAATGGGAGGTATACGATAAGATGTCCGGTGCTGAGCCAGCAAGGGTGGCAAATCACTCCTTTCAGATGAACTTTGCTTGAACTTTGCTCATTATAAGCTCATTTTAATGCCAATACACATCCCCATCCCAAAAGTTACCTGCCTCCGAGGTACGACCACTCCTCACTGAGCATGCGCTCTAGATTTTTGATTGACTGTACCTTTAAATGAAAGCAAGAGATTTTTTCAGCAATCAATAACAAAAGTAGGTATGACTAGAGTCACTCAAGCTCCACCTAAATGTTAAAAAAAAGTATAAAAGGTGAACTAAGGAGGAAAGAAGGAGGAGGGAAGATTCCATCATAACTTCTGGATCAGTTGACGGGCTGAACCCCTTTCCTCCCCTTGAGTCAAGACACCACCTGAGGAGAATCCTGGAGACTGAGAGCCCTCTCCCATCTTCTGGGGTGAGTGATGATTGCACATTTGTACATCAGAGCTAGCTAAAAATCCCACGCTGTAGTAGAGAATTTCCTGTACTGACAACTGAAACCTGCTTTGTAAATATTGCCTTTGAATAAATCATTCTATTCATGAGCTCGACTACTTGTTTGGAAGGCAGTCAGACCTATAGTTGACAGACTGTCCGTGAATCCGGTGCTGCCAGAGTCAGGCCTATAGCTACCACAGTATTTGGTATCCCTATTAAGAGATGAGTCCAGCTGCCCCCAGGCCCTCTAACTTCTGAGGATCGGCTGAAACGCAAGGGGATTCTTACCAAATTCGCTCCCCCATACACACTTCAAACTGTAACAAGTGCATACATGCAATGCATATATATGCTTATCAGCTGCATGGCACCACCAGGCTGCCACCTCTGCAGGGAGTACAACAGAGTTTGGCCGCAGGGTCTCCATTCTGCTCCACTCTTTGTTTACTCTTATTAGCGTGTGCTAGGAGGGCAGATTGTGCTGCCTAGAGAACTGTGGAGGAACAGAGTCCATGCGTACCAACCATCCTGGAAGTGGCAACTGTCTCTCACCCCAAGCAAGCCTCTGTAATGCCATAACTTCTGTTAGGCCCTAGTTTTTCTCTAAGTCCCCCCTTTTCAAGCAATTCTTTTAGAGCACTCTAAGAAAAAAAATACACATTCTTAGCATGGCAACCACCATAAATCCACCCTGAGGACCTTCCATGTCATAGAAATTAAGGTATTTGGATAATACAGGCATTTATATTTACTATATATGTCTTTATTATTTATTTATTACTTATTTGGTTTATCACTGAATATGAATCATTACAAAGTTTGTTATATATAAATGAAGTTATTTGGATATTATTATTAACATTTCTTGAACATGCTTTGTGATGGTTCTAATGCAAAGTCTATGTATTCTATCAACATCTGCTTACCTTAACCTTGCCCAGTCTTTTATATTGCCTAAACTTCTCAAACTCATTTGAAAAGGTGTTCAAAAGCTTTTAAATTTGCTTCTACTTGTAAACAGATGAATGGGAAAAAGTGAATCAGCTCTGAAAACGCTCTTGAAGAAAAAGTAACATTCCATCCCATAACCCAGACTCCATGACTGGAACAAGCTTTGAGGAAAGTGCACATAAAGTGAATATATGCTCTAAAAGAATGTTTAGGCCTTTAAAATTTTAAAGGACTTACTTATTTTCCTATAGAAGAGCATATACTGAAAACAATCATAAAACAGTCATATGGAAGGAAGAAAGATTTTTGACACTGAAGTGCACCCTACCACTTGGATGGACTTTCTGTACAAGAAGCACCAAGTAGATCACAGAATGGTTGAGGTTGGAAGGGACCTCTAGAGATCATCTAGTCCAATCCCCCTGCACACGCAGGGACACCCAGAGCACGTGGCACAGAGTGGCAGCCAGGCGGGTTTGGAAGATCTCCAGAGAAGGAGACTCTACAGCCTCTCTGGGCAGCCTGTTCCAGGGCTCTGGCACCCTCACAGGGAAGTTCTTCCTTGTATGCAGATGGACCTTCCTGCGTTTCAGTTTGTGCTTGTTGCCTCTTGTCCAATCACTGGGAACTACTGAAAAGACCCTTGTCCCATCCTCTTGACACCCTCCCTTCAGATATTTAAACGTGTTTGTTACGGTCTGGGAAGACCCGAGCCGGGAAGATTCTTTGTTATACCCAGAGTGAGGTTAAGACACAAACGAGGTCAAACGCTGCCAATCAAGGAAATTTATTGAGCACTTATACAAACAAAATATTCATGTGTTGCGCTAAGAAAATAACAATAGCAAAGGGAGAGAAAGATAGGAAAGAAGGAAATCTAGCAAGCAGTTGAGATAGGATTGCAAGAGATAGCCACCACCATGGATCCAGCAGCGTCCCGTTGGTCCATAGTCTTCATGCACGTCGGTGGTGGGGGTCTCCGGATCGCCGTCTGTTATTGGATTGCCCAGTCTTTTATAGGGTATCCAGGAAGGTCGTTTCCTGGACAATGGTATTCCTGCATTGGCAGATTGGGGTGGTACACATGCTCCAACGCAGCGCAGCTGTTCCTTGACCTATCAAGGAGTGTGTGGAAAATCTCACTGTCAAGAACCAAATGCCCACAAAGGAGACAGAGGAGTCCTAAAACTTTATTCGAATAAAGCGAGATTCCACCGGGCATACCCCTGGGGGGTCTCTCAAATTACAGGAGGGCGCAGCCCCCTTTTATCCTAATTTCCCGACCGAGGGACGCCCTCTCCTTTTCCCCATTGGCCAAGGTACTCAGAAGTTACGGACTTCCAGGCCCGCCTAATGTATGTTGCTCCTTGATATGTTCCCCCTCCCTGGTCGTACATCGCATGTCTAATTCAAGTGACTTTATGCCTCCCCTGGGTGTGAAAGTTAATATGCATTAGCTCATTACGCTTGCGCCTACTCTACTAAGGTTCATTCTGTGGTCATTTATTGATAAGGATCTCTCTGCCCCTGTCCTGTTTTCCCCCAGGTCAGCTGCACCCACTTGCATACGCACAGCATGACCTCCCTGCCTGTACTCCCTCCTCCTGCTCACCAAAGAGTGTGGGCTAACTCCCTTATTTGCAAAGACACAGGCTGCTTTGTTCCACTCAGGAGCAACAAAGGATAGGCGAGCTGGGAAGTCTGTAACTTCCTGAGTACCTTGGCCAATGGGTAAAAGGAGAGGGTGTACTTCGGTCAGGAAATTAGGATAAAAGGGGGCTGCGTCCTCCAGCAATTTGAGAGACCCCCCCCAGGGGTATGCCCAGTGGACTCTCCCTTTATTTGAATAAAGTTTTAGGACTCCTCTGTCTGTCTCCTTTTTGGACATTCGGTTCTTGACAGTGAGATTTTCTGCACATTGGCACTGCTATTTTGCCTTCTGACCCATTGTGTAAAATAGGGTTAAGGCCAGGGAGCACATACACTGTTCTGAGCTAGCCAGAAACATGAAAAGTTAGCTAGGCATTACAGTGTGTCCTGAAGATTAAATGACCCATCCCCTTTCCCTTGACTATTCTCTTTACTAGACCTTTTGTTTAATGAGTGCTCTGACTTTCCTACTAAATGCTCATCCCAAACAAACGGTAAAAGGAGAAAGTTGCCCCATGTTATTAGCCCCCCTGCAACCCCTAACAACAGAGACACAACCAACACAAACTGTTTAAACTGCCATCACACTTTCAGACAGGGTTGTTTCCCTTCAATTTTTCCTACAGGAAAAAAAAAAAAAAAAAACAAAAAAAAAAAAAAAACCCTAAGGAGGCCTATAGCGGCTATATGGCGGAGTTGCATCGGTGCCTTCCCCGGAGCAGGCCTCCCAGAGCGGACGGGGGAAGTCCCTCGGTCCAGCGGGCCCGCCGAGTGAAGGCGGGCCTTGTCTTTTACCTCCGGTCTGGTCCCTTACCCCCTCACCGGCCTGTCCCAGCGCCACCCCGCCCCCTTACCTCAGCAGCTGATCGCTCCTTAACGCAGACCCCAGCGCCTCTCGCCATCACTCCCTCGCCCTGCGGCACTGGCGACCTTCCGCACTGACGCCACCAGCGCGCCACCTCGCCCTGCTCCACCCACGGACTATCGCCCAAAACAGCTTCAGTCACTTCCTCAGGCGCGGCAGCTCAGACAAGCAACATTTGAAGAGCACGGGATACCCCAATAGCTCCGCGCGCCGCTTAGCCAGGGAGAGGCTCAGGTCGCGGCTGCCGAGAGGTGCGGGCCCAAGGACACACTCGCCGCAGCACCGGAGGTGCACGGGCTGGGCTAGGCGTCCCGCCCGCCCCTGGGCCTGGCGCAGCCGCGGCTGCCGCTAGTGCCACTCCCAAACGGCAGGAACGCAGCGGCCCAACTGTTTCGGCCCACAGGGAGAAATCACAGCTGCATGTTGCTTAAGGAAAGCCACCGCAGCACCGAGGATGCGGGGCGACCTCAGCCCATACGGCCGCCCCACCCTGCAACGCCAGTGGTTCGAGGAAGCCGCTGCTCCCTGCCCTGCTCAGTCTCACAGGAACTGTGGGTGCTGAGTGGCGGAGCCACCGTCCTGGGAGCACACAGCACAGCCCCCACTACTCCTGAGGTAGCTGCAAGCCTTCCCTCAAGGCCCGCTATTTAATAATAATAATTAAAAAAAGCTATATAACCATTAATCCGTTTATTCAATGAAACACAAGGTTCATACAGCTCCATGCTAGTCATTTTTAATACATCAGCCAAGTACAGAAAGCATTGAAGGTGCATGGAGATTATGAAGAGTTAAAGAATGAATAATGAGAAAAGTTGACAAAAATCAAGCCTAACTAAATGAAAACCAATGAGACTCGTCAAGTCCTACTGCAAACTTGAATTTCCAAGAAAAAGCAAGTCTCTTAAACACATTAGAAAGTGAGGAAAGTTCATACTGAAGAATTTGGATTTTCACATCTAGCTTAAGTGATTTCAGAATGTACTACATATAAATAAAAATTACAAAACACTTCACATTTATCACATTTACTGCATATGAGGTATCACACTGCAGCTTATGCAGCATTTAATATTTTACACTCAATACCACATTGTTTAGTAATAACCTAAATTGTCTTGGCTTCAGCTGATGTTATGCTTTTCCTCTGTATACAATTGAGGAAGAGAAGAATGCAATCACCCTGAACAATACAACTTATCCCAGCCCATAAAAATACAATTGATGATTTTTAAGAACTCATAAATAAGACTGCAGGTAAACCACTACTTAACTCATGCAATTAATTTACAAGCTTATTCTGCTCCCAACACTTAACCTGTTACACTTCAAAAGGAAAGTATCAGGGAAAATTGTTATTTTCTAAATTAAAATTAGAAGCACATCACTATATATCTGACAGAAGTCAATAAGAACATATATTTTCCAAAAGCAAATAATAATAATAAAAGTCACTTTCAATGCGGGAGAGTGAAGAACAAAACCAAGAGAACAAAAGATACTGAGATTCAGTCAATGCTTTTATCATTGAACTTTTTGCAATAACATCACATTTCAAGAGCAACTATAGGCTGGTTAAAAGAGGCAGAAATTGATCAATATTACAGATGTAGCTACTCAGCAACTGCATAATCAAAATTTACCTAACCTTGTCTTATTTCAAGGAGCTTGAAAACTAAATAAAATGCTAATCTCTCTATCTAAGAAAAAAAAAATCAGAATGAAGGCAAAATAATCACAAAAAGTTTATAGAAAAAAAATGTAGTAGTACAATAGGGAAGCAAAAAAAGTCTTCTGTTGCTTTGAGGTGTACAAGGGCTTATTTTTATATCTGTTTATTGTAATGGCAGTGTTTCAGCTTTAAATAGGTCTTTCTTG
>VZSV01000470.1:0-16862 GCA_013398735.1 Nothocercus julius | reverse complement strand
TCCTGGCCTGCATCAGGAGGAGAGTTGCCAGCAGGTGGAGGGAGGGGATCCTGCCCCTCTGCTCAGCTCTGGTGAGGCCGCACCTGGAGTATTGGGTGCAGTTCTGGGCTCCCCAGCACAAGAGGGATGTGGAGCTTCTAGAGAGGGCCCAGCGTAGGGCCGTGAAGATGATTAAAGGACTGGAGCATCTATCGTATGAGGAAAGACTAAGTGAGCTGGGCCTGGTTAGCCTGGAGAAGAGAAGACTGAGAGGGGATCTGATCAATATGTACAAATATCTGAGGGGAGAATGTAGGGAGGATGGGGCCAAACTCTTCTCAGTGGTGCCCAGTGACAGGACAAGGGGTAATGGGTACAAGTTGAAACACAGGCAGTTCCATCTCCATGTGAGGAAGAACCTCTTTCCTGTGAGGGTGCCAGAGCCCTGGCACAGGCTGCCCAGAGAGGCTGTGGAGTCTCTTTGTCTGGGGATCTTCCAAACCCGCCTGGATGCCACCCTGTGCCACATGCTGTAGGTGACCCTGCTGGAGCAGGGGGGTTGGTCTAGATGATCTCTAGAGGTCCCTTCCAACCTAAACCATTTTGTGAAAGCAGGGATAGAAACTTCCTGCAAGAGCAGTTCCACCTTTAGGGGCAGGAAATAATAGTGAGTGGTATGTTCCTCCTTTCTCTTCCTCCAAACTAAACCAACATCAACAGAAGCTCCTCTTTTATCTGCATCTCACTCCTGTTCTCTGTTCTTATTCCTATGTCTCTGCTTGATTGAGAAACAGAAATTAAGAAAATGAAAAAGCCTTCAGCTATTTATCAAAACAGTCTCACTGCCTCCCACATTCATCTCTCCTAATAGCACAATAGTTGTATAGAGAAGAGTTGGGCAGGTACAAGTCTTTTTTTTTTTTTTTTTTTTTTTTTTTTTTTTTTTTTAAGAAGTTGAACAAAGACTGAATTGTTCAGGATCACATAGGAATTCTTTAGCCTTCAGAAGGCTGAAATTGGGATAGAAGCCCTAGGTGAATTATGCACGAGAGGAGAAGTGACTTAAAGACATGGGCAGAGTTGTAACTTCTATCAGTGGGATATGCAGCCTGGCAACCATATTGCAGGGTTAGTATGGAGCATGAAAACAGAAGGAATGCTGATGTATGGGTGATAGGAGGTTATGGAAATAATATGGTGGAATAACTGGTAGTCCCTTTAAAAGGCTAATAAAAGGAATTGCAGTAAAAATACTGTCCAGCTTTTTGGTAGAATTAGTATCGGGTCTCAAAATGTTATTTCCATTAAGTTTTGACTCCAATAAAAGTAGCTATGACTAATGACAGTTTTCTGTTTCCATATTTTTCCTAATATTAGTTACTTCCTATTAGGAACACTTTTTATTTCATCTTCTGTCAGTTATAGGCACCTGGTACTGGAATGTTCTCTGTCTAATGTCCCCATTATTTCATTTTCTGACTCTAGGAAGCTTATCTTCTATCTCTGGTGCATTTGATTCACTCTCTTTTTGTTTCACAGCGGACTAATTTTTCATCCCTTGTTACTTCATCTATTGCCAGGTGCTGATACTGACACACTGCTTTTCTTGTTTGCCTTGGTGTATAGTGTTCTCAGTTCTCACTGTAATTTCAATGTTGGTTTTCTTGCTTGTTATAGAAGACAAAATTAAGAAAATAATTTCTGTGACACTACTGAGCTGTGTACTTTTCTTGTATTTTCTTGGTAATCTGCATTCATTTTTCTGTGTCTGTTGATTCATAAAACATTTTGGTATTTCCAATGTTTGTCAGTAAAGCAATCTTCCCTTTTCAAATATTTGGTCCTATTTCCAAGTCTGTCCTCAATTTCAAATTTGTTCCTATTTAGTTATTGCTTCTGTGTAATCCTTCTATAAAATACTTTATTTGCTCTGAAAAAGCTTGCTTTACAGCCACTTACATATAGTTCTGTTTTATGCATATAAGCACTTAGTCACAGGTGTAATGACTGCTAACATACCCTCTAAAGAGGAGAGTTCTTAAAATGCTATTATAGAAATGCAAAAAGATTGTGTAATTTGTGCTCCTAAGGGAAGGAAGAAGTAATATGTAGAAGCAATAAAATTTGTCCATTCCTAAAGTATGGCCGCTCGAACATAGAGCTTTGCAGTTTCTTCCCTTTATTTTCTACCGTCCTTAGATTTTTATCAGAATTAAACAGGTCAGTTTTAAATTTAACTCACACTTCTGGAAATCTAGGATAAGGTGGTTATCACAATTCTCTCCTACCACCTCATCCATCCTTTCCTTTGCAGTTTATAGGTACTATATACAGAAAAGAATTAAATATTCCTGCCCTGCTGCACAGCTTCCAGGGAGCCAGGAGATGGCTCCTGGAGGTCACTGAAGAGAACGGCAGCAAATTTACTTTTACTGTGCTTTTCCTTACAGACTAAGTCACACACATAGGAGATGTGATTACTGCCCTACCCTTGTCTTT
The DNA here is from genome assembly GCA_013398735.1 of Nothocercus julius. Lineage (NCBI taxonomy): Eukaryota > Metazoa > Chordata > Aves > Tinamiformes > Tinamidae > Nothocercus > Nothocercus julius. Next base: position 14,384 of record VZSV01000470.1, on the reverse strand, counting down.
GAGATCCAGATTTTCAACCCCAGTACCTGTGTATCTTAGCCCTAGCATCCCTAAGCGATAGAGGAATTGGGTTTTGCAGATGGTGGCTTGCAAGGACTGCAAATATGAGGCTTTGTATGTTTTTTTTTTTGTTTTTTTTTTTTTTTTTTTATCACAGATTAAGAGAATGCTTTGATTCTTTCCAGATACAGTGTGAATGGTAAGTAATGCAGAAGAATACCTCGACGACGAAGACTCCGATTAGCTTTTTTCATTGTCTTAAAAACTATAACCTCTGCCTTTGTCATTCCCAACTCATATCTTTGCTACTGTAAAAATCTCATTTAGAGTATTTCAGTCTTCCAATATATCGTATAAATAAGAGCATGGAATCATGCTTCCCAAAGGAAAAACCTTCATGTGTGTCAGAAGATGATGCGTTTTAAGTTGGAGTTCCTTTGGAATCATTGAACAGATGAGAGGGAAGGCCCCTCTCTTAGGGTATGCCACTCTTCATCTGTTGAATGGGAAAAGGACAGAGTCTTCTAAATCCACAGTTTTCATCTCAGGCCTTCCCAGTAAGTGCCTTATGTCTCTAGAATACACTCAAACCTAAAGATCCCCCTGGGACAGTAGGGACACCATTGCTAGCATTCCCATCTCCCTTGGTATGGGTTCTGTGAACAGATAAGCTATTGGCAGAGTCAGTACAAGCTGGCAGGTATGAACAGAGATGCTGGTGCTATAGAGTGACTACCTTTTGCCCACATGGAGCTGGAAAGGCAAAAAAGGGTTTGGGGTATGTGTGGTTGTGTGTTGTTAGCTGTTTGTGTGGTGGTGTGTGTTGTTTGATTTGTTTTGTTTTCCTTTTCTTTTGTCTTCCTTTCTCCTTTTCCCCTCCCTGGGTTGCCCTAAGTGTATGGAGTAGAATGACATAGGAAGACAAAACCATCCAGGGACAGATTCTCCCTACTCCTATGGGACCAATCCTGAAGTGCTAGTTTGAGTGAAGTGCTTGCTGAAGTCAGTTTTGCTTGAGGAATACACTTAATTTTGGACTCAGTGACTTGATTATTTTGCTTTTTTGAAGTGTATTTGTTGAAGCTATTAGAAAAATATTATCTTCCTTTCACTGCTATTTATCCTGTCTACATTTTTTTTACTGTCTTTTGCTTTTATTTTTTAAAAATGTTCTTTTATTTTCTTCTAAATTACCTCAAAGCTCATGCATTTTTGAAGGAATGGGGAAGGTCTATTTTGAACATACCACAGGTATTGTCAGAAGACATGTCCTAATCTGAATAAACATGTTAAAAATGTGTGGCGGCTTCCCATGAATGAAAGCTAATACATAAACCTACTTTTAAGCTTCCCTGCAGGGTTGGAGGGGAGGAAAAAAAAGTACTTCAGCTTGCTCAAAATACAGCCAAAGATAGTGCAGTAGCATATAATCTTCTTTACTGTGCTGGTAAGTGATCTTGTGCAAGTAGTTTGTGAAGACTGTAAACAGGGCAGATTAAAAAAACAGGGCTCGCACTACCGACTGCAGGGGGAGCCCCGGGAAGCGCGCGGAGGGGTTGCCGATGGGAGGCGGGGTTGCCGATGGGAGGCGAGGCTGCTGGAGGCACGGGTCGGGCGCCCAGGCGGGACTTGACTCGTTGCTCCTGAGGGCCCCTTAAACCTACTAGAGCTATTTCCTCAGCTCCGCTGCGCTAACCTTGAGTAGCTACTGCCCGGGGAGCAGCTGGACGTTGTGGACAAAGTGGAGTCTGCGTGCCTGGCCCCGACGGGAACTTGGTCAGTGCGCAGCTTCACGCGCTGGGGCTGCTACTGCATCCTCTGCCAGCCACTGGCTCCTCGTCAGCTCTCCCGCAGCGGTTCTCACAATTTTATTGTTAACTTCCTTATGAGCAGAATACACAAGTTTGTGTATTCACAAATAAGGGGATTCCCCCACATTCTTTGGCTGACGAGCAGGACAAAGAGGGGGGAGACTGAGCGGAGCCATGACAGAGTGGAACAAAAGAGCCTATGCCAAGAAGAAAATTGCTCCCCCTTCTTTGGCAAGGGGGACAAACGAGTAGGGTGACCTCAGGTGAGAGCAGATGGAAGGAGGCAGGGAGTTTGGTGTAGGCGGGCCAGGAAGGCTGAGACTTCTGAGTACCTTGACCAGTGGGGAAAAGGAGAGGGCGTCCCTCGGTCGGGAAATTAGGATAAAAGGGGGGCTGTGTCCTCCAGGAATTTGAGAGACCCCACAGGGGTATGCCCAGTGGACTCTCCCTTTATTCGAATAAAGTTGTAGGACTCCTCTGTCTCCTTTTTGGACATTCGGTTCTTGACAGCGGGAGTTTCCGCACAGTTATTAGCAACTTTGGCAGGTTTAATGCAATGCTCCATAGTATGTGTGATGTTTTAAGGGAGGGGAGGGCAACTCTTGCAAAAAATAAATAAATGAAATTTATAATTTGTGTTTTAGAGAATAAAAATAGTATATACCACTCTACTACTAAAAATATATTGGATTAAATTTTGTATTTTTACTGTCCTTGAAAGAGCTAAAGCCTTTCAAATCAATATTTACCAAAGAAGGCAGTGTTGGATTTTTTTTATTGTTTAAGTTTTGTTTAAAACCTTTTCAGTTGATTTGATTTAATTTTTGATTAAAAAACAGGGCAAAAAACTTACTGCTAGCAAGGGTTACAGCCAGAGTGAGACTATAGTATATCTTGTTCGTTATGTAAACTTACTAAGAATCTGTCCAAATACAGCTAGATTCAGGTTTATAATAAGATTTTTTTTTTTTTTAAAGAGACTGGCCATCACAGTGGTGTTGTGATTGAACTGCATAAGTGCACATTTGTATTGTGATTTTAGTACCTTGCTGAATCATGCTGCTAAATCAAAAATGCTGTGCAACGTCAAGTATCTTAATATTAAGAATAAACATTTACATTAAAGCTTGCACTCTCCATATGTGTAGGATATTGGAAAGAAGCTGGGCAGAGAGTACTGGACTCTGCCATATGGATAATCTTCAAGTTATTACACATTTTTGCTAAATTAAAATCCAACTTTCTCCATTTGGTTCTCAAATGTCTCATCAACTGAACTTGAATTTGCTTAAAATGTTAAGGTCGCATTTAATGTTTAAATTCAGTGGCCCCTTTTCTTGTGCTTGAGCTTTGTATCAAGGACCAAAGATTGCTTAAACTACATTAGCCTGCCCTTATGATAATTTTGAGTTAGGTGCTACTAGGATGTTTGAGCATGGGGCATGCATTGCTGAATTCAACAGCTGTTTTTAACTGTTGTCTTCTAATGAAGCCATTAAAATGGAACATAATGATATGGAGCAGAACAGACAGCAACAGACCATCAGTCTACTTCTCAAGGCACTATGTAAGCCAAAGTTACAAAAAGTGTTTCAGAACAGCATTAGCCACACTGCACTTTGTCTCAGGTGCCAGAAACAAGTAGAAAAGTTTTTCAAGAACTTGAAACAGTCATCAAATGAAATTAAATTGATATAAAATCATGTATCTTCATTCCCTAAATAGATGAAAAGCCAAGAGCTGCTTTTTTTAAAGCTACACTATTAAAAAAACAATAGTATGTAGGTGCTAAAAGACTAAAAATGGTACAAAAACAATTCAGAAAAACATAATCTTACAGCATAAGTGCCAGGGCAGAATTTTGACTGGAAATGTGTGGAGTTAAGCTTTTGGCAGAGGAACAGTTTTACCAGGTGCCAGTTTACCTGATATAGCTGTTTCCCTAGCTGGTAATTGATGCTGAAGATGTTTCCAGTTTGCAGCCTCTCCCAGAAAACTTTATTACAACTCTATTCCTCAGGCCAAGCTTGCCAGTCCTTGTTTGGGAGCACACCAAAGAACTCTTTTCTAGCTGTATATTTCTGGGAGTCTCCAACTGACCTACGAGCAACATCACTGAACAAGCAATATGCTCCATGCAATGTTCATATCTCAGTGCAGACTACAGAAGCAGGGCAGTTTTCTGTGGTCATGAGCAACTTGTACCTTGAAAGCGCTGCACTCTTTACAAGTTGGAAGCTTAAGAAACATGTTGCAAAGGTAACTATTTTGATGCTGTTTCAATGTGTGCAGACCAGTACAGATCTTTGAAAAATACTAGTGTTTAGCTGTTTTACATGCATTAAATTTATTCAACCTAAAAAGGCTCTATAATTCACCCTGTTCTCTTGTTGCAAGGGCAAAACATAGTGATGCACTATAGTTTTTACTGAAACCCTCAAGTACATGCCAGAGGAGATCGATCGATCTATCTATCTGTCTAATCTCATGAGCTCTGTCTCTGGATGTATTGGAGCAATAGCTTATATCTGTTCTCCATCAGCACTGAGCATTTTTCTTTAGAGATATATTATTTAGAATATGTGAAAGTGATCTTTTTTAGCATGGAAATCCATATTTTTTTTCTCTCCTCTCTGCAAAGATGGAATCCAAACTTAAAGGAATGTGATGAGATTTGACATGGAAGAGGTATGAACATTTTATAGTACCACAAACAAATTAGAAACTTCACATGTTTAACATAAGCATTTCCAATTTGAAGGTCTGAAACAAGAGTGGAAGTTAGTGAATATATATGGGAAATGAAGGTCTCCTGTTATTAAGTTCAGCACAAAACCATTTTTGGTCTCTTGATTTGTGCTGCATAATATACTGTATCTTTGCTAACAGCCTTACTGCATTCATACCTCCACTTGACTTCATGCCTACAAGGAAATTTCAGACTGAAATTAATCCTTATCCCTCTTTGGAAATGTAAAACATAAAATTATAATTAAACCCTCAAAATTTATGTCCAGTTTTAATAGGTCTTTCCTGTTCAGCAAACTTTTATAACACAACTACTTCTACTGTGTTAGCAATTTACCCTGTACTTTATTTTTAAACTATTTTTCATTTTATTCTCTCATATTATTTTCTTAATGTAGGCACAGTTATGGCGCATTTCACATAATGTGAAATTTATGAAATAGTAGTATATTTCTATCTCAGTCTATCCATTTTTGCTTCTCTACAAAAGTTAATTTATACTTCTCTTATGAGAAGAGGAAGAAAGAAACAATGACAAAAAAAAGTATCAGGACTACATGCAGTTATGCTGAAGTAATAGTGCAGCAAACATTTTGATAATGAAAAAGTTGTGCAAGAGGCAGGTTGGGTAGCAGGCATTGCTCATATGAAAAGCTTGCACAGATTGATTAAAGCCCTTGGGCTAGCACTTACCTTGGTTTTAAGGACTCAGCCTAATCAGAGAAGGTGGTTAATTCAGATATAATGCTGTATGTACTCATTTTAAAAAATAGGTTTCACATGGATTTACAGCAGCAGAGAGTGAAAATAACAATCATGGCATAATCAACATGCTTCCAAATTTCAGTTTGCTAAAAGAATTCAGACTTCTCTCTAGTCTGACAAAAATGATTCAAAATCATGAACCACTGTAGAGGCTGAACCACTGCAAATTGTTTTGTTTTGTTTTTCATGAAATTCATTAAATGAATTGCAATTGAAAGCCATTACACAGGAGAAAATAGGTTGAAAACCTCTGACGATACTTATGTTTAACATAGAGTTATTTCCATTGGGCATTTGCTTTTGCCTTAGTTCTGAAGGGGGAATTTCAAAATAGACCAGAGGCATCTAAAGTCTAATGAGGGCAGGGCACATAAGTCTACACAGGGATCTTCTGCTGCTCACCCACCATCGGGACCATGTACACAGACATCTCCCATTACATGATGTAACACACAGCTATGCTCCACCACAGGACTATATATATATATATATATATATATAAATATATAAAATATATAGATAGATATTCCTATCTGCTCTACTTCTCTTATGGCACTGTTACTATGTGTATTTTCATCCTGAGGCCTTTCAAGAAAGAGAGTAGGCCATGGCCAATTCTCTAAAGGACAAATGTTCTAAGGCTGGCCATCCTAGTGTAAGCATGTCACAAGATGCAGAAAAAAAACAGGAGAGAAATAAATAAAAATAAAACAGGTGAGAGATAAATGAAGAAAGATAATATGCCTATATCATGATGAAGTATTTTCCAACTCTTTATAAGTGAAAAGCTATCAACGTTGTTAAGGAGGACCAATTAAAGTCAGAATATATCCCTGAACAGTAGAAAATTCCAGGCAGACAGATGAGAACTTAACATTGTGCCTGTACTCAGGAAGGAAAAGCAACTCAAATGCAAGAAGCCTTACCATGCCCAGACAAACCCACAGATTTGATACGATAGAGAGTTCAATGACTGGCGATGTAAAACTAGTAGAGCTTTAGCCTGAACATTTCATCAAACAAACATGATCGTGGAAGTAAAATAATTAATGTCTCAGAGGCCTTTGCAGGCCTGTTTAGCAAAGAAAGCTGCAACAGCCTTGAGTATGACTCAATTATCGAAGGAATGTATTGTTTGTAAAAGAATGTACTGTCTGTATCTTTAAGGTTTCCTTTCCTGAAGTAATTCACTCCCTGTTGTCATTTACCACATCCTGCTTAGCCTTTGTAGCTCTGGGAAGGACGAAGCATATAATCCAAAGGTATATCAGCTCCATGACCGCCTCACTTGGGCAGAGTTCCTATCAGCTGTCCCTCGAGTGGAAAAAGGAGCCTGTGTCTTTACAAATAAGGGAGTTACTCCACATTCTTTAGCAAGCAGGACTAGGGAGTACAGACAGGGAGGTCGTGCTGTGCATATGAGATTGGGGAAAAACAGGACGGGGGCAGAGAGTTCCTCATCAACAAAGGACTGACCAGAGAAGGGGAACATATCAAGAAGCAACGTATCTTAGGTGGGCTGGGAAGGCTGTAACTTCCAAGTACCTTGGCCAATGGGGAAAAGGAGAGGGTGTCCCTCTGTCGGGAAATTAGGATAAAAGGGGGCTGCGTCCTCCAGCAATTTGAGAGACCTCACAGGGATATGCCTGGTGGATGAGTCTCCCTTTATTTGAATAAAGTTGTAGGACTCCTCTGTCTCCTTTTTGGACATTCGGTTCTTGACAGCGAGATTTTCTGCACAAGGCTGCTTGTTTTGGACCTGAGCAGTGGATCCCTGAAGTAACTGGATTTGAGCACAGATCTTTAGTGCTCTTTTGAGAAATCCAGTGCTTGATATTTTATATCCTTTAACAAGTGTAATAATTCACCTCTATGGGACCTTAGCACATACTGAAGCAGCCTGAATCTTCTAGACTCCAAAGCCAAGTTTCCTCATGGCTACCACATAGAGTATTAGATGGCATAGCTACTTCCACTATAAACTTTGCTTTTATCTTTTGCTCTGCTTTGGGATTCAGCTCTTTGGAAAGCACAGGATAATCAGTATCAGTAACCTGCTGGATAATACCAGCCCTTCCTCACTTGACAGAAATAGCCAGAGGAGCATAGCAGCCAAGTTCAAATGCCAGCTGCATCCTTCCTTAATACTCTCCTGTGTTGTGCACATGTTTTAATCCAGTAGACACTACCAAGTTTGATTCAGGGAATATAGTCAATGCTAGCTTCCAAATCTTCTCTTCCAATAGCAGTTGTAACAAATGTGTATGAAAGCTATTTCTCCTTTTATTTGACAGTTCAATATCCCAACTTACTGACCCAACTTGCCTGCCATGATAAGTGTTCCTTACCATTTTTAAAGGGTGAGAATAAACAGATGCTACCCTGCCCCATGTGTTGCTAGGCTCACTTCTCACCTAACTTACATCACATCTAGATATTTTCGGTGAGGTGAGAAATGTCTGCAGGATTTCCCCTTCTCTTTATGATGAATCCATTATACTGGAAGAATCTGAAGTCCTTTCCTATCTGGTTTTCGTAGTCAGATATAAGGTATCATCAAGCTATTGCATATATGCAAGTCAAACAAACCCCAGTGGTTTGGTGAATTCAGAAATTTGTAGGATTCAGAAAATTCTAATAAAAGATAAAGCAACAGCTTATCTGCGTGCATGGGATCTGACTGCAAATAATTTTGTAGTATTCCTGTGAGGGACTGATTCATTTATCACACCAGTCCATCTACCCAAGGATGATAAGAGTCATAGCCTTGATCTCTTCAAAGTTGATAAAACTTGGATATTGGTTTGTGATAGTTTGAAATTGGTTTGTGATCCGCCACTCACTCCTTTGGGATAAACACAGAACTACAGAGTTTAACCAGTTCTTCTGCAATTCTTTTGACAGTGGCACTGTGTAAAAGAATTGTTCCTAGTTGTGGGTCATATGTCAGAGAGAACTATTGTATATTTCCCTGTGAGCTTCCTTCCTGCAGATTCATGATAGCTTTTTCAATTCTTACAAATACATATCTATGATAGGCATGAAAATCCCCAGATGTTTGGCCTGGGAACTATCCCTGGACAAGACTAGGAGTAGATTGAACCACCTCTTGGAAGCTGTGGCAGTAAAATCTTTGTCATTTTTTTCTTTGCCATTTTCTTCCCCTACTTCACTCTAAAATTTCTAAGTCAATCAGTTGTTTTGCCTGTTTCTCACTTTTATGATACTCATGTAGACTCTATAATGTGCCATTCTCCACAGACTTTTGAGATCCTGCTTTTTGCCTTCTGACACTACCCCAAAACCTTGGGATCTGGTCCAACACCTCTACACCATAATAGGAAAACAGAGGAAACAGGAGTCTATGAAGTAGCGTGAGGAGCTTGCACTGCTCCTAATAAGGAGCATATTGAGGAGATAGATTCTGCTAGGTAGCCGTAATCAAAGTCAATTGTCCCAATATGCTGTAGACATAACTGATAATACAAAAGCAACAGCCAGACTATGACGACTGCTTTTCTGACCATGCCGAGGCCAGCAGCAGCACTTGCATTTTATAGTTTGTTTACTGCACACATATCCTCTCCAGTGATAATTGCTCTGTACCTTGGGATTGATCACAGATGGTAGTTCATAAATCACTGTACAGGACAGACCAGACATGCATGGTGCTGAAGGACATGGCATTTCTCTGTACAGGCAAGGAGAGCATTTCAAGTGTTCTGTGTCTTCTACCTACATGACACCTGTGGGTAAGGGGAGACTGAGGTGGACCAAGGCTCACCAGCCTGCTATCAGCAGCCAGAGAAGCTGTCTTTGCAGAGAGCAATTGAATGAAGCTGGGGCAGGGGAAGCAGTGACTGATTAGGACACGTCAGTGGTATATTTGCCCAAGGTCCATGTTTCTCAAAGCAGGATGGGCTTGTCAGATTTGCTAATGCTGCTCTTAATTTTATCATGCAGGAGTTTTAGCCACTTAATATACTCTCTCCCCTGAGTATCATACACATGGACCCCATCTTTGCCAACTTCTTCCAGGTAACTTCACACACATGCAAATTCCAGACACATGTCCAAGAAATCATGTTTTTTGTGATACTCCCCTTCAACAAAATCTTGTGGCTTCCCAGATGTTTGACAGCTAAGCAGCACAGAGATAGAGGCAGGCTGTGTGAAAAAAGGATTCTCAATGCCACAATTTGAATTTAAACTAACCACCAGCACACAGTTTCTGGGAGAATGAAAAAAAACAAAGTCTTGGCAGTGCATAAGGGGTGATGGTGGAGAGCAGGGTGGAGGAAGTGGACAACCACATCCATAGAGCAGGAGATGAGACACCTGCAATGCAGGGTTATTCTCAGCCATCTTCCATCCTAGGCTCAGCAAAAGGTTTCTCCTAGCACAGTGGTATTTGAGTCACAAGAGGTGGTAACAGCACTAAAAACAGCTCCCAAGTTTGCTAGTCACAGGGGCTGCGTGTGAGCTGTTCCCCTTTAACCTCCCATCTTGTACTTTGAGCTGTCAGATAACACCTATGCATAAGTTGAAACTCCCTGCACCTAAAGGAGACCTGGTAGCAGTGCAATGACCAATGCACTGGCCCACAGTACCATACACCAAACTCCCTTCCCACAACCTCTCACTGTACTGGAAGAGGCATGCAGCCACTGATTCAGGAAATGCAACCACCCCTGGCAGTAGCCACAGTCTTTTCAGTGCCAGGATATTGTTCTGGTGATTTCAGTGGAGACATTCTGGATTTCAGGTCAAACTAACTGGGAAACAGTTTTATTTCGCTAAAGCTTTGGGGATTTTTTTTTCCTTTTTGTTTTCCTCTCCTTGAACTGCAATGCAAACAAAATCTGTCACGTGTTTTCAGGAAATGGGACCATGTCAACATGCCCATGGGTGGCCTGCAGCGCAAAAACTCCAGACTGGCATTCCACTCTTCCTTCTCAACCGAGGAAGAACTAAAGTTTGGTTGGGATTTATAAGGTATGACATATCTATGGTCAGTTCTCCTTTCTGCCTGATGTGGCTTCCACATCCTGAAGAAATTTCCCTAGGCACAGACTGCTAGACACACTCATATGGGCTCCCTGTCCTCTGCAATTTTGTCAAAACTGATTTATTTCCAAGAATTATTATGGTTTGGATATAGCATTATCTTCTGCCAATATTTCATTTTGCAAGCTCTAATTTATGTTAACGTATCATCAGGAATGTCCTCAGTTTATTAAATGAGATGATAGTATGAACACTGTTATGTAAAAATACTTATAACTTGCTGCGATTCAGTCACTTACCCAGCTTGTCACAGAAACAAGCTCATAAGCATCCTAGGTAAGAGATCATGGTGAACTAGTTTGGTTCACTGGGATTTTAACGTAACCTTTGTTTTGGCAATTCTGTTATCATTAACACCTATAGTACGAGACTGTGACACTGTTGGGAGAGTAATTTAGACTTCAACAAAGTGCTAGGAATAAAAGCATGGGGAAATGAAACAGTTCCCTGGAAGGAACAGTATAGACATAGAGAAAATGAGAACTGAATTTAATAAAAATAACATTGTTCTCCCATTTTATACTGCAAAATATCTGAGAACAAGGGACCTCACTTTGAAGAGAAAGCATGAGCCATGCAGCAGTAAGGAAGAACCTCTCCTGTCCCACTCAATATTGCATGTGACTGTGCTTCCAGGCGTCTGACAGCTTCAATGTGCAGAAGCCAAGTTTAAGAGGAATAAAAATAAAGGAAGCTTTAAGAATGTTCAAGGTGCTCCCAGCCACATGGCTTTTCATTTATGCTGACAGTCCTCACTTCCTCTAACAGCATTTTGACTGTTCAGCAGCTGAGTTGAGCAAAATGTCATGATGCTTGAGAAACTGCATATCTTTAGTGTTCACCCTGCAGCAGCCCTGGGCAGCAGACACATCATGTCCCCTTACATTTCCTAGATCAAGTCCCCTCTCTGTTTGCATTTGGTTTTATGAGCTCCTTGAATGAATAGCAGAGCTGTTTGAGGCTTTCTGTAAAACATGTTGATCTCCTGGCCCTCTCATGTAACCTCAAATCCTATCTGTTATCTCCCCCAGCTTTATTATCATCATAATTGTTTTCTAGAAGGAAAGTCCTTCTATTCAAACAACTCTGACTCAAAGATGAATTAAAGGTGCTTTGCTAAATATCTTAGCACATCCTGGGATGTTTTAGTTCTTCTGCTCTTTACAATCCATTTTGCTGTGTCTGAACTAGACCATAAACAGCTTGAGTCCAAGACTGATCTTAAATAACTGGAGAGAGAGGATGGTATGTAGGAAATGATAACTGAATTTTTATTGCACTTACTACAATGTCTACATCCTTTGGATGTAAAGGCCCAAAGCTTAAGAAAACAGAACAAACATCTAAAGAAGAAACCTTAAAGGTTCAAGGTTTTGGAATCAGGAAAATGTATGTACTATTATAACTAATAAAAAGGTACTAACCTTGCTGGCTATTCTCAGCATCCCTGGAGTGACATTAAGCTACATACTTTTACAAAGAACATTTAAAAATATAAAGAAAAGCAAGAACAATGGTCACTGAAACTGATCCAACTATAAAACAGGAAAGAAAAGGTTTTTTTTTGTTTTACTGCTTACCAAGGTTGCATCCAGACTTGTCTCTTCTCAATGAAATAAGCTCTGAGAGACAGAGAATGGAAAATCAATTCACTTTACCAGCAGTGGACCATGCTGATGTGTGTCCTACCAAGCCAGTGGAAAGCTGTTTTGACCTGGGTCACTCTCTTCCCTGAAGACACTTTTGTTTTCCCAAATTACTCATCATTTCAGTTTATTTTCATGCAGCACTTTTACCCCCAAAATGGACATATGTCAATTTACAGACATTAAATGCAGAAATGGCTTTCCTTACCAAGGAGAAGTTTGAAAAAAATATATATCTTCCAGTCTAACTAAGTATGTTTCTAGTCTAGGCCAGTTCACGTCTAGCTAAAGGAAATGTAGTTGGAGCAGGGCTCAATGTGTATAACTGCCTGGTGTCACTGGTGCCATTCCTGCACATGGATAGTGACTGTGGCACTGATTTTTCAATCAATCAGAAGGTTCAGGCAAGACACGCTCCTGAACCGCATCCCTAAAATAAGTGGAGGGGTGACTTCATTTGGGCAAGAAATCATAGCGGTAGTTATCATACTGTCTTCTGTATATAAGGCAAAAGAAATTCCTCAGAAACTCATCATGAGATGTCAGATGTAAAACAACTTGCCAGAGAGGATCACACAACTCTAGTGTGATGTCTTAGACCCGCTTTCTTGAATCTTTCTTTATGAGAAACCGAAAAAAAAAAAAAAAAAAAAGGCAAAGTGACTGCTTTGAAGAGCTACAAGAATATGCCGTAATAGTATCTGTTCTGAACTGTATAGGTTATATTTTCCCATGACAGCAAATTAAATGCTATTATTTTTCAAGAATTATTTACCATTAAAATTACACATCAAAATAGGATGGAGGCTATGTGTATTGTCAAAAATGCCATTAAATGCCATAGCTCTTCTTTCAGATGAGAAAAAAAGATTTGGCCACCATGGGCATGTTTTATCCAGTGATCACTGGTGCTTCAAAATATGGAAATAGCAAGCAAAATGCTTGCAACAGTTATTTCCTACAGAATTGCTGAAAGAGATATAGTGCTTTGTCCATTCTCAAGGCAGCAAAGACATGTCTATGTAAAAAGTGTATCATTCTCAAATGGTTTGATATTTTTACAGTATCTTACCTTGCAAGTGGAGGCACTTAAATTTAAACTTTCTGAAAAACTCTGCCTAAAATTTATGGAACATGATAATGAGTATTTGCTTCCAGATGGCTGTTTAGATGTCATACATAAATGCATGTAAAATGCAGATAACACTACAGATAACTAACAACTTGATGTTTGTCCTGCTAGCTCATTAAAGGAGACAGTAAAATAATCTAGAGGGGCAACAACCAATGGAATAAAAGGGCAGCCACAGATGAGGTAAGAGAGGCAGTAATGAGTGTAATGACTATCATTTGAACACTGAAAATTAATCATTAGAAGGGCCAATCTCATGGTCCTTCTTGACCTTTCATATCCTTTCAAAACAAAGGAAATTGCTATGGTTTAAAGAGTGGAGCTTGGTAAATATGTGGATACTGAAGATTTGCAACTATTTTTTTTTTGCGTTGGATTCAACCTCTTTGAGACCAAGGAATGTAACTATCACCTTTCAGTTAAGTTGGTTATACAAAGCAAATTTTAGAGCATAAAAATAGAATTAACAAATCTTAATCTCCTTAAATTCTCTCCAACCTTCCTTTCCTAGAATGGGTGAAGCAGAACAGAGGGTAAATACCACCTTCAAGTGTTTTAGTCCTTTCTTTACTTCATCTACTCTGCCTGTGAAACTTATCTCTTCCTATGTGTTCTTTGACCTAAACATGTGTAATGTTTTAAAAGGAACATTCACAACAGACAGAATGGCTTTGTAGCCTCAGTTCTTCCCACAAAGGATGTTACGATGATTAGGGATTGGATGTTACTTCATGCAGGCTGCAGTAGCCATGCTGACAGGTAATCCAGGATAAGGCTAGAAGATAGAAATTTTAGAAAGGTTTAGCCTGCTTTTTGGCTTTCAGATAGTCAAAGTCATTTATTTTTGTTATGTATACATTTATTACTTCATAGGCTATATGCACTATTGTATCTGCATTGTTCCACCAGAACAGTTCTGCGAGATCATGCTTCTCTAACACAAACTACACAAGCACTTCTGCTGCTCCACAAACTTGTGGCTGTTAACCCTTCTGCTCCCCATCAAGCAATTTGACAAGAAGATCTAAAGGCAAACCAAACAAGCTGTAGTTATCTAACAATTTATACTTAGTTTTGAACAGACCAGCTGCCAAATGCTTCATAACCTTGGCACAAATCTATGATAGAATTTTTCTCCTGGCCCTGTTTCACTGACATTTCCAACCTTATTTCTTTGTATTTATTGCAAAAAATGGCTCTTTTTTTTTTTTTTTT
>VZSV01000469.1:46683-56840 GCA_013398735.1 Nothocercus julius | reverse complement strand
CCCGCGCGCGGCTAATGACAACAGCAGAAGCAACAACAGCAACAGCAACAACAACAACAACAGTAACGTCAACAATAATGATAATTATAATGATAATAACAATAATTAATATAAATAAAAACCTCCGGTGGCTCAGGCTGTCCCGGCCCCGCTGCCCCCGCGCCCCGGCTAGGACGGAGGGTGGGCTCGGGCTCCTCTCGGCTGGCTCCTGACACGCCGGGCATCCAAGGCTTCCCGTTGCTCGATGCTACGGGAATTCCCGTGCCCCTTCCCGACACCTCGCCGCAAAGCGTGGGAGTGCCCTTAAATCCCTCGGCCGGGCACCACCTCCCCGGGCCGCCCGGCGATGGAGCCCTACCCGGGTCCCGGCCGCCCTGACGCTGCCCGGCCCCGGCCCCTCGGGCACAGCGACACCCCGCAACCCGGGAGCATCCCGCGGCTGGTGCCGGCCGGGCCGCCGAGGCCTCCAAGGGGTCCTCTGGGGGTCCCGGTATCCCCCCACCCGCGTCCTCCACCTGTCCCGTTTTCCTGGCTTTTACAGCGGGGTAGAACCCGTTGGAAAAGCGGGAGCAACAGGGAAGATTCACGTCCCACCTCTCCCCGAAGGAGTGGGCGACGTACGGGCTGCAAGCGGGAGCCCTGCTCGCCAGGCCCCGAATCCCCTCAAATCGACGCAGTTATAATGACGATGGATTTAAAATAACTAAATTAGCTGCTAATCCAATTGCCAGAGTCCGGCAGCCCCGAGAGCTCAATCCCCGGCGACCGGCACCTCCGGAAGGACACGGCAGCTCCCCGAGCCCCCAATATTCGCCCTGGGCGGCGGAGGGCGGCGGCAGCGGGCAGGTTTGCCCGGGGCCCCGGGCACGCGCCGCCGTCGGGAGCCCGGGCCGGGGCATCTCCCTGGGCTCAGCGCCGTCCCCGGGGCTGCGCTAGGGCTGTTCCCGGTGATGCCGGCCCGGGGCCGGGGAGGTTCGAGGCCTCCACTGTGGCTCGTGCCGATGGGCCCCGAACCGCGGCTCCTGCTCGGCCGCAGCCCGTCGCTCCTTCTTTCAGGGAGGAAGGAAAACAGCAGGGAGAATATAATGATTAATTAAGGATAGGAAAAAAAAAAAAAAAGAAAAAGAAAAAAAGAAAAAAAGAAAAACAACACGGAACAGAACGGAAAGGGAGGAAGAAGAGACGCGGTGAGGCTGCCTGCCCAGGGAAGGGCCGAGCCCGGCATTGCGGAGGGATGGGGCAGCCCCCAACTCCCGAGGCCGGGGCTGAAGCCGATGCCGATTTTGGAGCTGCGGCCGGGCTTGGAGACGGGGTTGGAGCCGGGGCCGAGGTTGAAGCAGGGGCTGGGGTTGGGCCAGGGCTGGAGCCGGGGCCGAGGCCGGGGCTGCAGTCGGGGCTAGACCCGTGGCCGCAGCTGCGGCTGGGGCTGGAGACGGGGCCGAAGCCGAGGCCGGGGTTGGAGCCGGGACTGGGGCTGGAGCCAAGACGGGAGCCGTTGAAGCCGCCGGGGCCGGGCAGCCCGTCTCTCCGCGGCCGTTCCCGGCCGGGCAGAGGCTCATTTTGTGCCAGAGACGAGCGATTCAAAACGCAAAACAGAATAAAAAAAAACAAATCCAAGCAAGCCCTAAATCCGCCCCGCGCTCTGCGGAGGAGATTTCCGGCCGTTGTATGTGGGATCGGCTCCCAGGCTGGTTCCCACCCGGGGGGAAAGGCAGAGGGGCCGCCGCCCAGGCGCTGCCGCAACGAAATGTCCTTTCCCCGGAGAAACCCTGTGTGTCCCCCGCGCGCGGAGCGTCCGCGCAGGTTCCGCGCACTCACCCCGCTGCTGCGCTCCGCTGCCGCTCTTGGCTTTAGCGCGCCCGCGACACCGTTTTATGGGCAGCGGCAGCGCGGCTTTGGCTGGGGACGGGGCACACTTCGCTGCAGAGCAGGGGAAGGGGAATAAACACCCGCGTGCGAGCTGCGGCTCCGGCGCTGCGCCGCTTTCCGGGGCGAGGAGATCCACGCTCCCTCAGCAACGCGCACCCTTTCCTTCATTATAATAACTATTATTATTATTATGCCTATATATTAAATTACTGTTGCAACTGTTGTTGTTTTGGTTTGGGTTCGTTATTGCTATTGCGGTTTCTATTGTTCTCACCCAGACTATGGCGATTTTGTTTTTATTTCTAACGCGAGGAAGCAGAAATAAGCCTGGGGAAGCCCGGCTCGAGCAGACGCATTTTCCAGCCGCCTCTCGCTGGCTTCGGAGCCCGACAACCCTCGGCAGCGAAGCCCAGAGAGCCGGGCTGTGCGCCCCGGACGCCGGGGCCCTTCCGTGTGCCAGGCTGCTCTGGGAGGGGGAGGGAAGAAAAGGACAAAAATTAAAAATATTTATGTATATACAAATCTATTCCTCCTTTACCTCCTGGAGGAAGGTCGGGCAGAACGGTGCTGAGAGCAGGGACTCGGGAGCCGCCCCCCTGGCTCGTGGGGGCTGAATCCAGCGCAGAGCCGGGGGTAGGAGCGCTGCGGCCGGGCTTGCCTTGGCACGGCGGGTTTGGCACGGCTCTGCGCGCCTTGGCACAGCTCTGCACCGCCCGGCTCGCCGGTCCGGGCTCGGTTCGTCTCAGCGCGGCTTGGCAGGGCTGCCTTTCCCCGGGGTGGCGGGGAGGACCTTCCACTCCGGCGGCCTGGACCCGGACCCGAGCTGCGGGCGGGGAAAATCGTTGGCAGCGAAATCGGGGCTGGAGGATTTTAAAATATATTTTATGTATGTATGTATGTATGTATGTATGTATTTATTTATTTATTTATTTATTTATTTTCGGAAACCAAATCCGCCGATCGCATAAAGTTTCGAGGTCGTGCTCTCCGCGCAACGGCCCCCAACCCGCTGCTGCCGGACTCGGGTCCCCCTGGGCCGGGGAGCCACTGGGGCGGCCAGGGGAGAAGGTGACTCTGCTCTTCCTCCCTTCCCCGCAAACAAACGGCCTTTCCTCGAGAAGGAGCCGTGACTCAAATCCCAGCCGCTCTCCCAGGTGCAGCCCCAAAGCCGGTGCCGCTGGAAACGAAATCCCGGGCGGAGGCCGCGCGGGGGCCCGGCCCAGCCCCTGTTCGGCCCGCCAGGTGCCGGCGGAGGCCGTGGCCGCGCTGCAACCCTGTCCGAGCCGGGCGCCCGGCAGCAGCTCCCGGCCCATGCAGCGCCCACGCGACGCCCCCTCCGTGGGTCTGACCGGTGGCACCCGCCTGGGGCCCTGCACAGCCCCATCGCTACGCGGGACGGTCCGGTGCACGGGTGCGTGTCGCTGCCCGCACCGAGCAAGGGTACCACCGAAAGGTGCACGGGTACAGGGTGTCTCTGCCCGGACACACTGGGACAGTGCACAGATACAGGCTAAGTGGACACACACACGGTGCGATTATCCTAGGACACAGGGTGACGGTGCCCCGTGCAACGTTAGCTGTGCACCGGTGCAGAGCGGCTGTGCACGGCTGCAAGCGCACGGGGTGCAGCGTGAGCGTGCACGGGTGCGGGCTCAGTATGCACAGCAAGGTGTGAACGAGCATGGGCGTCACTGCTCGCCCACGGACACGGGGGATGAGAGGGAGGCAGCGGAAGTGTGAATAAACACCATGCAAGTGTGCGCAGGCACGATCTAAACGTGCACGGCACCATGCAAGCGTGCACGGTACCATGCAAGCATGCACAGGCGCGATGCAAGCGTCCACGGCACCATGCAAGTGTGCACAGGCAAATGTACACGGGCATAGGATAATTGTGCACGGGCACAGGGTGATTGTGCACGGGGACAGGGTAATTGTGCACAGCTACAGTGAGAGTGTGCACGGAAACGGTGTCGTGCCTTGCTACGCACGGTAACTGCACGGGATGCGGTGCAGGCATGCAGGGGACAGTGCCCTCGCGCACGGGTACAGTGTAAGTGTGCAGGGACAAGGTGTGACTAGCCACGGACACCGGGTGCCTGCACGAGTAGAGCGCTGAGGGCGCCCGGGGACAGTGCAGGTGTGCCCGGCTGTGCCCGGTGTGCAGCGGGTGTCGCCGTGCCCGTTGGTGTGCGGTGTTAGGGCACGGGCACCGGGCCAGTGTGCAGGGCGGGGGTGGTAAGCGGTGCCGCGGGGCACGGGCACGGCGGGACCGTGCCCGATGTGCTGCGGGTGCGCGTGGGCGACACGGAGCTGCAGGCGGGCAGGGTGCGGCGGCAGGGACGGTGTCCCCGGGTGGAGACGGGGTCCCCTGGTGGGGAAGGGGTCTCCGGGCTCCTGGCTCTGCGGCTCCCGGTGCAGGTGGCCGCTGCACTCTGGCGCGGGACGCGCAGAGTCGGGGCCGGTGCCATGCGTGGGAGCGGCCTCGGGGGAGCCTTGGGGACCCGAGGGAGGGTCTGGGGTTTCCTTCGGCCCGAGGGGGGTCAGCCCTCACGTGCCCCCCTCTGCGCAGCCCCGGCCGGCACAGATTTCGTTTGCCACTTTTCGTGTTCCCCGTGGAAACGAAGGCGGCTCGACGGCGCCGCGTGGGGCGGAGGGGGGCCCGGCGGCAGCCCCGGACAGCCCTGCGCCCCCCCGGGGCATCGTCGCCCCTGTCCCATCCCGCCGCCCCGAACGAAACCCCCGCGCCCGGGACCGCCGCTACGCCGGGTCGGGGACTCCGCTGGCCGTGCACAGCGGGACCCCAGCCCCGCTCCGGCCCCGCTCCCGGTGTCGTTCCCCCATCCGGGATGTCCCTCGGGGGTCCTGGTCGCCCCTCGCCGTTGCCCCACGGCGAAGCGGCCGCTCCTGGGGGGCGCGGGGCTCCGATCCCCGGGACGGGCCAAGCAGCCTTCGAGGACCGAGGCGGGAGCGGCCAGCGGGGCGGCCCGGGGCGGCTGCGGAGCTCGGGGCTCAGTCTCTCTGCATCTCCGAAACGTCCCATTAATAGGGTCCTTTCGGGGATGCAATGAATCCTTCCCGTGCCCCGCGCCCCGCCGCCTCCCTTTGGGTTTCGAGAGCCCCCAAGCAAGGTCGGACCCCAACGACGGCTCCCGGCCCTCCCGCCGCCCCCGGATCCAGGAGCGCCCGAGCGCCAGGGCTCCCCCCTCACCCACCGCCCCGCGGCGGGGACACCCCGGCACCAGCTCCCCTGCCTGGGCATCTCTGCTCCTGGGATCCCGCTCCCGGTGTTCTCACTCCTGCATCCCTGCTCCCAGCATCCTTGCTCCCGGCATCATCCTCCTGGGACCCATCCCTGCTCCTGGCACCCATTCTCCCAGGATCCCTTCCCCCAGGACCGCGGCCCTGGATCCCTGCTCCTCTAATCACTGCTCCCACCCTGTTCCGGGGACCTGCCCCTTGATCCCTGGGATCTCCACTCCCTGTCCCGGCCATGCCCGCTCCACCCTGCTTGGCATGGCAGTTGCACAGCCCCTGGCAGCGGCCCGGCCCTGGTGTGCACTGCCTTGGAGAGGTGCCAGCTCTGGAGCCAGATAATTGAAAAAATAAACACTGTGAGGGGGGACAGGAGGGCGCTGGGGCAGCACTGAGCCTAAGGGCGTGCTGATACACACACACCTACCCCGCTGCACCCGCACAGGCGCCCGCACGCTGCAAGCACAGCCCTGCACAGCCCTGCACAGCCCTGTGGGACAGCGGGGTTATGGCTCCGGTGCATCCTCACCACCCCCCACCCACCCCAAGCAGCTCTGGTGCCCCAGTTTCCCCCTTCCAGGCGTGCAAGGCATCACTGGGGCGTGCAAAGAGTGAAGGTGAGGTGATGGAGACGAGGACTCCATCCCTGCAGCCACACGCTCGCTAAGGCGGGCGGAGAGGAGCGCGCACAGATGAGCAGGTCGCCCCAGTGCCGTGGCAGCTCTTTCGCACCACAGCAAACCGCTCTGGATTCTGCAGGGTTTCACCCTTGGTTGTTCCTGTGCCTCCTGCACACCATGTCCCTGGCAGGTGACAGTACACATGGCCCCAGCGGGGTCCGTGCTGGAATGCAGGAGTCGTGGGCACCCGTGGGCACTGCCAGCTGCAGGAGGGGCTGGGATCACATCCCATCGGAGTTGCTCCCACACTCCTGTTGCCCCCCCAGCCCCCTTGCCCTGGGCATCTCTCTCCTAGAGCTCCAGAAACAGGAGCCTTCCAGTGATCTCCAGCCCAGCACTCTCCTCTGGTGACAGGGTTTTCATGGCCCTGTGTCCCTAACAGGGCTCCTAGGAGCAAAAACAAGCATAAACCAGGTCCCTCCGAGCTGCTGCCCCCTTGCTGGGTGCAGGTGGCTCCAAAACGTGTATTTTTTCCTCCATCCCAGGAGGAATCCCGGGGGGTCAGACACAAGTCCCGTCTGTCCGTCCGTGCCCCCGTGCACACGGCGGAGGCGGAGGGGCGGCGAGGGGGGCTCCGGGAGGAGCGTCGGCAGTGGCCAGCCCAGCTTGCAGCTATCACCGTGCTGCAGATAATTGGTGATGATGGTGAGGAAGGAGCAGGATTGGGCTTAGCAGATGTTACCGGGAGTGCTAAGTCTTAGGCGGGGAGGACGTGCCAGGAGCCGGCGCCGACATGGAGGACAGGCAGCTGCAAATGGGGATGAGGACGGGGCACAGCACCTGCCACGGACACCATGGACATGAACTGCTCTGAGCAGCGTTTCACTGCAAATGTCTCCCCTTGGGATCTGGGGGGAATCCCCAGGAAACACAGAGTAGGGCGGCGAGGAGGGTGACACGACACGATGCTGCCAGCCCGACCTGCTGCACTGCTGCACTGCTGCACTGCTGCGTTGCTGCATTGCTCCAAGCCAGCAGCGATAACTGCGATAACTCTCCCGCAGCACCCAGCCTGATCCCCGTGCGCTCCTGCTGCCAAAGCTGGCGTGTTGCAGCCGACCTGGGAATTACTGTAAGCAGCAAATCAAAGCACGCACTAATTTATCCAAGGCGAAATGCCTGGCGCGTTTCTGCAAGGTCCTCTGCCGGGTGGCAAATCCGTGGCCTCCAGTTCACCTTCTGACCTGCCGCTATTCCCTGGCGCTGCCTTTGAACCATGTGACGGGCGGATTTGGCTTAACACGTATCGCTCCAGAAGGAAAGGAGGAGAAGGCGCCCGGGGGCAGCGGAGGTAATCGCGGCTGCCTGCCGGCTGCGCGGGGTGGCGCAGGAGCACGGCTCTGGATTAAGGACTCCGGGCAGTGCCCTGCTCCTCCTCTGAGCCCTGTGGATCCCACAGCAGGTCCCCGTGGCCTCTGGGCAGAGATTTAGCACTAACCAAGGTTTGGCTCTGCCCAGAGCCACCCTCGCTGCTGGGTGACCCTCGTGCTGCCCGTGGGAGCAGAGCCCAGCTGGGATGCGCCCGGGTCCAGCCCGTGCAGCAGCCAGCAGGCACTCCCGGGGCCGATGCACATTGTGGAGCAGCTGGCACAGCTGGCGGGGGCAGCCGGGTGACACAGGGGGGGTTGCCCAAGCGGCCCCCGCGCAGCTGCACTCGTCGTGGGGCGCTCGAGGCGCTGGGCGCGTTGGGGTCGAGCTGTGGCCCCGCGAGCCCCTGGGCCCCCCGCGCCGGCTCGGCCACTCGCAGGCAGCAGCGCTGCCGGCACCATGAGCCGGGGCGGCGGCGGGGGCGGCTTTTTCCTAGGTGGAGGAAGAGCCGCGGCAGAGCCCGCTGCTGCTGGTCTGCGCTGCGGCGGAGCGGGGAGCGCCCTGCTCTGCTGCCTCCGCGTCCTGCTCTGCTGCCCCCAGCTTTGGCACAGCCAGTGGCACTCGCTGCCTCTTGTCACCGTCCCTTCCACACCAGGAGCCCAAAGAAGGCTCCGCACTGTGAAACAGCCTGAGCGGCTGGGCAGAAGCTCCCTTTGGCCTTGCCATGGGTATGTCCATTCCAGCAGGATGTCCCCACGTTGCACTGCAGCCCGTCCTCGGCCTGTCCCCCCGCCCTTGCAGCCCCGATGCCCCGGGCAGAGCAGTGCAATTAGGGCCCATGCGAGCAGCGCTGCACCCATGCGCCCGCGCTGCAGAGCTGCAGCCGCGGCGCCGCACGTGAGGCGGCTGCAGAGTGACATCTAACGGCAGCGGACGGACGGACGGACGGAGGGGCCGTGCAGGCACCAGCCCTGCAGCCTGGGCACAGGGAGGGCGGCTTTCCCGTCCCGTCCCGTCCCGTCCCATCCGTGTGCTATGTCCTGCAAGCCGAACGCCTGCCAGGGTGCCTTTTAAGGAGCCCGTTGAGAAGAGAGCAGGACAAGCGAGCGAAGGGGCAGCGCAGACTCGTCCCCGCGGCCCCACAGCGGGGCTGGGCTTGTCCCAGGCTGATCCCCTGGCTGAAGCTGAGGGTGGAACGTTCCTTGAGCCAAAGGCTGGATGGGATCCGGGGAGGGCAGGGCCCCTTCTGAGCCCCTCTGAACAGCAACACATCACTCGCTGCTCCGGGTTTATTCCAGGCACTCGGAGGCATCGTGGCATCACTCTGGCCACCAGCCCAGCAAGACTCCCTGGGCCGGGAAGCCAGAGAGGGGCTCTGAGCAGTCACAGATCCTTGGGTCTAGCACATGTGGGGCACCACACACTGTCCTTGGCACTGGGGACCCTGCCGGAGTGAGAACTGCATCCATGGGAAGGAAGGGGCTGGAGAGGCACAACGGGGACAAGAGGACAGGCTGAGAAGAGGAGGGTGCAGAGGGACATTGGGGCTGGGGCTCCCCCAAGCTGCGACCAGCTCAGGCCCCGGGCGAGTCCCTCCCCAGGTCGGCTCCGTGCCCGGGGCTGGGAATGTGCAGCCGTGGCCGGGACGCAGCCAGGCAAGGGGGGGTCTGTGCAGGGCCAGCTCCTGGGTCACAGCGGTGCCAGGCTAAGAGGCTCCATCCACCTGGAAAAGGACCCTGGGGTCAGCAGAGCCTGGGGAGCCACAGGACCAGGTGGTCCTCGATTGTCCCTGTGCTCTGGACCTGCACCGAGCCCTGGGGCCAGCCTGGGACTGCCAGGACCCGACATGTCCCCAGTGCTCGGGAGGGGCTCCTGGCACCCAATGTGTCCCACTTGCACCTTCTCCCGCTTGCTACTCAGCTCCAGGGTGTCCTCGGCCCTCGGCAGCCCCCGGAGCTTCCCCAGCCTGGGTGGGAAAAGGTGCGTTTGGGGTGAAATGTGGCACCCACCGTGGGGCCACCCCCAGCCCCCCGCCCAAGGCCACAGCGCCATCACCTGGGCCAGAGCTTGGTGGCAGCGAAGGCGGCGGTGGCGGCGCAGACGAGGGCACCCAGCAGCCCCGCCACCACGGTGACGGCCAGCAGGTGGGAGAGGGCTGCGGGCAGAGCGCGGCGTTGCAGGCGGCATCACTGGGGTGCATGGGGAGCCCCCCACACACTGCAGCCCCTTCAGCAGAACCCCCCCATTGCAAGGCACCAGCTCCTTCGGAAAGCAGCAAAACTGGACACTTGGCTGCCCTCCGCTGCCTCCCTGCCTGCAGTTTTTTACTCCCCCAACTCCAGCCACTCACTCCCTTGCTCCCAAATCCCCTTTTGTGCTGAATGTGCAGTTTGCAAAGGGACACCCCCCCCGCTTGAATTTGCAGCTAGCAAAGGGATTCCCCACTGGGCCCCACCACCCTCGGATTTGCAGCTCGCAAAGGGTCCTCTCTATTAGTGCCCCCTCCCTGGGTTTGCAGCTTGCAAAGCCTCCCCTCTTGCACTTGCAGCATACAACAGACACCCCTGCCCTTAGATTTGCAGCTTGCAAGGAGATCTTCCGGCCCTGGTATTTGCAGCTTGCAAAGGGACCCCCCTGCTCAGATTTTCAGCTTGCAAAGCACCCCCCTCCTGTAGGCTTGCGGCTTGCAAAGGCCGCCCCACACACAGAGGTGTTTGCAGCCTGCAGAGGGACTGTGCCACACTGGGATTTGCAGTTTGCAAAGGGACCCCCCTTCCCTTGCATTTGCAGCTTGCAAAGGGACTTCCCCTCCTCAGACTTGCACCTTGCAAAGCGCCCTCCCTTGCCCCCCCCGCCGCTCTTGCCCCTGCGGGTAGGAAGGGCCCCCGGGCCATGCGGGGGGCAGCCGGCGCCGCGCACCGCGGGCCTGCAGGTAGGCGCTGGCGGTGGCGTTGCCGGCGGCGTTGGTGGCGCGGCACGTGTACTCGCCGGCGTCGCGCGCGCCCAGCTCGGCGATCTCGAGGCGCAGCGCGTTGTGGGCGAGGA
>VZSV01000469.1:30234-42408 GCA_013398735.1 Nothocercus julius | reverse complement strand
TTTTTAAACAATGTCTGCTATTCATTTTCCAAATTGGCGTAAGGAAAAAAAGGAAGATTTCTGGAAAGCCAAGAATTTTTCCTCCCTCCTCTCATCATGGAACAGGCCCCTGGGAAGCTGAGAGATCTTTGCTGGGATTTGCCCTCTGCTGGGATTTGCCCAGGGCCCCCCGGGGCTGGGGGCCCACGGCTGCTCACAGAGGACGTCGAGGGTGCGGGGCGCTGAGCTCCGGGCGCCTTCGGGGCTCTGCATGCTGCAGTGGTAGGTGCCGGTGGCGGACGCGGTCACGCGGGGGAAGACGAGCCAGGGGTCAGAGCCGTCGCTCAGCCAGGCGCCGTCCTTGAACCAGGCGTAGGTGAGCGGCCCCCCGCTGCCACCACGGGCCACCGCGCACGTTATGTTCACGGTGTCGCCTTCGCGGACCTCTGGGGATGGGGATATCCAGAGCCTGGCAGCTGAGGAGGAAGGAAGAGAACAAAACGCAGGCATGGAGAACGACAGACATGTTGGTGGCAGAGCCAGCCCGTGTTGGGGTCTTGTGCTCCAGGGAAGTGGTGAGGAGATGGCCTCACCTGATGCCCTTCTGACATGATCATCCTTGGGGAGCCCTCCAGCCCTCCCCATGACACGCATCTCCCTCTGCTTCTTCCCTCTGCCTACACTACTTATCCTCTTCTCCTTTAGAGCATCCATGAGCATGGTGCTCCACGACGCTCCACGATGCTCCCCCCTTCTCCACAATGCTCCACCATGCTCCACGATGGTCCATGATGCTCCACAATGGTCCATGGTGCTCCTCCATCCTCCACAATGCTCCACTGTGGTCCACCATGCTCCATGTTGGTCCATCATGCTCCACGATGCCCCACAATGGTCCATGATGCTTCACAACGGTTCATGATGCTCCATGGTGCTCCATAATGTTCCACAATGGTCTACAATGCTCCATGATGCTCCATGAGCATCCTCCATCTCATGTCCACCTGCACGTCCCCATAAGAACCTCCCCACATCCCTGGCTCCCTCCCCAGTCCATCCACCCAGCTCCATCCCCGCTCCCGCTCCCATCCCTGTCCCTCTAGCAGGCGCAGCCCCACACTCACTGCCCGCCGTGAAGTTGCCTGTGGCGCTCGCGTTGCCGTAGGCGTTGCTGGCCCAGCACACGTACTCTCCTTCGTCCTCCATCACCACGGCGTGGATGGTCACGCGCAGGCTGTTGAGCGAGGAGGCCACGGCGAGGCGCGAGGCCACGGCGGGCTGGGGCTGGGTGCTGGAAGCCACCAGCGTGTCCCCCTTGAAGAGCTCCAGCGCGGCCGGGGGGCGGCTGTCCACGGAGCACTGCAGGATGCCCAGCTGCCCCTGGGATGTCTCCAGGAAGGAGGTCAGCGCGGGCTGCCGGGGTGGATCTGTCCGGCGAGAGCGCGCGTGAGCTCTGCACACTCCCGAGTGTCCCCACTGTGGCTCCCCCTCGCCAGCTCTGTGTCACACTGCTGGGCCCACGGGAATTTTGAATAACCGGGGTGTTCCTGACATCCCTCTGCCAGCGCCCAACTGCAGCCCCAGGTTGGCAGCACCCTGCACTTGCAGCAGAGCATAACTAGACCTTCTCCAGTTTATCCCTCCATCCCAGAAAGACAATGCTTTCCCCAAACTAATGTCTTGAATAATTAGGGTAAGTTCAGCTCATTTTAACAGAACTGAAACAAACATCATTGCGATTTCCCATCCTACATGATGAGACACAGGATGGCCACACCATTTCTGACCAGAAATGGTCAGAAGGTTCTGTTTAAGTGGGACGTGTTTGACTGAAGAGTGTCTCAGTCCAGACCAGAGATGCTCCTCTGTAGAGGAGATGTGTTCCCATAGGTCCTACTGCTTCCAGCGCTCCAAGTTTCATCACAGAATTTGACAAGTCCTGGTCAAAACACAGAATTTCCTGGGGTGACCCCACTTACAGAAGACACGCAGGCTGATGGACGGGGACATGCTGGTGCTGGCATCTGTGGCACTGTGGGCTTTGCAGTGGTAGGAGCCTGTGGCCTCGCTGGAGATACGGGGCAGGGCAAGGAAGTTGTCTGGGCTCTCCTGGACTTGCTTGCTGTTCCTGAACCACGAGTAGATGGTGTCCTCCGGTGGCTCCCCGAGCAAGTCGCACGTCAAGGAAACATCATCGCCTTCCATCACCTCCGTGGACGGCACAACAAGGACTCTGGCCGCTAGAGCATATTGAGAAGCCACAGCCAGGTCAGAGAGCCGTGCAGGGACCAGCTCCTTTTCCCAAGCAGCCCACAGGAACCACAAGCTGGAGCTTGTGATGGCCTTGGAGGTGTCACAGCGTCACAGCAACCAGCTTTGGAAGAACCTTCCTAAGGCCACCCAGACCTTCTCTGCAGCCCAAGACCAGAGTGACCCTGGCCATCAGCACTAACGAGCATGCAGCAAACCAAGCACATGGCTTGTGCAATGGGCTGAACCTACTGGTGCTCCTGTTAAAATCAGAATGCTGGGCAGCAACGAGTGGCAGTGGACACGTCTCTGCAGGCACGAGCACTTAGAGCTCTTTGCCAGAGAGCTGAATCCCAGCCCAGAAGTCCAGAAAATGAATTCAGCTCTGGATTCCTGATAAATTCCCTGTAGCTCTAAGGTGTTGGCCAAGCACAAAGTTACAGGGTCTGGGCGCAGAGCCAGGTGCTCCCCAGGGTCCGGAGCGCTGGTTCTGCCCAGCACGAACCATGAGCAGACACAGAGGCTCCTTCACCTGTCCCAGAGAGTCACCCTTGCGGGTGATGGCCCCCAGCTCATACCAGCGCCCGTGACGGAGCACTGCTATAGCGTCTGCCTTCTTCTATAGAAAATGCTTTAACAGACACCGTTTCCCGCTGTGACTGGGACTGTCTGGCCATCGCCTGAGATGCTCAGTGACATTTCTCTCAGCTGCTGTGGTCGTGGGATGGTTCCTGGAGCGCCACCTCTCCCCAGCGACGCTCAGGAAAGGTCACGGCTCGTGTTGGTGCTCGCTGGCTGCAGAGAGGCAGCCCCACTCCCTCCCAAGGCGCCCACCGCGCCATGCTCGGCGCGCCGGGACGCGCTTTGGGGAGGGACCTTTGCAAAGAGGCCCTCGCTGGCCACCCCAGCCCGAGCCCTGCCGGGTGGGCGATGCTGTCCATCCCCCTGCTGCCTCTGCGATGGACATGGCCGGTTCCGGGGGTGGTGTCACCCGCCCACATGGCAGGGCATTGGTGACTCCAACACGACATCCCCACTGCACTCACTCTGCACACGGAAATACAGGCGCTGGGACACGCTGCCATGCGCGTTGGTGGCCACGAAGCGGTAGCTGCCCTCGTCCGCCAGCGTGACGTCCCGCATCTCGGCTCGCAGGGCGTTCGGCGAGGCCGTGACGCTGACCCGCTGGCTGGGGCTGTGGCCCGGGGCGCTGGAGGCCACCAGCTCGTCGCCCTTGTAGAGGTCCAGCTGGGCAGCGGGGTTGCTCTCCACGGCGCACTGGAACACGGCCAGCCTCCCGCGCTGCGTCTCCAGGAGGACGGCCACCCGTGGGTCCCGCGGAGGGTCTGCGTGGCAGGGGGGGACACTGCTTCAGCGCCAGAGCCACCTCGGAGAGCTTCCCATTGTGCCAGGGCTCACGCACGGCTGCCAGCCCCAGCACACAGAGCCTCCTGGAGGCAGCAGCCACCAGAGATGGGCCGCTAGCTCACTGCTTTGCAGGAAGAAAGCAATATAATGAAGCTCCTTTTCACAGCATCGGAGCAGCAGGTGCCAGCACGGGCTTTTCCAGGAGTCAATGCTGCTCTGTCGTGTGGCTCGGCTCCTGCTGGGCAGCACACGCATGCCCGGGCACACACCGAACGCCGACGCGCTCAGCAGGGACACGGCGGCAGATGTCCCGTGTCACAGCAGCTCACCTGCAGAAGCAGCAGGCTCTGCAAGGAGCGGAGAGGCTCCCACGATGTGGTGGGGCAGGAGAAGCAGGACCTGGAGGCTGCTAGGGCAGAAGCACTCAGAGCGGCAGCAGAGGGGTTGGATGCGGGAAGCAGCAGCAGGGGGTCCAGGCAGGGGGAGAGGGGCTCCCACCCTGATCCTTGCATGCACGTATGCACACACACCGTATGCCC
Organism: Nothocercus julius; assembly: GCA_013398735.1. NCBI lineage: Eukaryota > Metazoa > Chordata > Aves > Tinamiformes > Tinamidae > Nothocercus > Nothocercus julius. Next base: position 38,272 of record VZSV01000469.1, on the reverse strand, counting down.
ACGCTTATTTGCTTTTTGCAAAGCCACACACTTGCTCGCGTCCCTCCTGCGAGCTTGCACCAGCACAGCGGGAGCAAGGGCTTGTCCCCTGTCCAGAGCCCCCAGGAACACTCGGGCAGGCGCTGGGACACCCCCGTGCTGCACTCACACATCACATCCAGGGCGAGCGGCATCGAGCTCCGGCTGATCCCGTCCGCAGTGGCTTTGCAGTGGTAGAGGCCGGCATCGGCACGGGCCACTCGTGGGAACGCCAGGGAGGCGGCTGATGCCAGCGGCAGCCGACGGCCGTTTCGGTACCAGGTGATGTTGGGCAGCGCAGCGGAGCCGCTGCTCACGCGGCAGGTCAGGTTGACGGCTTGGCCTTCCAGCAGCCGCGGGGAGGGCTCCGCCTGCACCCGGGCACCTAGGGCAGGGCAGGGCATCACCTGGGCAGAGCTGCCCCGGAGATTTCAATTGGGTTTCAATAGGACTCGCAGTTCGGGCCCAAACTGGCCATTGACGGCACTGCGGGGAGCAGCCCCTCGGGGGAAAGGCAACATGCAGCTGAGGCGCCCCTGCAACCCCGTCCTCCCGAACTCCCCAAGGCTCCGCTCCTCCTCTAGGAATTCCCTCCCTCCTCTCTCCCAGCACTTCCCTGGAGAGTGTCTGGACCTTCTCCTCAGCCTTTCGGAAGCTCTTCTGCATCCGCATTAGATGAACCCTCTGTACGGCTCCCCAGGGCAAGGGACCCTCCGGCATCCCAGCCATCCCTTTGGGATCCGATCCACCACCCCTTCCGCAATGCTCACTCTCAGCCGTGAAGACCACGGAGGCGCTCGTGTTGCCTTGGGGGTTCCTGGCCAAGCACACGTAGGTGCCCTCGTCCTCCAGCAGCACGTCGTGGATCTCCACCCTGAGGCTGTTGTACGCCGGGGCGGCGCGGAGCCGCGGGCGGCGCGCGGCGCGGCAGCCCCCGGTACACGCGATGGCCTCGTCTCCCCGCAGCAGCGTCAGCTGCGCCTCCGGGTCGCTCTCCACCGTGCACGCGATGATGCCCAGGCGCCCGTCCTGGCTCTCCAGGAAGGAGCTCATCACGGGCGGCCGGGGAGGGACTGTCGGGCACAACGGGGCTGTGAGACCAGTGTCAGCCCCAGGGATGGGGAGCACCCCCAGAAATCTGCTCTTAGGGCCATCCAACAGCTCTGGATGGGGTCACCAGTCACCAACTACTTGAGATGCTCTTGCGCATCCCACTGCCCTTATCTAGCGCTTGGATCATCCCCGGGGATGCCCTGTGGCAGGGGATGGCACTTACAGAGCACACGCAGGGACACGGGTGCTGAGGTGTCACCGCTGTGGGTTTGGCAGTGGAAAGCGCCGGCGTCCCCGGCGCGGACGGAAGGGAAGAGCAGGGTCGCTGCCAAGCTCTGCGACAGCTGCCGGCCGTTCTTGTACCAGGTGTAGGTGGCGGCGGGACGGGCGGCCTCACACGTCAGAGTGACCGCGTCCCCCTCGCGCACCTCCGCCGCAGGCTGGATCAGCACCCGTGCAGCTGCGGGAGGGAAGGAAACAGCTGCGGAGAGACGGCTGCATCCTGCAGCTCCCAGGCCCTCCTGCGTGCGAGCCCGGCCCTGCACGATGCTGGCACAGCTGGCCCAGGGAGCCAGCGAGCTGGAGGCATCTCCATCCCTGTGCTCCTCCGGGATGTCATCTTGATCCCGCCAAGCGCCACCTCTGCTTGGAGCATTTGCTCCCCAGCATGGAGACACCGCCGGCTATTCAAAGTGACCACACAAGCTCCACCGCCCCAACAGGTGCTCGTTCCCTTTGCAATGGGAATTTCAAACCCGTGTTTGAACCTGGGGCATCTGGGGAAGGTCCCCCTCAGGAATGGCTTGTCCAGGGCTTTCCTTTCTCTCTCCCCGCTGAAATATGGCAAAGGAGACTCATCATTGTCAACTCCACCTCCAATTCCAGAGCTGGGGAAGTGGCCAAGTGGCAGGGAGGGAGCAGGGGCGACATGGCTTGGGTGACAGCAGAGGCCCCTCAAGGCCGGGCTGGGGATCATGTGGATACGGGGCCCCAGGGGCCTTGGTCTTTGGTGCCTTGGTCCTGCCATGGCCCCATCATGTCCTGGCTCACAGATGATGGACTCTGCCTGGGCACACACGGCCTGGAGGAGGTTGGGACGCTGCAGTAGGTCCCATCCAGGCTTCAGGAGAGCCTGGTCCCTCTTGATGTTCAGAAACCGCCCACACAGACCCAGCTTTCAGCAGCAGCCCACGGATCAGGAGGAGACACCATGCTCCAAGAGCAGGAGCAAGTCTTGGCAAAGCCAAGGCTTCCAGCAGCACCTTCCCACCCGGAGGCAGCCAGGACCGCGGGACTCACTGCGGGCGACGAAGGGCTTGGCGGCGGTGGCGTTGCCGAGGGCGTTGCGGGCCGTGCAGCGGTACTCGCCGCTGTCCGACGGCGCCACGGCGCGCACCTCCAGCCGCAGGGAGTTGCGGGCCGTGACGATGCTGAGCCGCCGGCCGGGCGCCCCGTGCGAGCTGCTCGTGGCCACCAGCTCGCCGTCATGGTAGAGGGACAAGGTGGCCGGCGGGTGGCTGTCCACGGTGCAGTGCACGATGGCCAGCTGGCCCTCCGGAGCCTCCTGGAACAGGGCGAGGCTGGGGGTCCGGGGGGGATCTGTAGGGACAGGGAGGGCAGCGCTGGCTTTGCAGCCGCTGGATGCAGCAGGGTCTCCGGCACAGTGTCCCCTACCTACACGTGCCGCGTCCAAGCCCAGCACTGCCAGCAAACACAGCTGCTCGCTGGAGCTGCTTTCTCACTTACGTCAGCAGGTTATATTTACTCGCAGAAATGTCAACGCCAAACCCAAGAGCCGTTTTATTTTTCCCCTGACTTGCAAAAGCTCTCAGGTTGTTATTATCATAGCTGTCTCGGTGCTTTGCAAGAGTTTATGGCCCCGCAGCAGAGCAGGGGGGCACGTGCTGGGTGCTGTAGTGAATGGGCAGGGAATATAACGCTACGGTGACCCCAGACGCTGCTCGCGCCCAGGAGCCCTTGCCCTGCAGCATCTCCTCCTCCCCACACCCAGAAGGGCTGGGCACCCCCGTGCTGGGTGTGTGGGGCCTTGGGGATTGCCCAGCCCCCGAACCCAAGGGATGCTCACAGGAGCCGGCAGAGCGGTGGCAGGGGCCATAGGCACTCACAGGTGACACTGAGGCTGACAGCTGGGGATGTCACGCTGCCCAGGTCGTTCTGCACCTTGCACGAGTAGTAGCCCGTGTCGCCGACGGTCACGTCGCGGAACACCAGAGTGCGAGCGGGGCCCTCCTGGAGCCACACGCTGTTCTTGTACCACGTGTAGTTGAGCTCCTGGCTCTCACTGCCGGGCACGTCGCAGGACAGCGTGGCCATGGTGCCCTCCCGCACCTCGGCCGCGGGGCTCACGGACACCTCTGCAGCTGGAGGCGATGGGACATGGAGATGGCAGGATGGAGAGCCCCCAGCCCCCGAGTGGCCCAAGGTGACATAGGTGGCCCCCATCCCACGCCCACTTCATCCCCGGCACTCACAGAAGACGTAGAGGGTCAGGGCAGGCGCCGCTCCGGACCCCACCGCGTTCTCGGCCTCGCAGTGGTACTGTCCGTAGTCCTCCCGGCGGACGTGCCGGAGGGTCAGGACCTGCTCGCTGGCCACGGCTGTGCCGTCCTTGTACCAGCGGTACGTGGTGACGGGCGGGTAGCTGCTGTTGACGGCACAGGCGAAGGACACGGCGTCGCCCACGCGGATGTTCTGCGCAGAGGGCTGCATCGATGCCGCGATGCCCTGCGGCGCGTCTGCGGGACAGACGGACAGACGGCAGCGCTCAGAGGAGCACTGGAAATGTCGCAGGGTCTGGTGGCCACAAAGGGGGACCCGAGTGGCTCTGAGCAAGGAGAGATGCGGGAGCTCTGCCAGCACGAGCTATGGAGATGGGTGTGATGCCACGAGGAGGAGGAGGATGGGAAGGAAGGGAGCTGGATGTGCTCTGGCTCCTGGTGGGGAGGCAGGAGAGCCCACGCGTGCCGAGGCGCCCCACGTACGTCTCACGCGCAGGACAAGCTCCCCCGTGGCCTTCCTGGAGCCCAGGGAGAGCTCGCAGAGCAGCTTCCTGGAGTGGTCCCTCCAGGAGAAGGAGGTGGTGAGGCTCTGGCGGAGGAGCACGCCGGCCGTGTCCAGCCGCAGGCCGGTGGCCACCGTGGAGAGCCGCGCATCGTAGCCACTCCAGCGCAGGCTGACGCTGCCCAAGGGGCACGCGTAGGGAGCGGAGCAGTTGAAGGTGGCCACGACCCCCTCAGAGACCTCCTCGCTGGCCGCGATGCTCGGCTGCTCGGGGTTGTCTGGGGATGGAGAGCACAGGTGATGGGACACCGTGGCGGACAGACGGACGGGTGGACACGCGGCAGCGCCCACCTGCCACGGTGAGCACCACGTCCTGCGCGGCCGACCAGCGGTCCCCGTTGACGATCTCGAAGCGGAACCTGTAGCTGCCGCTGTCCTGGGGCGTCACGTCGGCGAGCAGCAGCGTGCAGTTGTGCGCGGTCAGGTCCCCCAGGAGCCTGGCGCGGCCTCCGAACCTGCCGTCCACCTCTCCCGGGGACGCCGAGTGATAGACCACCGTCTTGTCACCATTGTAGTCCCGGTACCATATGGCCACGATGCCATCGCTGGTTGAGACATCGTCGGGGTAGCTGAAGGTGCAGGGCACGACCACGCAGGAGCCCATCAGGCCCTGCACGGATGCGGGATAGGTGACACCCCACGAGCCAAGGACTGCTGCAAAAGGGACAGGAAAGGGGGGGGGGGTCAAGGCACAGCAAAGCCTCCGCAGAGGCCACCATGTGGTGACACATCCATAGGTGACACCATGTGCAACTCTCAGCTCTGCACGCCCATGGATGCACCACACTGGATGCAGAGGGGAAGGATGCGCGTGATGTGAGACCCTGCAGGACCAAGTCCCTGGAGGAAAAGCGGAATACAGCTGGGAAAAGCCTGGCAGGCAGGCACTGGCTTTGGAGAGCCAGAACCAAGCCGCTGGGATCAGGAGGGAATGCGGGACCATACCGTGTGGGATGAGACCGGCCAGCAGGACAAGCCGCGGGATGAGGAGCATGGCAGTCCGGCGGGGATGCACCAGGTCCCGGGGAGCTGCCGCGTTCACGTCCAGCAGGGGATGTCCTGGCAGCAAGAAGAAAGGAAGGCCCTTGAAACGGGATACAAACGGGTGAAGCCAGGTTTTCCTCCCCATTACACCAGCCCCATCACTCTTCAACCCAAAGGAAAACACAGGGGAAAGGGAGTTGTTTAAAAACGCTGCCGATGCTGCATTGCCCAGTGCAGCCAGCCAAGCCTGGCTTAAATCACAGGTCAGGTCTGAGCTGATAACATACAAACTGCATGGCACAAAGCTCCACTTTGGCAGCACAAGGATCACCAGACACCTAAAGACCTAATGGCAATGAGGGCTGATTGCTGTTTTACCTGCCCTTTAAAAGAGAGGAGTTTATGAATTGATTTTGATGCTCGGTGTGTCTTTTCTACACTTTTTCATTCTTTCTGCACTCTTCCCACTGGGCTTTATTCCCTAAGAGATGGGATCTATTAGGGCAATCCTCACAGTTAGCAAATGCTGGCTCGTGGGAGCAGCCACCCCGCAGTCGTGATTTACCCGGGGACAGCGGCGGGTGCCGCGGTGCCGAGGAGGAAGGAAGCGCATGGCGCGCGCCCGGCCCTTCCCGGCTCCACTCCGCGCTCCCGCTTTCATTTCTGCTGCTACCATCCCTGCTTCCCTTGGCCAGGCTGCTGCGGTGCCACCGGAGCCTCTGCGGAGGCGCCGTGTCCTGCCGGGATGCAGGAGGTGCCGCGGGAGCCCCCGGTTGAACGCCGGGGATTGCGGCAGCGGCTTCACGGCTGTGGATCTCGGTAAAAGCCTCGTGCGGGGGTCAGCCGTGCATGCACACAGCAACGCGACGGAGCATTAGCAGAGCGGCAGTGCACAGCACGGCGCGGCAGGATAACATGGGCTAATGAGTAATGAGGTGCAATGCGCTGGAAAGCAGGGGGAAAAGCCATAATCTAGTGAAATACCAGGCTGCTATGCACCCGTGCTCATGCACGCATTTGTGCACCCCGAGCAGCCGCCTGCCCGTCCCTGTGGGCTGGGACAGCCAGCAAAGCAAGGACTGCAAGGACTCCCATGCCAGCAGGTGACAGTGGCACCACAGGCATCGCGGGCAGAGCCCGAAGAGGGCAAGGGGAGAGCTCTGCCCTTTGCCGCCGCCTCCTCCTCCTTCCCGGCCCAGACGAGATGTGGGAATGGTACCTGCACAGTGGGAATGGCGCTGCCGCCCTCTGGAGCTCCGAGCTGCGGACTGCGCTCCCGGCACCGCTATTTATCCCCGCGCGGGGTGCAGGTCCCAAGCGCGCAGCACTTCCCCTTCGGGGCTCCCGCCGCCGCTTTTGGGAAGTGCGCGGCCTCGTCAGCTCTTTCTGGCAGCGCCAAGGTGGAGGCAGCGCTGCGGGGGGCGGCAGCTCTCCCCACAGATTTGCAAGGGATGAGGGAAGCGCCGCGAGGGGCCAGGGGGCACATCGGGCAGCCCAGCCTACGAGGGACCTCTGGGGGAGAGGAGTTTTGCAGGAGGTGGGAGATGCTCTGGCACCGGCGCGCCAGGTCCCGGCAGAGCGGTCCTGGCTGCTCCTCCGTGTGGTCCACGGGTGTTTTCTCGCTATGCCTTGCAGAGTTTTACATTAAGCACATTCCGATGACAAGAAGGCTCAGGCAGCTTGCATGGGCCATGACAAGGCACCGGGAGACACAGAGCTCCCTGGATAAGCAGGTCCGACAGGGAGGGATTGGCTGATTTCCCGGGCTCGGGGAGGAAGCCCTGCTCTCCAAAGAAGCCAGCTGGTCTCCAGGGCTGCAGAGCAGGATCCAGGTATGGTCCTGGGCGCAGGGAGCATGGAGCACAGGGTCCTGGGCGCAGGGAGCGCACCCATCCGGGTGTACAAGCAGGGCTGGGAGGCTCCCCCGGGCACAGGACTGACCCGGTTCTGCTGCACCAAGACCTCACTGCAGCCAAGCCAAAGCTGGCGGCTCCTCTCGACCCTCTTCCAGAGCCCTGTGGATACCCCCATTCCCAGAGTAACGGGCTGTGGGTCTAGCAGTGCGGGGCCAGCATGGGAGCCCCATCCCTGCTTGGCGGACGCATCCCCGGGGTCTCCGGGAGCTCCCAGCCCGTGCTGCCGTGTGCGTCCAGCAGCTCCGAGCTTGCTCCCGCCGCCGCCCGGCCTGCAGGGAGCCCGGGACTCCCTGGATCGCAGAGGGAGCAGGAGCAGAGCGTGCCACGCGTACCGAGCATGCTGCCAGCCCGCGGCCTTCGTGTGGCGACCCGTGGCTAGTTCCTCTTTCCCGGCCCATCCGCGTCTCTCCGGGGCGGTGTCCATCCGCTGCAGGGATCTTTCTGGGGAAATGGAAACTGAGGAGGCGCTCAGTGAAGGTCTGCAGCGTGCCGAGGCGACACACAGCCCGTGCGCACGGCGGCGGGCACACGGAGCACGGCCCTCACAAAGCCACGGCAGGGGCGGGAAGCAGAGCCAGGGCCATAAGGGCTGCCAGGGGCATCCCAGGAATCCAGGGCGGGTGCCTGGGAGGGAGCGATGAAGCAACCTCCGCCCCACCGGGATTCCCTGCTGGCTCCAGTACCTCAGTTGCTCTGTTCGCCCCAGCTGAGATTTCCCACTTTGAGTTCGGCCTCCGGGATTCCTGCCGTCAGGACACAGCAGGGAGGAGGAGGAGGGCGGCAGGGGGAAGAGGCAGCAGTGAGAAACGGGGCCAGGACCCCCCCACCGCCCCGCGGGCGACTTCCCGGGGGGAGAGGCCGGGAGCAAAGCACCAATAAAACAAGCAGCGGGCGGCAAAGCGCCGGCACCTGAGTCAACAGAGCGTGTTTGGCTTTGGGAAGGAGGCCGGGGGAGCGGGGGCAGCGCCGCACTCGCCCCGCGCCTG
>VZSV01000468.1:28269-115114 GCA_013398735.1 Nothocercus julius | reverse complement strand
CAACAGCAGTTTAATCAACCGTCGGGTGACCTCTGCATTAAACCTGCTGCTGCTGGGCTCCTGGCACACGCAGCTGAGCAGGGTTGGCAAAAACAGCCAAAAATAAATAAATAAATAAATAAAGCGGAGATAAATTAATGCAATTTGTGCAGCTTTGCTTGCAGGCACCCGGGAGCAGCAGGTGGCCAGGGCAGGGTGTGCTCGGCGGTGCTGCGCGCCCGGTGCGATGCCGAGCCTAAAAAAGGGCGTTAAAACAGCGCGATGGCACCATCTGCAGCAACGTCGGGAGCTCATTTCCTTGGTGCTGCGTGGGGGGGACCAGCCTCCCCTCGAGATTCGGTCTCCGACCTGCCTCGCTGCTGGTTTCGGGGCAGGGAGATGGGCAGAGCTGTTTGTTTGCTGCTGGTGGATGTGAATAGCCGCGTGCCCCCGAGATGCTGCCTCTCACTGATGGATTCGGAGCTGATCGTAGCCCCTGGACAGCGCTTTGGTTTGTCCTCCGGGTGAGGAGCTGCCTCCCTGTCGCTCCTGGTGCGCACGGTGTCCGGTGGCCTTGCCCATGTCCTGCACCGATGGGAATTTCACAGAGCCTCTCGGGTCAGAATCGCTGCCTAATGTTGACCTCGGGGACTCAAGTTATGCCAAAACCCATGGAATAGAGAATTTCAGTGCCCTTCTTTTGGGAGGAGAGGCTTATGCGGAGGTCCTGGATGCCGAGGGAGGTCTTTGCCCTGATGCCGAAGGGGCTGGCAGGGTCTTTCCCTTGCTTAGTGCGTTCTTCGCGCTGCGGATCAGCACAGACGGGGGTTTAGCCCGTCTGCGAGCCGTATGTCTCCATGCAGCTCTCCAGAGAAGCTGGAGTTGGGTTCAAAGGAGCTTTTCAAAGGAGACTGCTAGCGAAGACATCGAGTCTAGGCAATGGCTTAAAAAGAGGGGAGGGAACAAACTCGTTTTCCTTCGGGTAGAATTAGCGTGTCTGATACAGGAGTGCCTAAGAAATGCAGCCGCATTTGTGTGATTTATTGGGAACTTCACTTAAGGTGCCTGTAACCGTAATTCCTGGCTATACTCTTCCTAGCTTAAACTAGGTCGTTAACCGTCCTAATAAGAGGAGTGGAAATGCCAGAAATCTCCTGTAAACTGCAGCTTTGCAAGAGGGGAGGTGCAGCCTGTTGGCCAAGAGCCCAGAGCTTCCTCACCCGCCACTGGAGAAGAGGTGGGTGAATGGATGCAGCAGGGCAGGTGACACGTGTGTCACTTGGGTACCTGCTCTTCTCTGAAAAGACCTTTGGGACTTGCTTTGGGCCCCGTGTCTTGCTAGCGGGAGCGTGGAGGACTGGGAGGAGATGACGACTGCTCAGGGTGTCTGAAAAGTGGCCGAGGCTTCGTTTCCCAAAGAGTTTTATTGGTGGCAGCGAGCGGGGGTGATTTACTGTCTCTGTCCTGTTGCGACAGGAGCCACTTTCCACACTGGTTGCAACCACTAAGTGGCTTTTATGGTTAGCCCTAAACAGCTGCTGCAATTGTGGAGTTTAACAGTGATGCTGGGTGTAATCTCAGCCAGCTGGATGAAGATTGATGAAGATGCATTTACGTAAGCTAACGAACCTGGCAACCTAAGAATAGAGATGCCACAGGTTGTATTGATAACGAGGCAGACTTTCTACTCTGGTTGTTAAAATATATCCATTCTGGCTTGTTCTTTGTGGACTACATTGGTCATTTCACACCTGTAATCGTAAGATATAATTGTGTGAGCAGTAAGATAGCACTGTCTTGAATGAGCAGAGAGTGTCAGGCCTAGACCGATTGCTGGAAAAGCCTCTCCAACCTACCAGCTTCGTAATATGATCAAATTCCACTATAGACACGTGTTCTGTGTCAACTGCCTGCTCTTCCAGATGCCCGACTGCTGAAAAATGGGAAAGTAGCTGCTGTGAAGGTGCAATTGGTTTCACATCCCACCTACTGAGCACGTGTTGTCCAAGTGCCCTGTGCAAGGGTAGCGCGGCTGTGTTTTGTCTTACCTGACTCCTTGGAGCTTGTCTTATTCCTTGTGGTTGTGGTATCTTCTCCTCACCCCATCCCCAAGTTGGACTCCAAAATCCTGAAGCTGCTCCTAGCAACTCAAGGAAAAATCCAGTCTGGCCCTTTCTGCCAGGATGAACTTTGTTGTGCCACCTGTCTCCCTAGGGAAATGGCAGAGCCTTCTCTAAGCTGAAGTATTTCAATTTAGATAGAGAAAAGCATTAAAAAAGACTCATTTGGGCCAACCCTCTTCTTGGTAGCGGGTAGGTCATGTAGCTCCTCTTTGGCAGGTGACCCTGATGATCTGAAAGGCTTTTGAGAGCAACATGGGGCCTCAGGCAATGAGTTGTTCTCAACTTTGTGCTTGTTTGGAAGCTGTGTGAAATCTTGAAGGCTTGAGTGAATGCAGTGGTCCGAGCCTGGATCTGAAGGTGTCCTGCTTTGATCTTGAACAAGTTCCTCAAGCTCCATGCAGTTGGTTCCTGCCCCCATTTGGGGATTGCAGCCTGGTGTAAGTGTTAGTGGGATTTGAAGTCTTGAACGCTCATCCGCTGAACTGGATGGTCATGCAGGTCCACTGTTATTTCTGCTGGGTCAGCACAACTGGCTTCTGCTCTGACTTTCCTGTCTGCACGTTGTCTGGTCAAGCCAAAGATTCAGGGCAAATCTTTCTGGGTTGAAACCCAGAGGTTTCAGGTGCAGAGAGATTATCTATCATCTAGACAGCAGTATGTGTCTTGGTCTGGCCAATTTCTTCATGCAAAATGAGGTACGTTCAGGGAATGTGTTTAATTTTTTTTTTTCTTCTTTTTTTTTCTTTTTTTTCTCCCCATGCCATTCCATGAAGCTGCTCTTCCAAAATCCAAAGATTTCTGGGGTGGGTTTATGTTTGTTTGTTTTTTGCTGTTCTGAAAGATGTGGGTTATAGCAGCTCGACTCTACTAACTTGTAAATATGCACAATTTCAAAAAAGGAGAACAAAAAAATCCCAACAACCTTTAAACAAAAACCCGCAGACCAAAACAAAACCACTAAATACAACCAAAAAGTCTCTAGTGACTGGGCTGATTCCAGAAGTAAAATTTATATGTGAGCTGGTAGGAGTGCAACTTTCCTGCAGCATGGTAGGACCATCCAGAGGACCAGCCCTAGTGTGATGGATCATAAATCATTAGGAATCAGATTTTTAGGCTTGACAGTGCGTTTTCATGGCATGCTTTTTTGGCTAGGACCGCCCCAGACAGTAAATATCAGCAAGAAGTTCATTTTTGGCTCCTGTTTAAGATCATTAGAAGTGTCAACACGACCTCTTCCCTCCTGTGTGTTTAAAAAATAATTTATTGTTCCTGTCTTCAGCAGCCTTTTGCATTTTTGCTTCAGTGATTATTTCCTTACATGCTCTAGATAACTCATTGAACTTAGACCTCTCCTCTTCATTCCCTATCTCTTCTCTCTGCTGTAATATATATATATATATATTTTTTTTTTCCTTCCTGTCTCCACTTTGCACCTAATCCAGGCTGGCTATTTTTAATCCTGGTTGCCAAGAAGCAGCGCAAGGATAGATCTACTCCAGGTGTGAAGGGGAAGAGCTAGAGCATTGTAGAAGCACCCAAAGTTTTTGGGCCCTACTGCCTGGCAGCATAAGAACCACGTTGTGCTCTTCCCATGGGAGCTACCTTGTTCCTCTAACCTCCGCATCCCTCCTTGCCTCCTTGGCCTTCACAGGTCTGCTATCTCCATTTATTTTCCATTTAAACTTCTCGCAGGCAGCTCCCTATGAGATGCTTTCCATGAATGCCCCTTTTTTAGGGAGCTCAATACTTTGTCCCAACTCTGGGGTGCCCCAGCTGGTTTGCAGGCACATGGATCTCCTCTGTGTCCACAAATGAAGAATGGAGGTGGGGGGGAAAAAGCTGTTTTGTTAAAGTATTTTTAAGCAGTAAATGCGAAGGAGATGCAAACAGGCAGAGCGGGCTCATTAACTGTGACGTGTGGTGACCCAGTGGTGCAATTTAGAGAGCAGAAACCACCGCTCCTGCGGTGAAAGATGGGGTATTTTTTTGATTGTTGATTAACATCTCATAAAACTTGCAGCAAATGAGGCCTGAAATAGACTGTCAGGCTGAGGAGCCTTTGCTTATTATATTTTACAGATGGTGGGATCCTGGAAGGTTTTGTTGCCGAATTGAGCGCTGATTGAAAGTTACGTTTCTGGTGTAGGTACAGCAGAGCTACCTGACTTCTGGTTAATGTTAAAATTCAGTCATTGGTGCTGACTTCCAAATACAATTTGATGGGAAAGACTTTTCCAAGGAAGCCAAGGGGGAGCACCTGGAGCAAGGGGGTTAAAGGAGATAAAGGTGCAACACTGAAACTTTAGATTTCTGACCCCCGTCTCGTGTTGAGGATGGATGTGCTCTGCAGCCTCCCTCATCTCCAACTGCTTTTCCAACCCAACTCTTGATGAGGTGTGACGTGAGGTCCATGCTTGGTACAGTGTCCCTATTGCCGTTTCCCAATAACGTGCCTGTCCTGCAGATGTTCTTGTTAATACGACTGTGTTATCCTTTCTCGTACGTGAATGTTGGCTTGTCACCCTTCGTGCTTGAATACCCTTCCCCATCCTCCGGATGGGAGGAGAAGGGCACCTAGATATGCCAAAGGTGTTGCCATATAATCTGCAGCTGTTTTTTTTGCCATGCAATCTTCTTTGCCGTCTTTTCTTGCCGTTAAGGAACATAGGGAGTGACCGAACCCAAGGCAGGTATGTTTCTTATGGTTGCAACCCCTATAGAAATCAAACGTTGGTCAGGTGCATTTTCTGCTCTTGTCAGATGCCCGGTTTCCGGACTGCCTTTTCCCGAGGTGATGACATTTCTCTGTCTGCCTCGCTGCATTTTTATTGATCTCCCTCTCCGCTCTGTGCTCTGCTTGCATGTAAATGACTTTCAGGGGCAACGTGTTTGGAAATCCAAGCTCTCCGCCATCTAGAAGCGTTACTTACTCTGTGAATTGAAGAGAGAGTCTTATGATGGTATCGATCCTCCCATAGCACTTTTTGCAAGGCCCCAGAGCGCTCCGTGCCCAGGACATAGGGATCGCTGCATGAGACAGAAAAGTCGAATCACTTATTGACTGGAATATGGCAGTTTCCACTGCGGAAGAGAAGGATGGACAACAGGGTACATTTGAATAAGTAGGGTGTTTGGAGAAATAGTCTATTCTTCTAAATCCTTTAAAAGCTGCAAGTGGTTTATGGTCTCTGAAACAGCTCCACGCTGTCCCTGGCACTGTGTGAAGATGCTGAGTTACACGGGGACCCCAAAGGGAAAGCGCTGCTTGGATTGCCCTTCTTGCTTGCACATTCAATCTGCTGGGGTTGGTGGAGACCCATCAGTTAAATTCCTCAGGGTGAGGAACACATCCCAAGCCGGTCAAGCAGAGCACTTGCACTGGCCTTTGGGTGTTGTGTGGATGTTTCCTCCATTTCCTTAGTAATTAAGCTGCCTCTTAACTACTTTCCGGATCCTGTTGTCACTCTGAAGTTGACTTTCTGCCTGTTACAGAGCTCTGCTTCATAAGCCTCTTTGCACCCTTCAACCTGTGCATTTGTGAATCCTTATCCCCTCACAGGTGGCGGGAGGAAAAGGTTCTGTAGAGCTCTCAATGTTCTCGGTGCACTGCAACATTCAAGGCTTTTTAATAATAAAATCAAAACACAAGGGCGTCTTGGTCTGGCAATGCTTACTGTGGTTAGGAACATTTGGGAAGAATTAGGGAAAAACACCAGGCAGAAAAGCTGTGTTAGGAGCGGAGCAGTTGAGGGATTTGGGGGCACGTGCTGGATCCACATGTCTGACCATATTGGCAGGCTCCCAGGCGTGTGTGGTTTTTCTTCCATTTCCCAGGAAAAACATTGGGATTTGGGCGAAACCAGCACAGAGGGGGGGGCGTTTGCGGAGGCTGACGGACTCCGATGCCTCCCTTTGCATCTCCTTGGCTAAGCAGGACCTCTTGCTGCTCGGGGCGTTTGAGCTGAGCTCGTGTTTCGGCACTCGCCGGAGTTAAATCCCGGGGCTCCGCGGGGCCGGTTGCATGCGAGGGAGGATGAGGAGGTTCTTTCCAGTGTCCCTGGAAGCCCGTGTGGCTCTGGCTATTGCGAAAGGGAGCGTGTGGGTGGGGAGCAAGAGCTTTCCCAGGTCACAGCAGCTACTTTGTGCTCCTGATAATCGTCTCCCAAGAATATCCGTCGCGTTGGCAGCTGAGCACCAGGCCTGTGAGGCTCCTTTCCCTTTAATGAAACCTTCCTCTCCAAGATGCGAAGGAGACTGAGGTATGAACGACTTGGATCCTGTCCCCTCTGTGACATTCCCAGCAAGTTTGTTGCTTTTCTTCTTCATGGCACTATATCCTGATGCTTATTCTGAAGGGCAGTTCTTCCTTTTGCCTGGATATCTTTAGCTTCTTGACCTCTACGTGCAGCCTGTTCTGCAGCAGCTGAGATAGGGCTGCTCTTATTCTACAGCGCGTCCAGGATTAAAATCAAAGCCCAGGGAATATTATATAACAACATGGTTCTTTTTCTGCCAGGATCTGGGAGAGCAGGGAAGATGCTGCTTTGATTGCTTGCCCTAGGCAGGATTTGCTGTTTAGAAGGATCTCGAGGGGGTTGTAGTGGGGCGGACTGAGCAAAGACCCCTAAGGTTGCGTTTCTGGAGAAGACTTCAGGCAGCTGCGTTATGACGAGTATGGTCCTAATTGAGTGGTTTGACTAAAATTGAACAGTGGGCAGGAAGAGCGGGCAGGAATCTCTTAATTATTTTTAATTTCAGACAAAAACTGGCTTTTTTGTTTTCCCCCTAACTGCGGAGAGCTTTCAGATTCCTCCTTTCACCTTCTGTGCCATTTTGAAGAGATGCTGTTGAAGCTGTCAAAGCTCCCAATAGCACTGCTGTATGGCAGTAAGGAAAAATTGCAAATGAATACACCAACACTGCTTTCATTTAGAAGCCTTTCTTTTTTTTCCTCCTCCTAGTTCTGCATATCTAATATCTTAACGTCACCTTGGTAATCTATAGTGTAGTGCGACCGTTCAGTGCAGTATATTGTCTCCTGTATGAAAGCAGGGTGGAGAATGTGCTTGAAAAGTCTGCGTGCCCTTCCCTCCCTCCCCACCCCTCAAAACCCCTGTGGTTTAAAGAATAACTTTGCATGTTTTCTGTCTTAGACTTGCTTTTTTAGAAGGAAAGTCTCTTGATTTTTTTTTTTTTTTCCCTCCCCCCCATTCAAGGTAAATAATAAGCCTGGAAGTTCAGCCATGGCAAGCGCCTCTGCAGTAATTATTTTTTGTCAGACTTAGGTTTGCCTAAACAGTGCAGCTTGCTTCGAGCTGGATGGAGAAAGGTGCATGGACAGGACTTCTTGTTACAAACAGCAGCAGAAACAGCCTCTGCAGGAAGAAAAGAGTCAGTCTGAAGGTAGTGAATGGGGCTTTTAAGCCAACGCCTGCCTTAAAATCTGTTCTAGGGACTCAGCAGCTTGATCATGACAACCTTTCTCAAGAACAAATTGCTTCTTGGTGAGTCCCTGCATGTCTTTGTTGCTTCTAGTGGTGGGGACTGTCTTAGTAGACAGTGACCAGCAGTCCCAGGTAGCTGCTGTGACCTTCTCCACCCACATGTTCCCTTTCCCATCTTTTCCCCATGTTGTGGAATGGGCTTCCAAGCTGAGGTAAGTGTCCTAACAAGAGGACCTCCCCTCTTGTCTCAACAGCATGAAGAAGTAGGAGTAGGCATGTTATATATTGTAGGCATATATTATAATATAATTCTTTTATGCTGGAGGATGAAAACTCAGGGCTGGGAACCACGTTGACTGTTTGCAAGCTTAAAATAGAGCACGGGTTGAGGCTGAAGAGTGTTTGAGTGGAGAAGACTGCAGAAGGCATTTAGGATAACACAGTGGGGGAAACGGGGTGGTTCTGTTGTCTTTACCCTCCCATCCAGTTTCTTTGGTAAAGGCAACTCTCCAAACAGGAGACTGATGCAAACCCTTGGTTGAAACCAAGCTTGGTGCGCAGGAGGAACAGGTTTGGCAGCAGCACCTCTGCTGTGTGATGCTCCTCTGTGTAGGAAGCATCGGCTCCAGATCTGCAAGCCACGGGTTATATTAGTCTCACCAGGGCTGCTTCCTTTCCCCTGGCTGCTGCTGATACGTGTCCTTTGGAGTGTCAAAATCACAGATGGTTAGAGCCGGTTCCTCAAAACATAAAGGAATGAGTGGCTAGAGATTATGGGTGGCGACTCTCCGTTTTTGGCTGCAGTGAAGTCTTGCTCGAGCCTGCCTGAATATGGATGAGCTTCCTTCAGCTCTCGCCCATGCAGCACTGCAGGCAGTAGTCACCTCTGCTCATTGAGCATCTTTCTGCAGCGAATCGAAGCCTCTCGTAAGCAAACGAAGAAGGTCTGTGGGTATCTGAGTAGGGAGGTGCCTCTGCTTTTAGCAACTGGGGAAATACAAAAATCTGTGTGCTTGCTGTTGGCACACTCCTGGTGTAGACCTCTGTCTACAGCCAGAACACAGGCTGGAAGACATCTAAAAATGTCCTTGTAGGTGAAACTGTCTAAACTTTCCTCTATGGAGTGAAAACATCTTTCATTAAGACTTTTAACTAGGGAGAAAGTGTTCTTTGCTTAGCAAGAACACCTACGTATTTGTAGTGGTTGAGCAGACTTGCTTTATAGGCCTTGTATCTCATAATATAGCTGCATGCTTCAAAGCACCCTACCTATAGCTGATGACAACAAGGTGGAACTTCAGAATGGGAACGTACTTTGTACTAGTACGGAGAGCTGCAAATGTATTCACAGCTGCCTGCCCAATCAAACCTGAAATGAGAATATTTCATTTTTGGCACCCTGGGGATAGAGGCTACAAGTTTGTTTCAAAGCTAAATGGCTTTAGCTTAAGAGAAATCCTTCTCTGTTTCAGATCCCGCCGCCAGGACTTGTGTTTTGATTCCTTTGGTTGCTCACTGGAACAGAAATGAAAGGCACGGAACACCAAAATGAGGAAAATTATGGAGTGAAAGGGAAGGGCTGTGAGATGTATGGCAGGTGTATTTAACATGCTAGTGCCATGATGATAGCGCAGATGTCCTGGAGCTGGGTTATTTTGTTCTGTTCTGGAGACCTCTCAAGCTGGGAAATGGTGTGTGCAAAGGGTGCTGGGGAAGGCTGCAAATCAGCGCAGAGAAGTAATTAAAGATTATCAACAGCTCTTTTATGTCTCCCTCCACCCTTATGACTAGGAGATGAATGCTTGCTTTCTCTTTGTCTTGTGCTTCTCAGGCTGATCCTGTATGGTAGAAATCATTTGAATCGCAAGCTTATCTCCGGTTTCTCAGGTCTCATCCCAAGGTGGGCCATTGGCTTTGGCATGTGTGGCAGGAAGCAGACTGTTGTGCTCCTCCTTTAAACTTGTCTTCAGTCATGCAGCTGAATTTCATGTGGCTGCCCAGATCTTGCCTAGCAGCAGAATCTTTTCTTTTTTAATAAAATGCTGTCTTAGCTCTAGAATATTTTTCCTTGATTCTTCAGTATATTGACAGCTTCAAAGTCAGGGCTGTAAGCCCTGGCTTTCAGCTCTGAATACAGGCATGGGTTTTCTTCTGAATTCAGACTTCATGTGGGTGTTTCACTCAAAGATTTGGCCCTTATTTAAGAATATCTGGGATATGTTCTTGTTCAGACTGTGCCATGATTAGCGTGTCAGCGTGGAAGGGGTTTTGGGAAGAGGAATGGGATTGCTTCAATTTGCTTGATTTAGATGCATCTTAAATATTTTCTAATGGAGATGAAATGTTTAAGCCAGTATGTTATAAGGCTGGAAGTTTTCTGGCAAGTTGTTGAGCAGTTTTGCTCAAAGAGGTTCCCCGCTACGATACTGGAACTGAAATGAATGAAAATTAGCCTGCTTCTCTTGTGTGGTTTTATGATTAGGGCACGTAGCTTGCTGCAGTTGCAGTATATTACAATATATTATGCTTAACCTTAAAAAACATCTACCTTAGGTGGATTTTTTGCTGTTGCAGAGTTGCCTTATGGAGCCTTGAAACACTGTTTGAGGGAAGATGCCCAAGATTTTTTGCTCTCTAGACCCAAGCTAAGGCATGGATTCAGAGGAGAAAGAAGCTGATGTAAAATTGGTTATACCATGTTGGAGCAGAGGTCTCCTGGCTCCCAGCAGTGGACTCTTTGTGCTTTGTGGCTCTGGTCCTAGACCTGGGGCTGAGACTTCAGGTGGCTGCAAATGGTGCAGTCCTGTGGTGCCCTTGGCTGCAAAGGGACCAGCTCTTGGCAGGATGGAGAAAAGAGAGGTTAGCATTTTTGGTGATCCTGGCGTCCTCCTAAAAGATCACTACAACATATCTCATCCGAGCAGAGTGCATGAGCTTAAATGCCTTTGAGGTGGCTATTTATTAACAGTGTAAGTAGCTGTATCTTAAATATTGCTAAGTAGCCTTTATTTTCCCATTCCCTAAGTGCTATCCTAATCCTACATTTCTGCTGAAATATAATTGCCATGCTCTTTTGTGAGTACAAACTCCTGGAGGATCTTTATCCTGGAGCTATGTGCAGGCTGGTTATCTCCTCCTTTTCAAAGTTGCCGTGGTGGGAGGCAAAGGAGGAGAAGGTTCCTTTCCCTTCCTAGCGCGGACACAAGCTGGGAGCTACAGTGAATTTGTGGACCAGGTAATTTGGGCCACAGCATTCAAAGGTGTATGCACGGAGCATTTAACGCTTCCGTATGAAATTAGCCTCCTCCCCAGGAAGGGAAGGAATTGGCTGCTCTAGGAAGAAATCCAATTAACTGCAGTGGTCAAGGACAATCCATTAAAAGCTGTTCTCTTGGACCATAAAGCTCCAACAGCATCTGTCCATAGTGTCTTTATGTTAAACCATCACTGTCTGCGCTAGTTTTAACTTGACTTGTGTTAACCTAGTGAAAACTGAGGCTATGTGAAGCTTTGAACCTATTTTTTGACTCTTGTAGCATTTCTTGCCAAGGTGAATGACCCATCTGCTTCAAGGCCATGTAATTCATTCTTCCAATACATCCCTAGGAGGGATTTAGACTGGTCATGGGAAGGCCAAAAATATCAAACAAGGATTTGGGGTGGGGGATATGTAAACCACCAAAGAAATCAGGTAAAGAACAAGGGGCAGCAAGTGGAAGATAGGAAAGACATGAGCAATAAATGACTTGAGCCTTATTTGTATACAGGCGCTTAAGTAGTAGGATAATACAGTATCCTGGGTAGATGAGCCTAATTGGGAATGCAGAAATGTGGTGATGGAAAAGGGCATAACTGCAATGTTAATAGAGAAGGACATAAACTAGCAAGAGGAAAAATGGATGTGAAGGAAGGAGAGGATGCTCCAGGCTACGCATCAAATTCGCGTGCGGTGCGAGGGGCAGAGGCTTTTTGATGGTGATAAGGAATGAAGTCAGAGCAGGCACGGTGAGGGGGCAGAAGGAAACTTTAAGTGGTTGCAGTGAGGACACTGGAAGCACTTTATTTCCTCTGTGACTACTGGGTTCCTAAATAACAGTTGCAGTTAATAGAATTTGCATTTGCTCGTTTAGTGAAACTCTGAGTGAAGCCATTTGGGTGCAGTGGTGGCAGTGAGGAATGTGACATTGTTTTAGCACAACTGAGTTCGTTCAGTGGAAATATAGCGAGAGTTAATGTGTCTTCCATTTTTAGCTGCACTTGTCCTGGGAATTCATGTCATTAGGAATGTCTCCTAAGATACTGAATTAGACAGTGCACAAATACTGGTTGCAAGAGGTGCTGATTTGCCTTAACTAGCAGGATCTAGACTGGACTAGACAATGTAGACAACTCTTGCATGGATCTTTTGGAGTAGTGGCAGATATTGGATGTAGCAACAGAAATGAGAATATGAAATACCTCTTTTGAATCACCAGGAAGTCATTAGGACTCAAAATAATCCGACTTCCATAAAATGTCGCTTAGAGACCGTACTGCTTACCTTGGTTGGAAGTGATGGAAAAGGCAATTGCTTCCTAAGCTAAGACTGTAGAAAACTTCAGTTAAAGGCAAGATGGTTCCACGCTCTGCCCCATCGAGAAGAGCTGTCCAAGCAGGCAGCAGCACGAGCGGAAAAACTGGCACCGCTCTCTGCAGCCGCATCACCCTACGCGGGCAGCACGAGGGACGCGGCCACCTCGATGCCACCGCCCCAGGCAATGCTGGGGTCAGGGCCCTGCGCTGCTCTGGGCGCTGTCACGGGGCTGGCGTTTTGCTAGAATTAGCTGTGCTCTAGGGACTTCTTGTGCCCTTTTATTTCCCCGAGCTGCTCCTGATGATACAGTTGGCTTTGCTACTAGAAAAGCTGGTGGTTCTGGCTGTTCCGTCTGCTTCGCATAACGAGGAAGTCCAAAACTTCAGGCTGGGAGGAGGAGGTGTGATTAATCCCAAGGAACTGAGAGGGAAGCAAGCAGTGCGTTAACCAGGTGCCGAGGCCGACGGTGCCGAGGAGCCGTCCAGCAGCCGGAGGATGCTGTGGAACGGAGCAGCTCTCCCTGGCCCAGCCTTCCCGACGAGCAGTTTTGTAGACAAAGTTCTGCCTCTAAATGTTTTATGGGCAGTCAGAGCTGAAAGATGAGATGGCAAAAGGCAGCAAATGAGACCTTAAAGTAACAGTATCCAACTACCACAAAAAAAAAAAAAAAAGCAATGAAGGGGTTCATAGATAGTCAGATGCTATCCAAAGTTGTTAATTTTTTTAAAATATGGTATTAAACAGCCTGTGTATTACGAACACTTGAAGTGAATTGACACCGCAGTGCCGATTTGGTTTTATTTTTTTCTCCCAGCCTTGACTAAAGGGTTTGCCAGAATGAACAAGGAGGGGGAAAAGCAAAGGGCTGTAATGAGAGTGGAATTATTTGAAGGTGAAGTGTCTTTGTTGCTTTAGAAAATCCATCACCCTGAATCTATAGCGGTTGCACTACTGCGCAGGCAGAATGGATAGGACTTAAACCGACAAAGTGGAGCTTGTTACGTGCTGGGCTTTGCAGTTGCTGCTTTTCTTGTAGGTGCTAATCAATAGTGGGGGAGGAAGATTAAAACAAAGCTCTCCTGATGTTGCTTGGACCTGGAGCCGTACACTGCTGCTTTCCTAGGAGAGTGTTCCCTGGCCTTTTATAAAGACTATACACCGCCTTTCAGAGCGAAGCCATTGAGATACATGGCGTATTTTTGGCTACAAAAGATAATGAAGTCTTAATGCAGCAATCCATTTGATATGGGGAGATCAAACGATACAAAGAACTCGAGCTAAAATCCGAGTGTGACGGGACACAAATAGAAATGACAAAGTGCGTGGGAGCTCATCTGCTAGGCGTTTTCTGCCAAGCAGTCCTTTTGTTGCAGGAGCCGGGACATGAGATGGGAGGGCAGCTTGAAGCAAGTCCCTTAAAGGAGGAAAAGGGATGGGAAGGATTCCAAAGAGCCTCCGCGGAGGAAGGAGAAAAATCTGGCATCTCAGGACTTTGCAATTGCTTCTCATACCTTTCACAGCCTTATTAGGTTTCCAGGGAGAGGAAAGATGCTTCTGTGGGTGTCCAGCTTGCTGCGGTGACTTGTGTTACCCTGAGATGGGAGAGAAACAAGCGGAGACACCAGCATCGTGGTGTATCATTCCCTTCTCTGCAACAGCTTGAGTAACTTGGTCAATTGGAGCCTGAACCGCATCCTCTGGCCAGTGTCTTTAAGGCTCCTAGGAAGGTGGACCAGAGTTGGACTTCCTGAGCCGTTCTACTTGACGATACGAAGAAACTATCTCTTCCTTAAGCTCCGATCAGCTTAAATTAGAGGAAGGACCTCTAATTTAGCTGTACTAATGTTCTAGCTTCTAACTCTTTGATCCTTTGTATTTAACTGTATTTCTAGGGGATGCATTTTCTCCATACACCCTGAGATAAGCTAAGCACGGATGTCGAATGCCAAATCTTCCAATTTGGTTCTACTAATTTTGTGTGATTCACTTGCTGCCCCCACTCTCCTAGGTGCACTTACTGTTCACAGATTTTGATTTATACCTATTGAAAGGAGAGGGTAAGAAAAGCCTCAAACTGCTTTACAGGGTAGAAATTTTGGAACAGATTCTTACTTGCAACTCAACTCTTGTGTCAGTTGGAGGAGGATATAGAACAATTGAAAATATTCAATATTTCATGAGACATAGTCCAAGAAAACTTCTAATGCTGTGCTGTAATGTGATTTTTTTTTTTTGAGCTCTCTATTGATTTGTCATTAAAACCTGTCATGTTCCTTGCCTATTGTACAAGGGGAGGAAAAAGCAAATGCTTTATAAATTTCTGAGGACATACAGAGTGCACTTGGAATAATGGCTGGGCGATAGCAGGGTTGCTTATCGGTTCTCACATTGTGCTTTGGCCAGTGTTAACGATGTGTAAATTTTATTTCTATTTAAAGCCACTATGGGCCTCCATTTTTCATCTTTCAAGTGTAAAGAGAAAAATGGAGAAGCAGCAGGTGGATGTCTACCTGTCTCCCACTTCCAATTCCAACCACATCCGATTACCAGGAACGAGCACATTTTATGCTAAATGTATGTCACACGCTTGCCCCTGGTTACAGCACTCAGTACTAGTGCCATTTATCAGCCTAAGTAGTGATAAATTATAAATGTGCCAGAAAAAAAAATTGATGTTTAAAGAAATTTCTTTCCCCCTTTTCTGCTCGTCATCTTGTCTCATTCAGGCTATAATTTAGGCCATGCAAACACGGATTTTAAGAACTTGGGTTGTTGAGTTTGGGATTGGCAGGCACCATTCCAGCTTGCTGGCTCTTCCCAGAGCAGCTCTGAGTTACTGGTGGCTGGAAAGGCTGGAGTTGAGTGATCATGTTGAATGAAGCCATCCCTGGCACCAATCGTGGTGAAGGTATTGGGTGGAGATGTGTAGGAAGTCCTCTCTGCTTAAGTTCAGTGTGTCTAGCAGTTCTCATTAATCATGTAAAATTTGTTACTCCAGCCAGCTGAAACAGTCCGTTCTCAAGCCTGGAGATTGCCCAGTCAACTGAGGTTGGGCTGCCCAAGTATTTGCTCTTGGGCAGGGCTCTTCTGTCTGCATGGAGTCTACATCATCCAGAAAGCTTAGGCTGGGAATGGAGACCTCCCTGCTTCTTGCCCAGTTTTGACTCTTCAGCGTGTGCAGTTTGGTCTAGGGCATCGCGGCTGTGATGGTGCTGAGGATTTGTGTTGGTTTTCCTGTCCTATGAGACGCTGAAAAAAGAAAAGTTGCCGCCTGCTCCAGCGTAGGCTGCAGAGCCACAAGTGTTCAGAGCCTTGTGCTATCTGGGGTCCAAATGGAAAAGTTCTGTGCAATAGAAAACTAGTCCCCTAGACCTAAAGATCAAATAAAAAAAAATAAAAAAAAAAAAAAACCCTATTCATTGATTAACGTTGATCTGCCTTGGCAGCAACGAGTGACTTGGCCAGGCTGTTGACACTGATACAAACCATTTCCGTGGGTTGGTGAAAGGCAGAAGACTGAATTTTTTAAAAAATTCCCATTTGTGGTGATCTGTTCTTCTAGCTGTCTTGGGAAACAAGTCTCTAAAATGAGTTGAGGATCTGATTTGGAGGCCCAGGTGGTACAAGATTTTCATTACGGCATAGTAGAGCAGTGGATGCTTTTGGCTGTATCGCAACTTCAAAAGGCGTTTTGTTGGATTTCTTCCAGAATTGCCTTTTAGATCAATGGAATTATTCCTTTATCCTTTCACTCTTGGCTGGCAGCGCATATTTTTCATTGCATTGTGTGTTTTTTTTTGTTTTTTTTTGTTGGTTTTTTTTTTCCTGAGCAGGATGTTCTTTGATTGCTTCTGCATTAGATAAACTTCCTCTTACAGATCTTAGAGCCAAAACAATGGCCTTTGTGTAGCCAGTGCCAGCCAACTATGGACTTTCTCTACGCACACTTATATAAACTTGCTTTACTTACTATGAGAGTGTCCAGAACAGTTCAGATATTAGAAGTCATAATGTTTCTGATGGGAAATGATTGCACAGAGCTGAGAAGTGCCTGCAAAGAGCACTTTGATACTGCGAGTTGCCAGCGTGGCCTGAAACCTGCACTGTGCAAGACAGGCCAAGCAAGTTCTGAAGACATCGTAATGCCTAAATAACAGCTGCCATCCCTCAAGCTCCCTAAAAAACATTGTGGTAAGCTCACTTGTCCTGTAAGGCAAATTGCCACAGGTTCCTTCAGGTGCCTAATGTGTGATGATTGACTAACTTTCCTCCTGTGGTGTTTTGTTCAGGGGATCTAATCAGTGAGCAAATTGCAGGTCTGGCTGATTCTGCAGACCATGCATCATCTTAACCGTCTTGGTGTCTGGGTTCCAGGTACTTGCTTGGCTTTGTAATTTTAAAGCAGGCTCCCAAACTTTTCCACGTGGTGTTAGTGAATTAAAGGCTTTAACTTTGGGCTTGGGCTCGCCGTGTTGCTGCTGTTTTAGCTGGTTCCTCCGTACGAGCTGTGGTGCCGCAGTGTGTACCAATGTTTTCCATGAGCAGAGGATCAGGACTTTTAGTCGTAGGGAGGCTCTCAAGCTCTTCCAGTTGCCCCAGTGGGGCAGCAGACCAAGAGTCTTTCCATCAACCATCTCCGTGACTCTGTTGGTGCACGCTAATGTGTTGCCCAAATTGCTGCTGCGCTGATAAATACAGAAATTTTTTCCAAATTCTTTCAGTCTGAAACTTTGCATTATATGATATTCTTTTAACCGGGTTACCTAGTTTCTCAGTGGCCCGTAGAAGAAGCAACATTGCTCGCTCCGCACCATTTTCCCTGGCCTTCTCCACTGCAGGGATGACGTGGATAGGGAAGAAGATCTTGCCGTTCCACGGGGACAGAAGCCTGATTTGCTCACACGAAGCTTCTTTCATGTAATCAAGCCTTTCTGGTTCTTTGCCCTCGGAAGCTGCTGTCAGTTGGAAGAGGATCTGCTGGGAATTGCTGAGGGCACCTAACAAAGAGTTGGAAAGTTCTGAATAGAAAGATTGCAGGTTCTGATGTAAGGTTTGGTAGCCTGTAGTCCCTTTTCCTCCCTGTATATAATGTGTGGAAGCTGAGACTTGGGTCACGGATCAGTCCTGATTGTCAAAAATCCTTGGCCATGTTGTACTGAAATTGCTCCAACAGGTTTTCCAGAGTGACTGTATAGCAAACCATTAATTCTTGTGACATTAACTGCTTCTGTAATCCAGAATCCAAAATCTTGACCAAGATGTGAGCTATAGGTAAGCTGGCTGAAGCTCTTTTAGTCAAGTGGTGGCTTCTCTCTGTTTTCTCCTCCTTCAGCTCGATGGAGTTTGGCCTTCTGCATATCAGAGCATTTATTTCAGGCCTCTGGAATTACAGACACCCTTGGAAAATGGGGCAGGAATGACTTCACCTTGGAGTTGAGCTACTGGGGGGAAAAGGGGAGCTTTTTACTAGATAGCTGATCTTTGGCTTTGCTGTGGAGTACTCATAATTACCAAGCTGCTAAAACTATTTTATTTAATGGGTCGTCTTCATGAGCATTTGAGAACACTCTGACTTCTGTGTCAACGTGTTCTTTCCTCAAAGAACTGAGTTACCTGATCCTGGATTGAACTTGCTATCTGCTGGCCTGGCTTTAATTTTCTGCTCTGATGGGCCATGTTAAAATAGTGTAGTGGCCTCGCTGAAAAGTCGACTCTGAGCTCTAAAGGCTTGAAACTATCTATTTAAATGTGGCTCATGCAAAATGAAGTTCCTGACTTGACTGGTGCTGCGAGTCTTTCAATGACTGTCCTTGCTTTTTACAGCTTGTTTCTCCCACAGTAGCAGTGGGATAAGCAAGCTTCGAGTCTACAACTTCAACCACAAATCCCAAACTTTTGAGTCAGCGCCTTCTCTGCTGGCCCTGAGTTATTCCCCTCCTCACCTCCTCCTTGCTTGGCTTTCCCACTTGCCACCTCAGCAATCAGTACCTGCTCTGGCACCGGATAAATAGCAATTAATCATGCTGACATCTATGCGATGACTTTCAGGACACCTACTATTAAATGGTATAAACCCAGGGTTATTTTACCGTGTCTGCTGTGGCCGGTCAGCTGTTCTTCCTCCTCCTTTCCTTTATTAATCCTGTGCTATTAATTTTTGCCGCGTCCGTGCCCTTTCTGCTGCATTAGCATTAGTGCTAATACACAGCAGTGCTGCTGTGTGCTACCTTTAACGCTACCAGTCTTGGACAGCTCAAAAATTGCTGTGAGGTTGCAATACATGCGATCGTTCTTTCCTGTGCCCAGGAGCAGTTGCAGCTCTGATGAATCTCAGAATGATTGAGGTTGGGAGGGACCTCTAGAGATCATCTAGTCCAAGCCCCCTGCTAAAGCAGGGACACCTACAGTACATGGCACAGGGTGGCATCCAGGCGGGTTTGGAAGGTCTCCAGAGAAAGAGACTCCATGACCTCTGTGGGCAGCCTGTTCCAGGGCTCTGTCACCCTCACAGGAAAGAAGTTCTTCCTCACATGGAGATGGCACTTCCTGCGTTTCCTCTTGCACCCATTACCCCTTGTCCTGCCACTGGCCACCACCAAGAAGAATTTGGCTGCATCTTCTTTACATCCTCCCCCCAGGTGCTTGTCCATATTGATCAGAGCCCCTCTCAGCCTTCTCTTCTCTAGCCCAAACAGGCCCAGCTCGCTTAGTCCTTCCTCATACTAAGCAGAGCTGTCTCTACTAAGCAGAGTTTAACATCTGATTGAGCTCTAGGTTTCTTCATAGCTCCTGCGTGCGTTTTGGGCTCTCCCTGGGTGGTTCTTCTCAAGCCATGAAGCCGCCTGCAGCCTGGCGGTTGGGCCTTGGCACGAGCGAGTGCAGCAAAGCTGTCAAGGCTGTAAATCCTTCAAGTTAAGGCTGTATTTACCCCTGGTGTAAAGTGCCCAGCAGACGACTAGCACCAAGCCATCTGTCTCGATATTCCCCCTTTTTCTTGGAGTGCTTTGGAGCATCTTACCTTTAATTATCACTTCCATTAGCAGATTAACAGATGCCGTGTTTATCCCTAGTGCTGTGGAGCAGCACCCCAGGCTGGAACGGCAGGGTTGTGTGGAAACCCCCCGACGAAGAGACTGTCCAGCTGTCTGCCCTGCACGTGCACGCTCCCGTAGCTCCTGGGGATCTGCGTTTCCCTCGGTAGTTGGCTCAGCCACGCTCCAGCAGCAGGTATTACAAATGCCACCAGCAATGCAATGTTCTTCAGCTCATTCCGACTGAAGGGCTTGCTCTGCCCTGCCCTGGGACTCTGGCTTCCCTCCTCACTTTACCCTTTTTAAAGCTTGAAAATACAATATTCCCCTGAGCCTTCATTTTGGCTCCTGCCTGTTGCCTACGGAGCTGCAAAGTCAAGACTTGCTAGGCTCTCGTTAGCTGCGATGGGCTCTGGAGGCCTGCAGAAAGTAGGGGACAGTCTTGTGGGGTTTGCCCAAAAAACCTCTCCAGGTTGCCCCTATTTGCTGCTGATTTCCTGCTCATGCTGCTGCTGCCCATCTGGGGGGGTTCAGGGAGCTGTCTCAGCTCGTTGAAGTAGGACCTGCATCCTGCTCCTCTGGGAACATCCCTGTGGCTCTGCTTCTCCACCCCATGACGTTCCCGGTCTCTGCTCGTGCTGAACACACATCTTGCTGCACGTGCCCAAGTTTTATTTTCCCAGCTCATCCTGGAGAGCTTGGAATGATCTCTGTCCTTGTGCCTATGTGGCTGCTTCTGCTCTTCTCCTGCCTCAGTTTCACTACAACTGTGGAGCTTCTGCTGCAGTCACACTTTTTTGTCTCTTTTTTTCCTTTCTCTCGTCCTCCCACCACTTTGGTCTCACTGCTACTGTTCCTTCTGCATCTTGCAGGGAGAAAAGATGTTTTCACACTTCAGAGTCTCCTTGAATCCTTGATGCAGGGCACATGTAAACTTATTTATATCTTCTTTGTACCGCTTGTCCCTCCCTGTGTCTTCCCGATGGTGCACAGTTGCTAGAGCTCTGCTGTAGCCTGGTGAGAATTAACCATCGCATGGAGCTTATCCCTGTAAAAAAGACATTGGTTTCTCGCTGTTCTGTGGGTGGAGGGAGTTGCTGGACCAACGTGAGCTATGGGCTCTAAGTCCATATTAATGCATAGGAGGCTGAATCGTGGAAGCGGGATGCGGGTTTCTGGAAAACACGATGGAAATACATAAGCTCTCCTAAGAATGTCCTCTGATCTGCATTGGAGCTCGTAAAATGGCTCTCAATTGTGTCAAACGTGATTAAATGGCAAAAAAAAAAATCGGGGATTTTATTTATTTATTTTTTATTTATTTACTCGAGAGCAGTGCGGAGCTTCTTGTGGCCAATGGTGCCTCTGGAGGGTGTCCCAGGTGCTGGGATTTGGAGGCTCTCGCAGCTGAGCCTGTGCGTGCACCTGGGTGCAAGTTGCAGTTTTCTGGACAGTAGAAACAGGAGCCTCTTAATGCTCAGCAACTTGGAGAGCTGCAGCTTTAGATGGTCAGAGTCGCACACATGCAAAAGCGGTTGCTGCTTAAATACCTGTTTTCCTCCCTACTAGCATGATTGGAAATAATTAGAAGTGGTTCCTGTTCCTGGGTGTCCATTCCGCTTGCCCTTGGGCACAGCGCTGCTGTAACCCATCCCTGGAAGAACCTGCCGCTCGGGAGGTATTTGAGGAACCGAGTAGGTCGAACGGCAGGAATCTACTCCGGTTCCTCGTTGTATCGGTACCAGGGATATGTATGGGGAAGGCAGGGCTCTGTGCAGAGGAGACGGGCAAGTTTTGCGTGAGTGCTGGCTGGGAAATCAAAATAGAAGGAATGGAGTAGGAGGAGGCAGATTTTGATGTGGTAAGAAGCAAATGCTGGCGTGGAGCTGCTTTGAGCCTTGAAGATGGGAAGAATTTAAACCCGATTCTCGCACTGAAACTTAAAATGAACCGTTTGCTGCTGGTATGTGGATGGGTGATGCTGGTTTGTCGTGTTGCTGGTTTCTGCGTAATTATTTTTGGAGAGTCTCTAGTGCAGCCATGAGCCGAGAGGAAGGGAATTGTTGGGATCTGGTGCAAAAGGTCACCTGGAGGACTTTGGGCGGCTGGACTTGTCCTGGAATGAAACAGGCTTATGCGCATAATCCTGCACAGCAAACTGTGTTTTGGGAGCACGCGAACCGCTCACGGGGACGGGCTGGGTTCCTTGCAGCCCCTCGCTGCCGTCGGGAGGCTGGACTTGCCCTGGCTGCAGCAGGGTTTGAAGCTCTGAAGCAAAACCAGGTTGATGATGCTGGTCCGCAGGTATGTTAGGAGGTTAATAATGGATGTCAGAGAGTGCTCTGGCTACCGGCAATTAAACCCTGCCGCTAATGAGATTTTTCACTGCTTCCCTCGTGATTGCAGAGAGGCGTTGCTGGTGCAGCCCCCTCCTGCCGCAGCCATTTCGTGAGTGCCTTCAAATACAGTTATGCAGCAATAAAAAAAATAAAATAAAATAAAATTTGCATATCTTAAGGAGACAGATTGCTGCCGTCGTCTGTCTGCCTGATTAGATGCCAGGGCTGTGCCGTGTTACAGCAGCTTCATTCTTCCTTTTTTCAGCATTTACCTTCTGTATCTCACCAACTTTGACTGCAGTAGTGCCCTGCTGGGTGGCTTTGTCTATCTAGAAAGACTGACCACTGCTATCAGGTACCGTGTGTCCTCCTCGCTGACCGCGTACAGGAAACCTGGGCCGGTCGGACCTGCAAAGGGCTCAGCTCATAGGACCCTGCAAAGGAGGCCGAGCGCGACCACCGGCCTCAACTCCAGAACAGGCAGCTACAGGTGGGCGCATTGGAAATGGCAACTGCGCTGCGTCGTCCAGCACAGTCGGAATAGCCTGTGCTGCTGTAGCCTTTTGTGTGCCGGTGTGGTTTCTTCCTGTTTGTTACGCTTGCTGTGTCGTCTTTTTTTAGAAAAAGAAAAGGTTGCTTGGACAACTGCATGTCCACGGTCCAGATTTTTGAGTGCTTGTATTCTGATGCTGCCATTTGGCCTGCTGCCGCTTTCCTCGAGGCTGCTCGCACATCTGACCTTAAAAGAGCGGAGATGGTAGAACAAACTAAATGTGACTGGGGTAGCAACTCCGCAACTGCTTTTTGAGGATGATTTTTTTTTTTTTCCCCTGCATCAGTAGAGCTGTGTCTTGCTGGCTCCCCTAATGTGACACGGAAGGGTGACTAAGGACCTAGTGGCACGTAATATCATAATTCATGTTTGCACAGCCCCTTGAAAAGGTGACCCTGGCTCGCTGCAATTGTCTGATGTTGTTTTTCTGCGTGTAAGCAGTAACTGTAGGAGTTTGGGCCCTACTCAGAAAACCGTCTTGTGCAATACTGTCTTCAGGAAATTAAAATTAAGAGCATTGATAGCTTGTACTTTAGCCTCTGCTGGTTCTCGCCTTGGTGCCTTAAGCAATCTTCAACAGTATTTACCAGAATCCCCTTTTTTTTTTCTTTAAAAAAAAGAAAAAAAAGAAAAAAAGGCACCGAAAAAATCCAACTTTTTATAGGTGGAAAAAACGAGGCACAGAGGAGAAACCTAAGCAACTGTCTTTAGCAAGTTATTCCATCAAGGTTAAAACGCTCTTGAGTTGTAACCTTAGTGTCTTAGTTTTGACAGTAGTTTTTCCTCTTTAAAAATGATTTTTTGAGGGTAGGATTTGGCATAGATGTGCAACTTGCCATCGTTTTTGCTGGGGCTCGCGTGTGGCTTTTCAGCCTCTCGTTGCGAGATGTCCCGCAGCGGTGCCGCGCTTCCCAAGGCGCAACCTCGGATTGCCCCGCAGCTGCCAGAACTGCCTCCTGCTCGAGCTTTGGTGCTTTCTGTGCACGTCGTGATGTGAGTAAGAGCTGCTTTTAAATGACAGCAGCCGCATTTTGCTGAGGGCTCCTGTTGCCCAAAGAG
Source organism: Nothocercus julius (assembly GCA_013398735.1). Taxonomy (NCBI): domain Eukaryota; kingdom Metazoa; phylum Chordata; class Aves; order Tinamiformes; family Tinamidae; genus Nothocercus; species Nothocercus julius. Next base: position 92,010 of record VZSV01000468.1, on the reverse strand, counting down.
ACATCCCTGAGTTTGAGTTAAATCCCTATGGAGTGAGGAAAAGCTGGGAGATGTTTTGCAGTTTGACATCATTATTTCCAACGTATCATAACCAAAATGCTGCACTTCTTGCTGAATATCTCCTTTCTGCAAGATTGTAGGTTACAGCACTGTAGTTGTAACCCTCTGAGGTTGTGCAAAGACTTTATGGATGACATTGTGGATATCCCAACCACTGTGCTCTACCTCCTGCATTTAAAATGCAGTAGATGGCCAAGGCAGCTCGTCCTGCAAGGACTAGCTCGTGTCCCAAGCGAAATGGAAGAATTGCAGTAGGCATCTGACTTAGTGACGATATTAAACTATTTCTAGCAAATATCCCTTCTCTGGCATATGAACTAGCTCTTACTACACTGCTGACCTTTAGAGTTGCCATGACAGCTCACCTTCTAGCTTGTATTTAAGGTGGGCAGATAATACTTGTTTACCCAAGGTAGAAACCAGACTGTATGTTTGGTTTGAGGCTTGGAGCAAGAAGTCTGGTCTTGGTTGTCTGTGTTTGACTTGAGCCAGCAGGACTCCAGGTGGCCCTGAAAGGAAAGGAGGCTCTTCACTTGTCCTAATGTAATGCTAATGGGTTACTAGGAGATGATTAAAATTGCTCTTCAGCCGCTTGTAATCACCCCTTGCGTTTGTTTGCTGCTTGAGACACGGCAGCTGGGTCATAAGCAGAGAGCTGGTAGAGCGAGGCCTCTTGGCTGCCTATGGACATGGGCACCACGTGTCTCACGGAGCCAGGGTGCAAGAGCTACCTGAGTCGTGATGCTTCATGTGACTCTAGAGCAGCACAACCACCTGAACAAGGAGCTCGGAAGTTGGACTCAAGAGAAGATGACCAGTAAGCTCTTGGGATCCCTGGTAGATCCCCTTAGAGACACTGGGTTTTGGTCACAGGTTCTTTGCTTAGTGATGGCCAATGCTGTTGGGTAGAGCTGGGAGGGATGGTACAGATGCCTGTACATCAGGTGCTGGTGGTAGCTGAGAAACCATGGGAATTTGGGAGTTACTTTTCCGGTTTAAGGGTAATGGAAAGGGGGCAGATGCTAAACACCTCCGTTTGAGACAAAAAGCTTTTTCAGGGACTTCTGGATTCTGAGACGTAGTCCTTGATTTCCTTAAAGAAAAACCCAAGCCCTGAAATGTCTCCTGTGCACAGGACGCACCTGGATAGCAAGTGTGCTCTCATTTCTTGAGTTTGGAAACTGCATCTCCATTCTGTCCTTATATAGGGTGGAAAATTCATCCCAATACCCTTTTTATGAGAAAGAAAACCCAATGTAAAATCAATTTTTATGAAATAGAATTAACAGATTAAAGTGCTAATTAAGAAGGATTTACAATAATCGCCAACTCTCAGAACAAATGGAGTCATGGTATTCCTCTGGTGGTGATAGCGTCATCTTCCATTGGCTTCTAGGTTAAAATACTTCATGTTTGGGTTTGGTTGCTACTGGTAGGTGAAGTGAATTGTCTTTACCAACTCATTTTGGGAGAAGGTGGTGATTTAATTCTGTTACGTCTGGGAAGTGGTCAGTGATTTTTTTTTTTTTTTTTTTTTTTAAATAAAAGCAGTGTGATAAGATATTGTTGTAGAAAGACTTGAAATTCATGAATGTAGACTTCAACATTTTCACTGTCATCCTACGCTTTCCTGGAACTAATTAGCCAAGTGGGTTTCCTGCCCCGTAAACCTTCCAAAATGAATATTCCCTTTATCATGCTGCCTTTTATTCCCTGTGACGTACGTCCCACAGCGTGGTATCCGAGGAGCTAAAATGCTGCAGGATAACAAAAAAATGCTGTGAGGACTGAAACAAAGGTGGGTGTCTTAATGGGAGGACTGGTGGTGCTGAAAACCCACCAGTTTTCAGCAGTAGGGCATTGGTGATTCGGTAAAAATTCAACTCCTTGCAAAATAAAGTCGAGAGGAGTTGCTTTGAAGATCAGGCGTGTTGCTCTTCTGACTGATCTATTTTCTGTAGCATAAGAGCTTCTCTGTGTGTTCTTTTTAAGAGTTTCTCAAAGTAAGCAGCAGTGTCTTATTTCCCACCAGGAAAAAAAGTCCAGCGTCATGGACAGAAGGACAAGCTTTATGACGAGCGTAATGAGAAGAGTCAAGCAACAAGATCTTCATGAACATGTTGTCCTAGGCATATAAGGATGGGAAGGGAGCATGAGCTGCGTTTCCAGAAAGATGAGCATGAATCACTTGGGTCTCTGTCCTTTGAGTAATGCTGTAAATCTGTGGTGCCTGCAAAAATGTTTTCACAACCCACCCATGCCATACTGTGTGCATATTAACTTCTACAGAGTAGCATCTCTTAGCTGTGCCTCCAGTTGGGTGAAGAAAGTGTTGACGTCCATGTGTGCTTTCTAAAAATACGAGCACGCTTTCCTGTGTACGGTATTAACAGAACTAAACTCTTCTCATTGGCATCACAGTTCTGCAAGGAGCCAAGTGGGTTCGGCTGAAGGGAGACGTTTGAAAAAGGATTTGTCATCTGCAGTGTGTCATGGTTCCTGTGACCTGTTCTGTGGTGAACTCCTCAGCATGGAGAATTACTTTATAGTCCCAAATATACCAAAGGGGTAGGTCACTAAGTATTTTCCAAATGCTCTTCAACTTTTGGAGGAGGAAACTTGGTTTGTTTTGCATTCTTTTTGCACAACACTTGCTGCTGCATAGACAACACAAAGGAGTAAAGGTATCCCTGGGCCACAGGAAAAAAGGAGATATAATCCATAATACTGGGAGTTCGTTTTGTGGAAGAGCTTTTCAGTTCTGAGAATTATTTTGATTGTTCCTCTTGTACCGGCAGAGCGTACAAAGCTGACACCAGGGACTTTGGTAAGCAATGTGCTGGGGGAAAAGAACCTCCCCTTGTTTGATGCGGAGGAAAGGTGGATGCACAGAGTGCCTTTCCGTGGAAGAAAACTGCTCAGCCTGAAAAGAGGAAGCCAGCACAGGAGGAGTAGCTTTCCTTTATGAAGAGGGAGTCTTTCAGTGTCTCCCTCTTTTTGTTGTGGGAACCCCTGGTAGCTCCTTTTCACCCATGCTAGCTTGTGGTGATGCTCAGGACTGAGCATCTTGATGAACCTGGGCACAACTTGGGTGCGAGCAGTGGTTAAGACACTGAGCTCTTTGCTAGAGTCATACTATTACCTCAGTCCTTTGGTAGCAGTAAACCCTATCTTTGCAAATTATTCTTGAAAGTCAAAAATCTACTCCGTTAGTTTGAGCACAGATTTGCAAGTTTTGTTAGTTCTGAGCCAGTACCTGTGGTTATAAATGCTGCTTTTGACTTTCAGTGGGCTGAGTGTCTAGTGAGGTGGTTCTCATCGCTGTGGAATAGCAGAAGGTTGTCTGTGTTGGCTATGCTGCTTTTTCTGCTCCAGTTCTCTAAAATGGTGTGGGAACAGTGCTTGCTGGAAAGAACCCAGATGCTCAGCCAGTGACCTGCCAAGACAATGCGGTGCTACTTTCTTGGCAGATATCTCAAGTCAGTAAGCTGGAAGGAGAGAAATAATCCTCCAGGGAGACTAGGCAGACCTCTAAAATGGGGACTAGTTGCCATGGGGGGACATGGGTCCCTGTTATTGATCTCTCTGCAATGGATTGGAGCACCATGTTACCCAAGTTTGGGCCAATTTAAGTGACCTACGTCAAATTAAGCCCAGTACATCTGTAATTGCTCTTCAGTTAATCCCTGGCCTTTCTTCAACTGACTTTACCTTCTGGCCTTCAGATATGGCAGTGGTGGTCTGAAAGGATGGAAAGGCTGGTGGTAGACCAGGGTGTGGATATCTTGATGGAGGAGTAGACTTGATTGAAACACGGACACAAAACGGTTGGTTTGGCTGCATGAGAAGTGTTGCCAGCAGGTCGAGGGAGGGGATCCTGCCCCTCTGCTCAGCTCTGGTGAGGCCACACCTGGAGTACTGGGGGCAGTTCTGGGCTCCCCAGGACCAGAGGGATGTGGAGCTTCTAGAGAGGGTCCAGTGTAGAGCAACAAAGATGACTAAGGGACTGGAGCATCTATCGCGTGAGGAAAGACTGAGCGAGCGGGGCCTGTTTAGCCTGGAGAAGAGGAGGCTAAGAGGAGATCCCATCAATATGTACAAGTACCTGAGGGGAAAAGGTACAGAGGATGGAGCCAAACTCTTCTCAGTGGTGCCCAGTGACAGGACAAGGGGTAAAGGGGGCAAGCTGAAACCCAGGCAGGTCCATCTCCATGTGAGGAAGAACTTCTTTGCTGTGAGGGTCACAGAGCCCTGGCACAGGCTGCCCAGAGAGGTCATGGAGGCTCCTTCTCTGGAGATCTTCCCAACCCTCCTGGATGCCACCCTGTGCCACGTGCTCTAGGTGTCCCTGCTTGAGCAGGTTGAACTAGATGATCTCTAGAGGTCCCTTCCAACCTCAACCATTCTGTGAAATGGGAGAGCACTGTGCTACTTGAATCCCGTATTTGCACAGACAGGAATTAAACAGGAGTCTGACCTGATTTATTTAAAAACAAGGACCTGATGCCAAGCAACAGCAGTAACTCTAGCCCCAGTATGTCCAAGGTGTGCCTAATGTTTTATATAACTGGTATTTCCCAGCTGCTGGATGGACAAGGTCATGATGATTACTTTGCTTCCTGGTGTCATGACGATTAATGGTAACAGCGAGCAGCGATGGGAGTGAGAAAACATAGGGTAAATCCTGAATAGTTGGGATTTGTCCTCAAAATTTCAGTTATAACCAAAAAGTTGTCGATATAGAAAACTTGGGCTGAGGAAGCTACATTTTGAGGGCTTCTGAGACACTCTGGGAGACACTGTAGGAAGGTTAAAATCGGTAGCTCAAATGTTAGACTTGATCCCGCTTGAGTAGCCATCTCAAAATATGTTTTGAGGTTCACAAAATGAAAGCTCAGTAAACTCCCTCTGAACAGAGGCGGGAAAGCGGCGGAGCCGAAGGGCACGGAGCAGGAACTTGTGAGGTTTCGTTGCCCAGATATTGCCTCACTCCGTTGGAATGGCTCGCCGAGCGTGATGCGGTGCAATCAAACAAGGGGGCTATTGAAAGAGTGGGTGCTCGGCCAGATGTTGTTGGGGACTGTCACAATAGCCCTTTCATTTCCTGGGCCCAAGATCTAGGGAAGCCCGGAGCTGCCCCGCACTAAGGGAAGCGAGCAGCAGCCCATAGAGCTGCTCCCAGGAGTGCCGCCCGTATCCCGGGGCAGGATGCAAGATGGCATTTGGAGGCTCAGTGTGCTGGGAAATGGGATGAGTATCCTGAATCTGTCAGGAGTGCAAGGTGCTAGCTGGAGGAAGGGAGAGCTAATTATAGCTTCACATTTATTTTTGAGACTTGGAAAAAAAAAAAAAAAATGCTGTGTGGGTTGGGTTTTTGAGGCCCTTAAACAGTATTTTGCGGTGTGCCAAGTCCACTCTTGGATTTTTCATGAATTTGTTTCAGCTTCTGTTGTTCTCTACCTGTTAAAGATGTGTCAAGTAGTACAGCAAGTCTCTCCATTTGCCAGACCTAAATAATGTCTTGTCTTGAAGGTCTGTATCTGAGCTCCACAGCACCCAGACAGCTTCATAATGCCTCAAGGTGAAGTTGTATAGACCATCTCTGTGTTCTCCGTCCATGGAGAAACCATGGAAGGTGTCCTCAAACCATCCATACTGGTTTTATGCAGTAAGCAGAGTTTGTTTTGACATCCGCTTTCTAGCTGAAGGAGAGGAAGGAAGAACAGATGTACTTAAGTACATCATGAAGATCTAGATTAATAGATCTTAATGCTACCTTAAAAGGCAGTGAATGGGCTCGTGGAGATGCTGGAGCATGATGTTTCCAAGCTCAGGAGGGTGGTGAAGTGATGCAGCAGCGTTCAACGAGCCCCACGGCACAGAAGCCAAGAGAACCTCCTAGGAGCTAGGAGATGTTTGGCATGGGTGAGAAGGTGCCTCTTGCAGGGTAGGTGGTGAATCTCAAGACCTGTGTCACAGGAGGTTGTGCGGATGGATGGTAGCAGGAGGTTCAAGAAGGAATGGACAAATTTAGAGAGGACAAATTGGCAGGGTTGTCTGCTGTAACCCTCCTAATGCAGTGGCAGGGGCGCACAAGAGGACAGGGATGAGGACCAAGCCCCATGTTCTCATTCCCATTGAAGTATGGGGCTAGCAGCACCTTAGGTCTGGCCTTGCAGGCTGTGTCAGCGCTTAATACATTAATAACATCAGGACTTTGGATATGCCAGGTCAGACCAGGACCTGATTTAGCTGCTCAAATTGCTGCCGTTCATTTCTTAATTAAATTCTGTTCCTCATATCCATCTGTCTCTGAAGTGCTCCTGTCCTGAGACATTATGTGAATGCATTTCAGGAGCCAAGTGAGATTTGGAGCTACCAGTACCACAGGAGCCTATATCTCGTATAGGTACAACTGATGCTCTCTTTATGTTGACTTTTGCTTACAGGCTAGTGCTGTCCTAAAGTTGTCCAATATCCCTGATAGTGGAAATGAGGGCACCATGCGCCTTGCTAAAGAGTCTGTGCTTTTAAACCAGTTGCCTAATTTTGTTGTGCTCTCCTGGAACTATTGCATGACTTCTTGGGGTTATTTGAGATCAAATGGCTTCTGATCTCAACAGCTAATACTTGATAAAAGTGGCAGCTGTCAAATAAAATTATTTGGAAAAAAAAAAAAAAAGGCTACCAGTAAAACTGAAGCTAGCTTGAAAATAGGAAAATTATTTATGCTCTGTTCACCCATTGAAAAATAAAAAAGGAGTTAATGGATCTAGCTATACTTATAATCACTTCACATTTCTTCAGGTTTTGGTTGTAGGAGAATGGATTTAGTAATAGAATTTCACAGTAGTTTAATCTTTTCATCCTACCTAATTATTCTATGGATAAAAACTACTCCCAAAATAAAAAAGAATAAAGCTCCTTTTTAAAAAAAAAAAAAAATGTATTTAGGTTTTTAGTGTATATTGACACCATCACCTTAACTATTTTTATGGTTTGAGCCCCTGGATACCCTCTAATCGGCTGTGCTGAAGAGATTTGAGCTCCTCATTCCACACCGAACATATACAGAGAATTGATTGTCATAAATATCACTGTAAGCACCTTTGGAAGCAGAGGGGAGGAGAGGAAGCATTTAATGCACGGGCTGAAAGTGCAGCACTGCTCATTTGAGTATTGCAAGGAAGAAAACGCCGCAGCATGGGAGACATTCAAATAACAATTGCTTAGGGATGTCTATGGTAACTTTAAATTTAATGCTGGTGCCTAAGTTGTACTTGATTACTTGAATTTTGCCATTAAACCCAGTTAATTCTTTTGAATTCCCTTCCCATTCATGGCATTGGTGCAAAATGGAAGAAGTATTTCTGGATTCCTACATTTCATATTCAGTTGTGCCACAGAGCTGTTCACTCCAGCTTTTCCACGGGAGGATTAGGAATCCAGCAGGTTGTGTGTGCGGAGGAAACACCGTCCCAAAGCTTAGGATGGTGATTTATGGAGAGCAGAGCTGCTATAAGCAATGTGACTTGGCCCCAGGAATGGTGTGTTAGGTGGTGCGCGCTGCTCCGGGTGGGATCGGGATGTTGGCTTGATTGCCTTATTCATCGCTCTTCTCATCCCTGGCCAAAATAGCAAATGAAATGATGCCTAAAATGGGATCCGACTTCAGTTCAAGTGCCTAACTGCAAAATAGCAAGACAGAGCACTTCCAGAGCCATCTGATGCTGGAGACTTCCGACTTTATCTAGGACTCTCTGCACGTATTTGGCTTCAATGATACTAATTTTATTTTAGACCTGAAGAGGGACTTCTGTGCCCAGAAGCATGTGATCTCGCCTCCGATGCATCGGTTGATCAAAAGGATTCTTGGAACAAGAGTGGCGAGGCGTCTAAGGGGGAAAGCAACACATCAAAGATGTAGCTACTAGATAGAGAGATGAGTCATTAGTAGCTGGGATTGATTTGTTGCAGTGTGGAACTCTTGTCAAAAAAATGTAATTCCAATGGGGATCAGCTGTTTTTAAAATGGAGGAAGTGGACCAAACCCATGCGGATGCTATGAAAGCTCAGCTGTGGTGTCAAGATTGAAAGACCTCTACATCTCTCACCTGGGTTGTTCTTGAATCCTAGCAGAGCGGTTCAACATAAACGACTTTTCCCAATGCACAAGGCTGTCTCCACTTTTGCTCGGATATTTTCCTTTCTGGAAAGAAAGATCCGTTTTGGGGAATCGCTGTCTTGTGCAGCCTGCTGGCAGTCGTGACTAGCTGTTGCATTCGGCCTTTTAGGTCCTGTAAGAAACTGCTCAAAATGTTGTTCTAGATAAGGAAACCATCCAAAGCCCACAGAAGTGGGAGTGGATGGAAATCCATTTCCAGACCAGTAGTAGTCTGGTAGTCTCAGTACATGAATATTGGGGCTGAACTCTATAGAGTCAGAGGACTCGAGGTACCAAGGATCACTTGAGTGGATGACTTGGTTGTCTCTTTATGTCCAAGATCTTAATTTGAGGTGATTTGCTCCCAAGAGGGAGAAATTGCCACTGAAAGAACCCATCTGAATTTGAGTGTTCTCTTGATATTCACTCAGCTCAAAGGGGGAAAGTGGTGCCAACAAGGATGCTAGAAGGCAGCTGGCTCAGAGGCAGGCGGTGCTTTGAGCTACTGATAAAACATGTTGGGGAGCTGCAGCAGGTAGAGGTAGGAATATTATCTGCTGCAGAAATTGTTTGAAATATTATTCATCTCTTTCAAGGAGTTACAGCAGAAGGCGGTTGCTCTGAACTGTGTCAGCTATGGATTTGTTTGGGTGTGTGGAGTAAGCTTAGCACATCTAAGACTTGATGGTACAGCGGTGGATGACTTCTGCTCTGAGGGGATTATGGCTTAAATGGAGAGGCTCAAGAAAGCAGAGGGAGGCCACGCAAAATGAACAGCACGATGGTGGCAACTCTTGTGCTCTCTGGGATGCTTCACCTGGTAAATGTACTACCAACCCCTGCAACGCCCTTGCTTTACAGGTGTGGAAATGAGCATGTGATACTAACATCTGTATGTGCCCTTGGTAAATCCTGGGTGCAAGCCCAGTCCAAAAAAAAAAAAAATATATATATACATATATGCACACACAGCCATATAATCCTGCTGATAAATAGGTGTTGTTAGTCCTGCCCTCACTAGAGTTTGCAATAATCTAGAAACTAGCTAGGTAATAAAAATGAAGTGTGTGATAATAGTTTCTAGATGGAAGCTTGCACCAAAAGGAAAGTATTTTCTACTTCTTCATTTGCTGAAATGATTTTATTAGTGGGGCCTTTCTCTATGCATACCCTGAGATGTCATTCCCGTGCTTTCTCCTGCGTGTCTTTGGCATGGATGTCTTGTATAAATAGACTTTGACTAGTTGTTACTAGAGCTTCCAGTTCCCACGCTGATTCTTATCAGCGAAGATTAGTTCCCAGCCAAAGTTGTCTTTTCTTTCTTTCAAGGGATTTAGCGCATCAAAACAAGTCTGCGGCTTGCTGCAGTGCCGAAACCGCCACGCTTCTGTGCTCGGACCTGCTGAGCCACTCGAAAATGGGATGGGATTGCGTGTGCGTTCACCCTCTTTGCCTCTTAGACATGCGATCAGGACCCAGTTCCTGTCTGGCAGCTTTTTGTTTGCAAGTGGGTAATAACCTGGCAGTACGAGGGATGAGATGCACCGACGTGACCATTTTGTGCTGTCTTGTAGCAGCCGATAGCTTCATGGCATCAGCTTTTCTGTGCCGGATGCTTTTCGATGTCTCCAAATAGCTGGCGCGGTGCCCTGCGACTGGCTCAGCCGCCGCTCGGCAGAGCAGGGAGAGCTGCTGGACGGGTGCCCACCAGGCTCGGTGGGAAGCAAAACCCCTACTCGAGTTCTCTAGGGTGGCCCTCCATGCAAGGGAGAAATTTGAGATTTGAGCTGACCTTAGTTTGTTGGCTGCTTTTGTTGAATGTCAACCCAAATCTCAGTCCCTCTCCTGCATGCTGAGGACAACTCTAGGAAATCCTCCCTCGCCCATTTGGCTAGGACGGGTGTCCGAGGTGCTGCCAGTTGTGTTAATGTAGAGCGGCTATGGACTCGTCTCTGTGTCTAATGTCAGTATAGTCGTTCTACGATAGACGCTGTTATGTGCCACTAATACACTGAAGTGTGTGGGCTCAGCGCCAACCACTCTCCTGGCACAGTTTCATCCTTCTCGGTACTATCCAATGAAGCTGTGACTTCTCTCGCATCTAGAAATAGCAAATCCAGAGAGAAGAGAAGCTGTGCGGGTGTTCACTGCAGCGAGTGGAGAGCAAGACGCTGCTCAGACCCACAGGTTCTGCTGTTGGGTGTTGAACTGGGCTTGCTTTGGTGCAGGAAGGTCAAGCTCGCTTGCAGGAACAGCAACGTGTTCCTCAGACCTCGTGCTTGGTTGCTGCTTGGATTCCTGTCCCCGCTGATGGGTGACTTCTTCCAACCCTGCTTCTTTCGTGCTGATCGTGTGTGCTCGGCTTAGTGCGAATTTAATTCCTGGTGCTAACGTGGAAATAAAGTGATGGAGCTGGTAAGCTTGGCAATGAAGAACTAACCCATGTGGTGCAAGAATCTGATGTGGTTCTGCATGATGGAACTAGAAAGATGCAGTAATACTGTTACGGATGTTAATAAAAGATGGTTTTCCTCAGGGGCTCTACCATCTGTGATACTTTTTCTTTATTTTTGGGGCCCAAAATGTTCTGCAGAGAAATATACTGTGCAACTACTCAAGTCTGCCGTGCATCGTGTAAAGGACAGGAATAAAATCTCCATTTGGGTGGTATGAGGATTGAAGGTGGGAAAAGTCGGAATGAGCTAAGTTGTAAATACTGAGTAAGAGGCAGGCAGCTGCTAAGGACAGATCTCTGTGTTTTTTTGTTGCTTTTCTGGGTTTTTTTTGAGTTCAAACATGCTCCACCAAGGACATGAGCTAGTCCAAGAACAAAATCCTATTAATGTATATTGCTTTAAGCATGCTGAATATATCAGCTGAACTCATGAGCTCTTGTTACTAGAGAATATTCTCAGGCTTTTTATTAAAAAAAAATCCTAATGTTCTTGAGATGGATTGGATCTTTGAGTGCTCTTGGGAATCTTTATTGCTGTCTTCAAAGTCATTATATGAAAGATTTTGGGGGAAAAAATCTTACCCTTGCTTTGATCCAGTAAAGCTGAGCAGTGCAGTTGAACTGGGGAAAATCTCTGCCATCAGCAAGTCAAATCTCTTGTAGTTCCTATTTTGCAAATGGGAGAATATTGATGCTGTTTGATACCCAGCGTCTCATTCATCAAAAAGCTTGTCTGTTTTTCTGGTTTTCGCCAATGAGCAAACCAACGTGTCGCTTCAGTGCTGAGTGGTAAGTCCCACTTTTCTTCCTAATGATTTATGATGCCTGGTGAGGTTTTTCCTCAAGTAGCCTATGTTTGACTATGGAAAGAAAATGCATTTATTCCAGTTGCTGGTATCCGGGTGGTGACTTGAGGGGGGTCTAGCAGATCTCTGGCCCAGGTCTGTGACCAGTGTTTCGTGTTTGAAGGCACAGGCTGTACAGCAAATGCCTTCCCTGAGAATGAAGCAGAAGAATGAAATACTCTTAAGTGATCTAAATGGATGGATATGTTGGGGGAAGGTCATGAGGATTCAGGTGCAGACTCAGCTGTGCTTAAATATTTTAGTCCCCGGTTAAATGGATTGGCACTGTGACCCTGAATACTTAGCCGGTACATATTGATAGAAATAAAACACTAGAGTTTTGATTTATTGATGTTCTTGGTCTCGTGTCATTGCTACGAGTAATATCAAGCACTGAGATTTCCCAACTTTGATTCTTCAGTGAGACATCTTGGGGAGCTGGAGGTCCATCCCTACCTTATTCCACTAGCTGTGGTCGCCCGGGTGGCGGGGTAGACTGTTCCTGTCTGACTGTCAGTACCGTCTTTCCTGCAGTAGCGTAGAAATGGGAAAGGACTTTGTGCTCCATAGCATATGTCTTGGTTCGGTTGAAGTCTTTGAACAGGAGCCTGTTCAGAGCCTTGTGCCAAATTTGCGTTATGGATTGCAGATTAAGGGCACTGAATTTCCTCAACGAGCTTGCTTGACCCAGCATTACTCTGCAAGGATGTGAGCGTCATCCGAGAGGAGAGATGAGCTGTGTATCTGCTAAAAGCTCCTGCCGCGGGTCTCCGAGACTGGGTGTTCCGGTAGCAAGGTTGCTTGGTGGCATCTACTCCTGCCAGCAACTGAGACACTGAATAAAGGTGTTTCTAGGCTTGTGCAGATGCTCAGTGTGATATCTCCGTGACCTCAGTGGGGTTTATGTGAGTGATTGAACCCAGATTCTGCATCCCTCTGATCCCAAAGAGTGCAGCTCTGGAATGACAGACTGGTGGATGGTAGAAATAGCAGGGCACCTGTATGTCCATACTAGGTCGTGGGGCAGATTGCCTCAAATCCTGCTTGGGTTGTTAGGCAAGTCTTGGTTAAGCTCTTCATGGAAATGACAGTATTTGACCTTAGAGCCTTTGCCTCCTGATGCATGTTAATCCAAGCTTCATTACCCGATAGCCAACTGGAGAGGTTGGAGTTCATGAATATCTGTAAATCTCCATGATGCACAAGCAACCTGCACTCTGGAGCTATTTTTTGGCTGTTTGGTCTCCTTGATTAACCATATAAACATCATAAGCATTAAGCCTTTTATAAAGCAATGGAGAAACACTCGTTTCCTTAAATTTTAATCTGAATGATGAAAGATGGAGTTCTCCCTCTTAAACAGCAATGAAACATCTGAGTTTAAGGACACATGTGTTTGCCCTGTTATGACATGACTGTTGGGAACTACAGAAGCCTGAGGAATGGTGATTATGGCAAGGTAGGTTATCGAGTTATAGAAATAGCCACTTGCTTCCTGAACATCTAGGACCCTAAGCGGAACTAAACTCTTGTTGTTGCCTTGCGAGTTGACCACAGCAGGGGCTCTTGCTGGGAAGAGCACAGGGAACATATAGTTGGGCATATATTGCTGCAGCTGAAGACTGCCGAGCCCTGGTTAACTAAGGGGAGACCTACAGGTGCTCTCCAGCAAGCCTGAATGTGACTTTATATTTATTAATAAAGCAGGGAGGATGCATAGGTGGCATCTACTAGCAGCAGCATCTGGGAGTATCTCTTGTCTTCTTGATGCTGATGTTACTGTCATGGGGAAAAAGGAGTGACCCTGTCCCGGTTATGTGTAAAAGAAGGAATTTAGGCCCAGTTAATCCTGGTGGAAAGCCATAAAACTGAGTTATGGCTTCAGCATACAAATAGGTTGCATAAATGATTCAGTACCTCTTAATTGTGAATGAGGAGGGAGGGGGCGTTGGGTGAATGGGGCCGCGTTAAACGTGGGGATAAACACAAGTGCTTAAACAAGAGCCTGCTGTGCTCCCCGGGGAATCCAGCTCCTGCTAATCAAAGGCCTCCCGGGAAACCGGTTTCCGACGATAAACCCATTGTGCCGTTCGCTGCTTGGCCGCAGACCGGCGAAGAGTCAGGGAGCTCTAATTTGGATCCTGCTGCCTCGTGCTCGCACGGGCTCCGCTGGAGCCGCGGGGCGGGCGTGAAGGGCAACGCTGCAAAATGAGCAGCGCTGAACAGCAACGCAGAGCGCACAGCCATGCGGAGCAAATATAGCGCTGTTTGTCAAAGGGCAAGTCAGCTGTCTGCGGCTAATTACAGAGATGTCAGGGAATTCTGGATTTGTCAGCTGAACTCAAGAATATTGTTGAATGTCGCTTGTACAAGGGCCCTATTAAGGAAAAAAATCCCTCCAAGAACAGTGTGTTTTTCTGTGGCTTTTCTGGGCTTCCGACCCATACAGTTGTTCCAGCGTCCACGCCATAAGGTGCAGAGGTGAAAGCAGAAGGTACGGAAGGCGGCAGCGGTCCGGGCGTGTAAATAGGTCAAGGAGCTGCGAGGCGGCGCGTGCCCGGCCTCTGCCAAGCCTGCCCAAGCAAGTCATTAGCCAAGTCCCTGGCCCGCGTCCATCCGCGAAAGGGCAGAGCTGTTACTCATCCTTGGGCTCTCCAGCTCTCCCGACACGCACGCGGCTGCTCCGCGACCCGTGCCGGGCCCCGAGAAGGTGGATGGAAATGGTCCCCGCACCGTGCAGGCTGTTGGATGCCCTATTGTGGAAGAGGGATGAGAAGCCCCCTGCAAGGTCCAGGTGATGTCTGACACGGCTCGGAGCTGGCGGCACCGACCTTTCCAACCAGGCCAATGGTGGTGGCTGTTTCTGAGCTCACTATGGGTTTGTCAAAGAGCTTGAGCTGGCGCTGAGCGTTGCTCAGCCTCTTGGCTGCTTTTACCTCCAGCACGGAGGCTTTTTTATGTTATCGCAGGTGCACAATTGCCCAGCACAGAGATGGTGGTGCTGGAGCAGCAGAATGGTAAAGATGTCATTCGTACACGTGCTAACGATGAGGTTTGAAATCCTCCAGAACTGATGAGTTGGGAGGACAAGCCAGAAAGCCACGTCTGCACACGCTACTTACAGCCTTTAGAAAAATATACAGCAAATCCTTGCTTTAAGCAGTTGTGCCCTGTTGTTTTCAGGAGGGAAGGATACCTGTGTCTTAGCTTGTTCCCCATGAATTCGCAGCCTGGTCTCTTTGCCCATGGATGTCCTCAGCACCAAGAGACTCTCAACGGTTAAAGACTCAACCTTAGCCTAGAAAGGAATTTTATGGCTGTCTCTCCCGCCCTCCTGTGCCATAGGGAATGTTGTTATTTTACAGATGAATAAAGTGTGGCAAACAAGCGGAGAGCTCTTCAGAGCCGCAAGAGCAGAGCCCTCTGCAAAGGAGCTTCACTGTCTCTTTAAGCCGATATCTTTCAATATCTCCATAAGCAGCCGCAGTTGTCAAGAACAAGGTCGGCCTTTAACGTGGCTACGTGGGCACTAGCGACGTGCCGGGCTCCCAGATGAGCCTTTGTCTGTGCAGGAAGGGCCGCCCGGCAGCCGAATGCCATGGATGCGTGGGAACAAGCGGCCCTTCTTCGCTGGCAGAGCAGCCGGTCGGCGTGGGGGACGAGGTAGCAAGCGGCGTTTGAGCCTTGGGGACGAGACGGAGGAGGAACCATCTCTCCGCCGAGGTTTCGCTCCGCTGAACTTGGCAACGTGGGCAAGACTGTGGCAGAGCCTCGTGACGTCGGGCTCCTTTGGGTGAGGAAGCGTGTGTGATTTGCACAAATTCACAGAATCACAGAGTGGTTGAGGGTGGAAGGGACCTCTAGAGATCATCTAGTCCAACCCCCTGCTCCAGCAGGGACACCTAGAGCACAGGGTGGCATCCAGGTGGGGTTTGAATATCTCTGGAGAAGGAGCCTCCGCAACCTCTCTGGGCAGCCTCTTCCAGGGCTCTGTCACCCTCCCAGGAAAGAAGTTCTTCCTCACATGGAGATGGAACTTCCTGCGTTTCAACTTCTACCCATTGCCCCTTGTCCCATCACTGGCCACCACCAAGAGGAGTTTAGCCCCATCCTCCTTTCCTTTTAGCAGATTCCCTTCCTTTCTGGAGCCGTTTTCCCCCAGTGCCTTACGAAGGACCCCAAAGGAGGAGCCTGCAGGTCTGTGTTTCTTTTTTCTTACCCTAGGGCAACCTGCTGCACTTTGCACTTTTGTAGTCAGTGCGTAAAAGTACAGAGTCTGTGTTCAATGCCTTATGCTCAAGGTGTCCTTGAAGGTACCCAGGTGCTTTGGCAGCTCTGGATGGTGGAAGTTCATGCTGAGAGGAGAGGCTCTATCAAGATTTCTTGCATCTCCACAGCTTGTGCCATGGTGGCCAGTAAATGGTGGTCCTGCCCTTGCCGCTGGTTGCATTGGACCTTTTTGCTGGGAGCCCTCTCGCCTGCTGACCTTGGTTTGGCAACTTTCAGAGCACCATGTGGTTTGCTTGATTCGTGGTTTTTTTTGTTTGTTTTTTTTGTTTGTTTTTTTTGGCAAAATTGCTACAAGGATATTTGGATTACAGGAAACATACCTGGCTTTCAAGCTGCGTCTCTGGTCTTCTGCTAATGACTTTGTGGAGTTCCCATTTCTCTAGTGCCTCACATTTGCGTTGTCTTAAATCATTAAAAATGAGTGAAGAAAAAAATAAAATAAAATAAGCCGAGGTTCTCCATGCTCCTGCCAAGTAGGTCAGTGTTTTCCCAGTTGTGCAGTTTGGGGAATGGAGATGTTACTTGGAGCCGCATCCTCCAAGTGCATGATGAGTTGAAGGCAGAGCTGGAAGCAGAGTGGCGGTCACGAGCTTTGCTGCAAGTCTTCAGGTGGTAGGAGGTCATTTAGCCTTGTCAAAACGTGATTAAGCCTTGGCAAAACCAAGTGAGTGCAAGTAAATGGCACGCCGGTGGGTAAATGGGTGTCACCACGGTGCCTGCGCGGCATCAGACTTGGTGTTGGCTGCAAACAGGCTGCTCTTGGCACGCTTGGCCAACGAGGTCACGGCGGGTGGATCGTGCTTGAAATGCATTGAATTTGGAGAGGAGGAGGAGGATGGTTTGCTTGACAGTAGGTTAGTGACATGCCGGGTCACCGTTGGGGCTAATAGGGACAGTGCAAGGCGAGTTGGGGTGGAGGGTTGCCCTGGGGTTTGCAAGGGACCAAGCCATAGCACCTAGGGCAGGGTAATACTGACACCCTCTTCCTTGGAAGGCTAAAAATGTGATGGATTTAAAGAGCCGGCTCCAGCAGCCCTGAAGCAATCAGTGGAAGATAACCCCTCTCTAAAAAGGACTCTTCTAGCTGGGGGAATCATTACGTTCAGGATCTCTCCTTTATTGTAATTTTACTTTAATATTAAGCTACTCGGGATAAATGGCTACTCGGGAAATTTAGGGGGCAGAAGGTGACACCAGGGAGAAGAGTATGGGCATTAAAAATGTGTTATACAGTGTCATTCCTTGACTACTTACCGAAGACATGAAGCGTGTAGGATTTAAAGCTTGGATCTTGCATCGGTTGTACCATAGCTGAAGCTCTCCAGGTCCCATCCAAAGCGCTAGTGCTTGGACAACCCGTGTTTTCTCTTGCCCAGGCCTAGTCCTTGGCCACAAAAAGGTCCCTTTTCCCTTCCTTCTGCAAGAGGAACCTATGTTCTCATGCCCTCTGCAAGCCATTTATTACAGCTGTGAGCTCAAAACTCGTGCATGGTTTTCCTTTTGCATGAAGACAGACATAAAACGAGACAGATCTGAGACAGGTGCCGTCATCTTTGAGTATCAGAGTTGGCTTTAAGTAGATGGAAATAGCAGCCCCACAAGTTATATGGTTTCCTCCTGTTTATAATTACTCTGTCCAGGTGCTTATCGCAGCCATATAGCGAATGGCCTCTGAAGGAGGTAGGTTGCAAACTTCTTGCCAAGAAAACCCCAAAGACCAACTCATTTCCTGCCTGAGCATCATGTATTTAAGAGCCTCCTTAATTAAACTCCTGAAAGGGCTGTCTGGCTCCAGCAAACGGCTGCTCTTGGCTGCTTTCGGTTGCAAAACAGCAGAGCCCTGGGCTCGGAGGGCAGTGCCACCACTGCCACCACGCCGGGAGGGGACTGCTCCCTTGCTGGCCAAGGCTCCGTCCCACCACTTTCCTGTGGGGCTGTGTGGAAAAACCTGTTTTCTTGGCTTCGTGGTGCACCAAATTGGACCCTGAAGGAGGGCATGTTATCAACCGAAAGCAAGGAAAGGTTGCCGCCAAGACTCGTCCCCAAGGGACGCCCTGCGGTGCCAGGTGGGATGATGGCAGGACTTCTCGGTGGAAGGAGGTGGGCATCAGCTTGCAAACGCAACGGCTTTTTTTTGCAACACAGGGACAGTAATATTTGGTTTGAAATGAAACGTTTCATGAGCATTCCTTTTTTTTTTTTTTTCCCCCCCCTCTTTGGGCTCAGTTAAGCTTCAGCATGTGGAAAACTGAATAAAACAGCCTGCTGGAACCTGCCTCCTCTTGATCTCGTGCTGCCCCAAAAGCTGGAGGAGCGACCCGGTGCAACGAGAGCAGAGCAAGGACACAACCCCCGGGCTTCCCTGCGAGGAGGAGGCAACAAGGGGGCTGAGTTAGGGAGAGGAAGACCTGAAATTTTATTTAATTTTCCCGGGCAGATGGAGATCTGTCAGCAGTTTTGACAGCGGGAGCTGATGGGACTCTGGGCTGAGCCGAAGCGCTTCGCATACAACTGTCATAGAGCAGAAGTTGCCTGCTGGTGCTGTTTGCGTGGCTTCCTGGGGCTTTTTTGTTATTTTGGTTAGGTTCACAGTTCGTTTTTTACCCATAAACGGAAGCAACTGAGTGTCAAAGCTCCTCGGTGCCCCACGGACCGAGCTTGGGTCTCTGCAGCCTGGCGGGGTCCAGATCTCATCGTTCTGCTGTGGGTGCTGCCCTGACCAAGGCTCTACGGATCTGAGTCCTCCCTGGCTTCGCTCCATCCATCTGCTGGGTCCTGATTGATTGGAATGGGGCAAAACTTCATCGTGTGGCCCCAGCTTCCACTCTTGGGCACGTGGTTGCTGCTGTAATTAAAACCATGAACCTAATGAGTACGCTGGAGAATGCAAATTTAGCAAATAAGATGAGCCCAACATTGAGACCAAGGCACTTTTGCATTCGCTGTAGTCTGTTGTAATTAGGGGTTTGGTGCCTGGGGTGTGTTTTATCAGCCCCATGGGTGCGGGTGGGGAGGGAAGGGCCTTGGGGCTTCTCCTTCCACCCCAAGCAACTCTGGGGAGTTGAGCACAATTTTCTTCAGGAGCAGATTATTTATATTAAATGAGCCCAAGCCACCCCCATCGCTGTCGTGGGGCTAGCAGGTGCCAACCCAATCGCGAATATAACACGGTTTATAAAAAATGTTGAAAAAGGGGGTTGAGTTTGGCTTTTGGAAGCTAATTGTAGTAGTTGGCACAAAATTGCTGGCAGCTACAGCCAGGCCAGCGTCCTGTCACTGTCAGCTCGTCTGCTTGGCCACCTCCTCGCACGGGGATTGATGCCCAAGAGGGCGACTGCTCCGTCCCTGGCACACAGCAAAGCCCCAAGGTCTAGATAAAAGCTAATATTGTGCCGAAGCATTAGAAGGACCAATGTGAAGATCCAGGTGAGTGCTGTCCTGCCAGCCCTGTGTTTGGGGAGAAATCTTATGTTGGCTGGTCAAAAATTCTCCGTTAATGAAGAACTAACAGAACTAAAGGGTTGATTAACGTGAGGTTAGGGATGATGGGTCTTGTTGGCCTCTGTAGTTCTGGCGGATACAGGGAAAGTTGATCCGATGCTGTTCGGATTCTGCTAAGTGTTTTTCCTGGTACCACAGCGCTGAAGCGAAGCACGATGCGACAGAGTTGGTGCGTTCAGTTTAGGGCATCATGCTCCATGTGCTGCCCCAAAAGACAGGGCTTTGGGACCTAGTGCGATGGTTTCTGTGCCGTGGGCTATTTTTCCCGATTTTGTGCCATCTGCTGCACAAAGCAGGATCTGCTGCTTCCTGGGATTGAGGCACCTGCAGCCATCCAGCATCCGTGTCCGCAGGACTGGAGCTCAGAGAAGAGGCACGTGAGCAGCCGAAGAGCTGAGAGCTTTTTCATGGTGAACGGGTTGAGGGTGCTGTTCTTAGGCAGCTCACTCCTGTAGCGTCTCCTCATTTCCATTTGTCCCCGGAGTCGGTATTTAAATAGAGAAGACTCTGCTCAGCTGCTCTGAGGGATGGTAGGATCCAGATATTGAGACTGGACAAAACTCATTTGACCTCAAATTTTTGGATGGAGGTCAAATACCTTCTTCAAGCTTTCAGTTATCAAGTTATAAAATACAAGAAATCTTTTCCTAGGAAGAGTCCTTCACGCTGCCGCTGTTTTGTCTGAAGCTGAACCCAGTTCAGGGAAGTCCAGGGGCCTAATTCATACAAAAGGTCAGACTGAGAAGCACGTTCTAAGTCTTATTTTGTAGCCCACAAGAGCATTTTTTAAATATTAATTTCATAGGCAGCTGTTAGCCTCTTTTCCTTTGAGATCTGGTTAACCTAGTTTCTTCCCCTGCAGTGTCAATAGTAACGGAGTTAAGGCTTCAGCCCGGTGCCGGGGATGCCATTGCAGCGTTCAGCGTTGTGGCTTCGTTAGGTGAGGGAAGACGGTTTTCTCCGGACAAGGCATCAAGCCGCAAGGGGTGAAGTGAGAGCTACGACACCTGGTGCTGTTCCCGCATCCCTTCTTTGCGTGCTGGCTTCCCTGCTACATCTCAATGCCTACTTGGTAGCATCTGGGATCTACAACTTGAGTCGTTGGTGCAGTGCAGGCAGGGTGGCTCTACCCTGTAAGGCAAGACAGTGTAGGTACCATAGGGACTGGTCTGCCCTGGGTGTCCCAGCTAGGAGCAAACCTGGACATTGGGATTGTCCTCCTGCTTGGCTAGACTGACTTCTGAAGGGCTGTAGGGCAGATTTAGTCTTTGCGGAGGTGGGCGCCAGGACTGTCGCTAGATGTGGCTTCGCTGATTTAGTGGCTTCCCGTGCGTATGAGTTTTGGTGATATGATCCTGTAATCCTGTTAACTTCAATATGAATAAGTATCCCTGCGTACGCACAAGTTTTCCCAGTTGATGCTGTTTTTACAGGTTAGATGCAGGGATGGGGTATTCGAACTTTATTGCCTTCCTTACCATATACTTATCACAGGATAAGTAGGACGAGGAAGCTCCAAGTGCACCATAAAATAGCATTGCTGGCTAAAAGATGCAGCAAAACAAACCCTGGATATGAAGAAGTAAGTTGGCAGGAGCAGCCACCTTCCTTGCAGGACCTTTTTTGTCAGCAAAAGATGCCCCAGGTGAGGGTGAGACGGTCTATGAGACTCTGCTTCCAAATGAGAAGGAAAACCGTAAGCTTTAAGTTTTAAAATTAAGCAGTATATCTACGTGCCAGTATTCGTATTCCACCAAGTGATTCCCAAAGAGTTAAATGTAAATAGGAAGACTGTGACTTGGAAGTTATGGCAAAGAGCACGCATAAATTGTGGGGGAAGCCTTGCAAGCCGGTACAAACTGCTGGGAACAGGACAACAGGCTCAAGCCCAGAGCTCTGCCTGCCCTGGAATAGCTCCGGAGGCTGAAAACATCTGAGGATTCAGCAGTTTTGCTGCCTCTTGCAGCAATAACACCAGTTCTCAGCCAGATCTTGATCATTCTAGGCTAGTGCCTTGGGTGGAGAGGTCCTCATCCTTAATTCCTGCCAAGAAAATAGAGCTGTAGCAATGGGGGGAGACCTGATATTAATGCCCTTTTTGCTCCATCTTCCTGGCAGTGAGATTGGGGTCTCCAAGGTGGCCAGTTCCTCGACGCTGTGGTGGGAGCTCGGATGCAACCCAGCTCGAGCCCTGTGCTTTGCATGCAGCCGCACGCCGCTGCCGCGGAGTCGGTTAAATCGCAGGAATCTGAGCGCGACCCAGCGCCAACACCGCTATCGGAGCAATTTATCTGGTTAATTTTAGTAAAATGTGCTATTAAGTGGATTAAAGTAATTAAACACTTGGTTGGCACTAATGGCTTACATGGTAGCGTGCCCTGCCACAGGGCTTTTCTTATCTGCGGCCTCGCTGTTACAAATCTGGGCCCACCAAAGGCGGTGACGATGGTTGCAGAGGTGGCGTGGCCCTTTTGGGTCAAAAACTGAGTTTTCCGTTTCGGAAACTTTTGCATTTAATTCTGCGCGGGTTGTGTTGTCGTGGGCCTGGCCTCGATGCATTTCCCTGTGCACTGCTGAATTCTCCTTTTGCAGAAATCTTGCGGAAAAATCATCCGTGCTGTCAAAAACGAAATCGGAGCTGGTCTCGTGTTGGCAGGACAGCCCAGTGGGAGCAGGAGCTGCGATGCTGGGGCGGACGTGCTTTTCTCTGCCCTCCACAGGTGCCTTGAACAGCACAAGCCTGGATGCAAAAGCTGGGAGGTTTGAGGCCTCTGGGTTCTTTTTGCCTTTTGTTTTAGCACCAAATTAACCCAAACTTGCATTTCTGCGCATGGCTGTGGCCCCTGCGGGGAGTGGGGAGGAGGAGGATTGCAAGCCAAGCGCCGGTGAGGTGTCATTGGGAAGCCAGTGTGTGGCTGTGACAAATGCCCGTGCGCTTGCGGTAATTGCCCAGCCCACCTCCAAGCCCGGAGCACAGGCTCTAATGACAGGTTTCTCCCTGATTGGGAATAATGCAGCGAGTCCTTGGGAAGGAAAAAAATCCGACTCTCAGAGCTGTCAAGCGCTGAATGTTTTATGGGCCCCGTTGACGCAGGCTGCTCTGTTGAACAAGACGACCGCACAGTGTCCGCGAGCGGCTCTGCTCCCATCCAAGGCAAGCAAGCGGGTTTTGAGGGCATGGCCCTTGGGAAACATCTACCTCTGCGTGCCCTCGAGGAGGCTGCTCCGCCTCGTGCCTCCACGCTGGACGAACACGTGAGTTTTAAGGCAGTGGGGACCGATGTGCATTAGCTTCTGGTCTCTTGCCTTGCCTGGAGCTCCTCTTGAAGAGGAAAGTCTCATCATTTCCTTTCCTGAGCCGGGGAACCTGGAGACTTCTTGCTTGGCAAGAGCAAGATTGGAGGTTTCCTTCACCGTGTTTTGGAAGAAGGAGGGATATGGGGGAAAGGGTCCTCTTGGCTGTTGTCATAGTAGCTCTTCCTTCCCTGTAATAACTCAGCTGGGCTTGTGCTACCTTGTTGGTCCATGGAAGGTCTTCTCCACTCTTTTCTCCAGCACCGTCTGCCTGCTGTCAAACTTCCTGGGCTCCATCGCGTGTCGCCCAACCTGGGCACTTTCCAAGGCACCATTCAGTGATGCTGGTTTCTCATCATCTTCTCCCTGTTGGAGTGGGCTGGGACAGCATCACTACGAATGGACTGTGTTGGATAGCAGAAGCCTGCGCTGTGCGGCCGGTTCTTGAAGAACCGAGCACGGAGAAGCGTCCTCAGTGCTTGGAAGAGGGAAGCAGTGCGATCTTTGAGACCTCCTGGCTTCTCACAGGGAGCATCAGGCTGGTCTCTGGAATGTGGTGTCCTACTCCAGCAAAGCTTTACCCTTGCACCAGCCTGTCCCACTGCAGCGAGTAGCCGAACAGATGGTGCTGCAGCCTGGTAATTCGAGGAATCTCATCCCAAGCTTTGAATAATTGGTGTGGGGGAGAGCCACTTCCTTGCTGAGGAGCAGATGGGGCTGCTGCGTGTTCTTGGAGGGCATCGTGCTAATGCGAGCTCTTAATGAGAGCTGGGTTTCTTTGGCAAAGAGGGCATCTGATTGCCATCTTCACCTACCTGGTGCAGGTAGAGGGAGGACAGAGCCAAGCGCTTCTTGGGGGCCTGCGGTGAAAGGAGGAGAGGCAATGGACACAAGCTGAAGCACGGGGGATGCTCAAGTTAGTTGTTTGTAGGGATGGAAAAGAAGTTTTTCATCTGACAGAGGTCCAGAAGGTCATCTGGGGAGGTTGCAAGATCTCCATCCTTGGGCATGGATTGCAGGCTCGCTTGCCGCGTTCTTGTCCCCCTGCCTCTCTGCCTTGCTCACGTTGGGTCTGCTGTTGCGCATGGCGACCTCCGACTATTGGGGATCTTTGGGAAGCCGCTTTAATGCAGCATCCGACATTAATAACAGGGAGCAGCCCTTACCAGCCACCCAGGGTGACTGTTGAGGGCCGTCCTCTAATTGTCCCCTTTGCCTGGCAAAGGCTGGGGACCAGGGGACCAGCCTGAGGAATCTGACACTTCTGCAAACTCTCACGCACCGCCGAGGCCTCCTTTGCTGCTGGGGCGTTTGATTTTGTTTGGGGTTTTGCTCTTTGCACAATTTTCCCTTCGGTGAGATTGTTCTGAGCACCAGCGAAGGATGAGAACGTGTCATTTCATCATCGCATCAAATTAACGCGATTTGTGCGTAAAAATAGCTCTTTTCCGGTAAGATGTTGTTTGTTGATACCCCATGTTTCTTTCTGCAGTGAAGACGTCCCAGCTGCAATTCCACAGACTGGCAAAAGAAAAAAATCATTTTCGTTTCTAGTCTTCTATTTTTAAAGCTTCAAGGTTATTCAGGCCTGTCTTGCGATTGTTGGGTTTATTCTTAAGGGCAGCTGTTCTTCCCCTCGGAGAGATGAAGGCGATTTTGCTCACGGGCGTTGTTTGTGCACCCTTTATAAAAATTGCCTTTGTCATCTCGCCCAGGAGCGTGCGCGGAGAGGCCCTGACGGCGGCTGTCCCGCTCTGCCCCGGCGCTTTCTGCTTTTTTGGAAGTCTACCTTTATATAACAGCACTGTAATTTAGGAGCTCGTGGTTGCCTTGGCTCTTGCTGATGCCTCTGCCTCTCCTCTGCTCTGCTAGGCTTGATTGCTTGGGGTGCTTAGGCTATAAACTGTTCTAGTAGGGAATTAAGTGTTTCCAAGAGCCTTCAAGGCTTTGGAAGAAGCCTTCGAAGGCTCCAGGGCCTTGAGTTGAGCACCCAAGGTGGATCTGGCCATGCCTCCGAGACTGCCTTCAGCAAGGTTGTGCTGTGGATGGAATCAGAGGTTCCCTGCCATGTGAGCTGGGTATTCTGGAGACCTGTATTGAACCATTTGCGATCAAAAGCTGATACCAGGTGCATAGGAAATCCCAGGGTGGGATCGTTCCCATAGGAAACTGTCTCAAAAGTCAGTATGTGCCAGGAGGCCGAGTTTTGCTTTGCTAAATGAGGTTTCAGTCTCAGGCTCCCTTCTCGAGGCTTCAAAGAGATGAGAACTTCACGTTTTACAGCATTATCTCCTACTCCTATAGATATCACCATGACGCTGTCAGGAAGAGCAGGGTTGCTGCTTCCCGAGGTTTCCTTCCCATCAGAGTAGGACCAAGAGGTTATCTGATATTTAGGGAGGAGCGGGCTCTCCTGGTTGATATCTCTGCATGGTAGAAAGGTCATCTTGTCTTACCAGCTCTAATTGCTTGAGTCATCACGGTAATTTTTAGGCTTGAGCCGCATCTCTGCTGCATGCAGCAATTGAAGTTTCCACCCTCATGGGCTGATGGAGATCCTCCAAGACGCTCCCTCCGCCCTGGTATCCCAAGCCCAGCTGCGATGGGAAATTGGAATGCCATCGGGAGCCCAGCAAGCAGCAAGCAGCCTCCGAACGGGACAAATCGCCCATTCCGCGGGTCTCAGCCCTGGGGCTGTGGAGACTCATGCCATAAACGAAGCGTCGATCCTTCAGGATTAGGTCAGATGGGAATGGCAGCTGAACACAGGGCAGTTTTTCTCCCTGAGCAGCTTAACAAGTGCTTCAAGTGCTGCCTAGTGCCCTTGCAGCAGCTGGATGGGCTCAGTTAGGAGGGACGGGAGCTGTGAGCATCCTCCTCTGCTCCTCTCCCTTGGCTGCCAGGGCTCCTCCACTGCCCTCACTGCGGCTTTTCCAAAATTAACACCCTCATGCTGGGCTTTCCACGAGGGAACCGGCGCAGCGGGCGCCCAGCCACAGGGAATTTGGAAAAACAAAATACAACGCGTGCCAGTATTTTTATAGACTTTGCTGGCCGGGAGCTCAGCTTGGTGGCATTTGATATACGGCCTCGGACGGGCTTGTTTTCAAGATCGCGGGAGCGAAACGACGGCTCTCGAGGCTCTCAGGATGCCACCCTGGAAGAAGGGGCTTGGGCTGCGCACGAAGTTTCTTCCTTCCACCCTGGTTGCTGCTGATTTCTCCTGA
The DNA here is from genome assembly GCA_013398735.1 of Nothocercus julius. Classification (NCBI taxonomy): domain Eukaryota; kingdom Metazoa; phylum Chordata; class Aves; order Tinamiformes; family Tinamidae; genus Nothocercus; species Nothocercus julius. The sequence continues at coordinate 66,174 of VZSV01000468.1, read as the reverse complement.
ACTGTTGCAGGTTGCTGCTTGTTTCTGCTCTTGGCGAAGAGCTCGAGGTTCAAAGCGTTCATCTCAGTCTTTCACACTCCCAATATTGCAGAGAGATTATTACTATTAATAACATGCTAATCATCTTTCCTCGGATGATTTGTGATTGGAAAAGCAAAATAAGATTTCTTTCTTTATTTTTTAAGAAGCATCAGAAATCCGCCTTGGCAAGTCCCCGCGCTCCAATAATCTTCAGTCAGTTTAATTTTTCGAAACGTCAGTGCTGAAAATTTGGGTTTGTGAATACAACACTGACATTCAAGTTGTGCTAATGTCGGAGGCTGGTTGGGGGAAGACACATATGGCGCGTTCTCGCCGTGCCAGCACAGATGAAGACACCATCCAGAGCGATGCGTCTTCAAGGTGGAAACCATCTGTCGCGACGGTGCCGGAGAGTGAGGCTCCGAGCAGCCGCTCACCCCCGCGGCGCCGGGAGGGCCGCCGGGCTCTGCTCCGCGCGCTCGGGTGCTGCCGCGGGTCCCTGGGTCACTAACGCGGCCATCGAGAGCACTTGGCGTTGACACAGGTTGCTCATCGGAAGAGGGTCTGTTTTGGCTGGAAGCATGTGCGGTCCTGGAGGTTTTAAATAAAAGATACGTGTTGGATCCTTCCTACCAAAGCTGTTGTCCCGGGCTGGTATCTCTTGGATATTCAGCGAAGCTTCTGGGACACAATCTTGGCTGCCTCTGGAGGACGCGTGGACCTGGTTGCTCTCCATGCTGGCGTTTCTGCCCCGTTGCAAGGGACAACACTGTCCCTGAGTAGCACAGGCTTCTCACCACGCATGTTCTGTGTCCCACAACCCTTCTCTTTCCTCTCCATCTGCTCGTGCTGCCCTCTCTTTGCCTCTGCAGCTCAGACGTCCATGTGCCCTTCAGCTCTCCCTGTCCCCCGAGTCCCATGGGCAGGCAACGGCAGCAAACAGCTTGGCAGTGACTTGTCTGAGACGTGAGCTGAGCTCTTTGTTTCTCAGCACGTTGATCATTTGGGTCCTGCCGTGCTCAGCTACTCTTTGCTGCCTTTGAACCCAACTTGTTCCAAGTTGCCATCTTCACGAGCTTGACTTCTCTGGTTTTGTTTGAAGGGGCCAACAGGCTGGGAAGTTATTAGCGGGCATTTGGACAGATAGAGGAGCCCATAAGCCTTGGGCTAAAAAGCTGAGCCGCTTTGAGGAGCTTGAGGTCAGCCCTGCAAATTTGCTGCTTTCATGCAGATCCTTGATTCATCTCCGTCTATTTGTGTTATCTGCTTTCCAGCAGCTTTCTAGACTTTTTGGAGTTTAAAGGAGATAACGCATGGCTAAGGCGCAGGCTGTGAAGTTTGGATTGGGAGCATTGGGACTTGCCAGAAGGCAGTGGAACAGGCGCTGATAAGAGGGAAGGAAATCGGATACGTCCTCTCCTTTCTCTGAAGTCGTCCTTTGAAGCCGTGGGGTTTTTTTTTTGCGTGCGAGTTGGTGTCTTATCCCTGTGTCCTCCAGGCGAGAAGCAACGTTAATGATTGCAAAGTCATCGAGGTAAAGGCTGCTTCAGGTCCAGGGTCTGCGGCAAAAGGGTCCTGTCCTGCAAAGTCTGGCCCGGGAAGGGACGTTGCTGCTTGTCCCCGTTGGTGGCACCGCTCCCAAGTTGCTCCTCTTGAAGCAGCCCATAAAGCTCTTGGATGCTGGAAGAAATCCAAGGTGCAACTAGGAAGGGATTCGTGTTCATTCTGAAACGTGAGCTATGACAAGAAACACTTTGGCCCCTAAGCCTGGCCTGCGAGAGCAGAAATGGTCCAAGATGGGGTTCATCAGCCAAGTACGACCAGGGGCTCCTCTTTTGGCCCACAAAGGTATTCGTGTTGGACATCAGCGCATCATGGGGATCTCCAAACACACGAGTGAGTTGGTGAGTCCCTCCCAAGCTCCCCAAGGGGCTGAGCTCTCCAGGGAAAGCCTACGGAGGAGGCCCGGTCCTCCTGGATCCCAAAGCAGACTGGCTGCTGCTTGGTCTTCTCCTTAGCTCGATGCTAATTAGAGCCTCTTTCCCTGATAATTTTCTGCTTCTGGCACTCAGTGGCTTGGAGATCTCCTCACTTCGGAGGCCACACCTGGAGTATCCCATTTAATAGCTACCAATGGACTTGTCCTCCTTGAACTTGTCTGCTTCTCTTTTGAACCTATTTATGTTCTTCTTTTTTGGCTGTGCTGCTGAATAAATCCTGCAGTTTAATTATGTGCTATGGAAAGTAATTTCCTTCAGTTGTCCTTTAAACCTACTGCCTGATAACTACAGAGCCGCCAAGAAGAGGCATCCTGAGAAAATGAAGAACTGTTTCCTATTCCCCGTCTTTACTCCTGGTTTTTGCAGATTCAAGGAAAGCAGTGGGAATTGGGGGAAGCGATGCCCAGAATTAGCGCAAATTAGACATAATGGGAAATTCTACTTTAAGCAGGGTCTTTGCCAACCTAAAATAATCTTTGGCTCTACTTCCTGCTCCTTTGGGACGTCTGCGTTCCAGACTGTCCTGGTCGCCCTCTCCTGAATCCTGAAGTTTTCAAGCTTTTATTTTCCTGGCCTCTCTTTGGCATAGCCTGTTAATTCAGGATGATTCCCGATAAAGAAGGACTCGCGTGTGGGCGCATCCCTCGTAGCCGAATTTGGTCTTTCTACTACGCCCTTGTCTTTGGCTGCTGCTTTCTCCCCCACGTCCAACGCCTGCTCATGCTCCTCGTAGGGCTCCTTTATCGGCACTTTAATTTTCTGCGACTGCCTCCATTTTCGCTTAGTTTCTATGGGAACAGCGAGAAGGTAGAAATGGAAACGGCCTCTGCACGTTGCATCTGGAGGGAAGGATTCGGTTTGAGGGAGAGCAAGTCCAGGGGGCTGCGGAGCTGGTCGGAGTGAGCCGGGGCGGCGAGAGCGAGCCAGGGGAGAAAACAGGGTACGCGGCTTCATCCACACTCGAAAGCTCCGAGCCGGAGCGGCCTCAGGGGAGAGGCTCTGAGCAGAAATACTTGTGGGGCAGCCTGATGCCTTTTTTTAGTTCCTTGTTGCTAAGCCTGAGATCTCCTGCGCTGAATCTTGGCCCAGATCTTAGTGCCTTTAAGTCCCAGTGGAGCTGGGACATTCCAGCAAGTCTTTGTTGTTGTTTTTTCTCCTTTTTTTTCTGGTTTGGGGAGTTTTGAGATGGCGTTTGGTCCATCGGGAGCTGGAAAATGTCCATATTCCTCTTCCAGCCTCAGCTGGGAATCACCAGAGGGACCGGCTACCACGATGTAGGCAAGGAGGTGCACGTCAGGGATGCTTTAACGTGGCTGCCCGCGCGTCAGCTCTGCAGCACTAACAGCAAATCGGGAGTAAGTGGCAAAACTTAGGTTTATTCCTCACATTTGACAAGGTTTTTGTCTCAGCACTTGACGAGGGAAACAGATTCCTTCATCCTATCCCTTTACAAAGAGACGAAACCTTCTGCAGGAACGTGGCAGTTCCCATAGTGATTGCAATATATTAATATTTAAAAGTGGTGCTTCAGGTTCTCCAGATATCTCTGCTGCCTGTCAGGAAGCGAAGGAGCTGGCACGGGCCGTGGTTAACCCACGGTAAGCCAGCAGGGAGGCTCAAGCCCATGCCAAAAGGCTCCTCGTCGGTGCCGTCGGGAGCAAGGGGCTCGGAGCTTGCTCGGGACGCGTCGCCCGGGATCCGCGTAGCTCCGGGGCGTCACGCCGGCTTATCCCGGGCCGGGAATTCCTTAGAGCGTTTTAACGTAGCTTGCAAACTTCCTCTGCGTTGCAAAACTCACCTTGGTGTCTGCAGAAACCGCAGCGCGCCGGACGAGTTGGAGGCAGCTCGGTGGGGACGCGGCAGCCTCCGCTGCACCAGCCTGCACGGTCCTCGCGCGGAGCAGCTGCGTGAGCAGGGATGGCCGAGGCAGCATCTCCCTGGCTGGTTTGCTGGTCATTTGCAGAGAGCCAAGCAGTCCACGTGGCCCTGCCTCTTGTTTTCTGCTGCCCCATTCCCTTAAGACAACTAAAATACACTGCCGTTTTCCGTGCAAATGCCGTAGCTGTTGCCAGGCTGTGGATAGGAAGGGAGACGCTGCTAGGATGCGGCAGAGGGTTTCACCCAGGGCTTCCCGTGGCCCTCTGCCTCTCCGGGGCTGTTCCAGGTCCCGGTCCGAGAGCTGCTGCCCCTCGTTCGGGTGAGACGGCTCAGGTGGCCAACACGGTGTCCTTGCTGTGACGTGCTCCTTGGTGGCAACCGGCAGTCGGGAGCGCCCTAGCCCAGAAGCTCCAGGTTAAATTGAAGGCTGGGTTCACTGGGGGCAACATATTTGGGCTTGTCCTGGTCTCGCTTCTGGTGTGAGTCACCATGCCTTGAGCTGCCCTGCTACAGATGGGGTAAGATATATATATATGTACATATATATATATAATTTTTTTTTTTTTTTATTTATTTTCTGAGCAGAGTAGGTGCTTGTTGTGCAACTCCAAAAAGTTATGTATAGGCTTGTGTCCTGCAGCACTGTCTTGCAGCGCGCTCTGCTCCTCCAGCGCTTCTGGAGGTGGAGACCTGAAGTCACCTTTTCTCACAAAAAGTCATTTTGCTCCATTTCCTATCAGAAGCACAAGCTGTAGGTACCGAGTTAGACTTACAAGCCCGGGAGCAAGAGTTTCATCCCGGCTTTCACATCTTCCATAGACCCCAATGCGGATCCAGAAGTACCTTCTTGGGTGGTAGAACGAGAGGAGGAGGAATGGCCTTGGCCCAGGGAGCCAAGGGGGGACGTTGAATTACTGGAAGCTCGTGGTGGTGCCCGGAGCCTTAGCTGAGCCTTCCTCATGGCACTGATCACCTAAAGCTTCCTCCAGAGCTCCCAGAAGGGTTTATGTGATGGAAGGAAGGTCCTTCTTGATGAATCCCGGGACTTCCTGACGTACCTCCTGGCCCTCTCTAAAGGCAAGAAGTTCGCCCAGGTGTGCAGAAGACCAAATACGACTGCAGCAGATGCCCTGAGGAGCCAAGTTAGCAGGGAATGCAGCAGGGAAACACTGTGTTAATTTAGGGACTCAGCTGCATGCTCAGTGTAGCTCAAATTTGATTCTGAAAAAATGAAAAGCATCCAGCCTTCCAGTCTAATGACTACAAAATGTCTGGGGATCCTTTGAGTAGAATAAGCTCTGACGCCTGTACAAGAGACCTCCTTAATGTTATTCCCTGAAGCTGCTAATCTAATCTCAAAGATTTTGGTATGTAAGTGGTAGGGAAGACAGGGATCAAATACTGGGTGGATTTGTACCTCTTCTTTATATATATACATATACATATATACACACACACACACACACACACACACACACACATATATATATATATGTATTTATTTCTTTTTATCTGAGAAATGGCATTTGTCCCTCAATCTGTAACTACCCTGGGTTTCAACTCAAGTTGACTTCGGTCATGGTGGTGACTGGCAGCGCAATGGGATGATGGACAAGGGATGCTGAGACGTGCTGGCAGGAGCCGAACGGGTAAATACCCTCTTGGGAAGTGGTGTGGACCCTCTGAGGAGACTCTCCTGTCTAGGGCCTGATTCTGGGGTGCAAACATGGTTCATGAGACCGGGACTGGAAGACTGTAGGGAGATGACTGGAAGACGTCCCCGGCTGCAAGCCCACGGTGAGAAGACTTAGTTAAGCTAGGGCAAGGTGACTTGATCTCTAGTGAAGGTCTTTGCTGGTCATTGGGTCTCCTGCCTGCAATGGTCTGCTGGGAGACCAGGAGAGACCTCCCCAAGAAAGGCCAGAAGAAGGTGCAGAGTTAGCGCCAGTCTGGCCAACGGGAGGACCCCTGGAAGTAGAGCAGTGATGCCGTGGCCAGGGCCACGTTGCTCAGTCACGACTGCAGCGATGCAGGTAGTTTGGCATCACAGGAACCCTCTCCCTTAGCAGCTCCCGTGTCCTTGGCGTGGACTCCAGTGGGCTGAAGCAAACCCAGCGTCGCAGCCCCTCTGTTCGCTCTCAGTTCTTGCCCGCTTCTCCGGGTTTTGTAAATTAGCTTGGAATTTCCGCTGCTTTGCTCTTATGCTTTTTTTTCCCCTTATTTTTTCCGTGATTCCTTTGTATCCCGCCTACTCAAATTCATTGGAAATGGCTTTTATTTTTCTTAACGCACAAGAATATGGCTTTAATCAGGGAACACTGTTAGCAGTCAGTAAACACTCACGGACCCAACTGTTTGCAAAAAGTTTTGAGATTTACTGCTTGCATCTCCTGGAAAATTCGCTTCCTTTGGGAAAGCCGCCTCGGAGGTGCAAAGCTGTAAGGACCCAGCGCCTGCCAGAGGTGCCGCGGAGCATCGTGGCCTTCATGGCACGGCTGTGGGTGACGCATAAGGAAAGAGCAGGAGCTGTGCTAAGCTCAAAATGCTCCTTGGGAATCCGCGATGTTGGAAGAGCGTGCAAGCCCTGTACACGAGAGCCAGCCTGATCCTCCAGCTGCTCCTGGCCTTGATCCGCAAGCTCCATCAGTCCCCAAAAACTTGCAGCTCTTAAAGCTTCCCCTCCTAGGCAATGGCTGTTTTGGGAGAAAACAGAGACTTCTGCTCTGTTCCGACTTGGTGGTGGCCACGGGAATTGCAGGGAGGAGGTAGAGAGGCAGTGACTGAGCTCCAGGGCCACCTTGGGAAGTGAAAACCGGAGATATCCAAGCAAACAGGTTGTATCCCGGCCCCAGCCTTTGCTCATCTCTTCCAGATGTAAAAATAAATAATGAGCAAAACTGTGGTCATGCTGCATCACAGAAGGGCTCCTTGGAAGGGCTCCTTTGCTCCAAGAGGACTTAGGCAAACTTATTAGCATGAAAAAAGAACATGGAAAAGCAACAAAAAGCCCATTTTTCAGCCCAGGTGGGGGCCTCTTGGCATCATCTCTTGAGCCCTGTGGTTGCACCATGTTACGATGAAGTCTCTTCAGCACCTGAGCAAGGAGGACACCCAGCCCAGCCTCCCCACTTCGCTTCTCCATGTGCCTGCACATGAGTTTGTGCAGAGGAAAAGGTGCAAAACTTGCTCGCGTCCCAAGAGCTGCAGATCTGGGGCTTAGACCTACTTAAAGGCAGCTCCTACTGAGTGGGAACGACTGGATTTGGGGGAGCTCCATCCACCTCGAAGCTTTTTTGCCAGCTCTGGCCACGCTAGCAGAAAAACTCCCTGTCTTTAGTAGCTTGCGCTGGTTTTATTTTAAGCTCAGTGCATCTGTCAGGCCGGTTAGTGAAGAACTATTGCACCTTTCAGTTTAATGATGTATTTTTGCAAAGATGCTCCTTGGCACCGAAATTACTAGCGCAGAAGCAAGCCCCGGCTCCCAAACACTTGGCTATTCCGCCAGCTATTGCTCAGCCCAAAGTTAATACAGTTTTATTGCTGACGCTCAGCAATTCTGCATCTCCGCCTTTCCTGTGTTCATTAGCTTGTGCTTTCTAAGGTTGGACACCTAGGAAACAGGGGGAGTTTTCTGGTGAATGAAACCTTTTTTAAATAAAACGCTCTCATAAAATAACGTGCACATAATAAACCAAATGGCCGTGCTTGGGGTCAGTGTTTGAGAATGAATCAACATAGCAGAAGGGTTGGGTTGACCAGGTTGACCCCCTCATCTTGCTGGCCGTGGAGTTGGAAGGACGGTGGGCACATTGGTGACAGTTGAACCTCGGGATGAACCTTTGGAAAATACGCTTGGAAGGGGAAACTGCTTAGAAAAGGGCCCTTTGGAAAGGGGGAAGAACCCCACGAGTGTCTTTGCCCTGGACTTTCACGCTCGGGCTCTCGCTGTGGACCATTTCCTTCCAAAGGAGACACGTGCGCCTGGGATTGATGGAGACTCCTGACCCTGTTACGCTCTCCCAGGGAAAGATGCTTGCCTTGCTGTTTTTTGCCGCCGGTAACCGTCGCTATCGATGCATTTCAAGACGTTTTAAGCGTAAAACGCGTGGAAACTTAAGCTTCCGGTAATCGGGTCGCCTCATCGCGTCATTGCACCGGTGTCTTGAGGGATACGGGAAACCATCTTCCTGAAATGCGGCCCGGATGAGGCAGCGAGCAGCAAAACCTGCCCTGTCTCCCTGCTCTCTGAGGCCACCCGAAGCCACCAGCATGAACCCCGGCTCCCAGCATGAATCCCGATACTCCTGATGATCCCATATCCCCCTCCGGCATCCCAATGGCTCCCCACGAGGCTGCCTTTGCCCATCCCAAGGTCCCGATATTCCAGCGGAGCATCGCTCGGGCTGCTCTCCTGGGGATGTTTGGGATGTCCAGCTCACCAGGACACAGGGATGGAGCCCCTGGATGAGAGCTGCGGGCACATGGGGAACCGGAGGGGCTCCCCATCACTGCGGGTATGTCAGCCCAAGGAAGCTTCTCGAGACACGGGTGTTTGGATTCGGATCTCTGCTGCTTTCGGAAGCTGCTCGCTGCTCTCCCTGCCCAGGGCCCAGCTTCCCAGCGCAGAGGGAGGTGGCCCCGGGCTATCGATCCGTCGTTGCACCGAGGTGCGATGTATCGAGCTGGCCGAGTTGATTAATAGCCCCAGTAAATTAAAAGACTGGGGAGAAAGGAGAACAGTTAAAGCTCAAATCCTTCTTCCACGAAGGCAGGGAAAATAGCGATGCTGAGAGGGAGGGAGAACCCAGGCACTTCCCAGCGTTATTAGCCTGATAACTCACAACGAAGTCCAGGAGGAAATCAAAGGCTCGGCAACAAAAGCTCCTATATTTTCTTAACACGACACAGGCTCTAGGGCTGCCTGGTTTCAATCCGGCTACTTTATTGACGGTCTCATTCTGCAGGGTCCAATGGGCGGGCATCTGTTTGGAGCCACATGGGACTTCCTTTGCTTCTCGGGAGCTCCTGTGCTTTCATTTCAGCCTTGAGGGGCCCTGGGCACGGCTGGTCCGGGTGCTCCAAGGCTGCAGACGTGGCTCTGGTTTCCCATCGGAGACGTGGCTTGGGAAGGAGGTGGCTGGTATCTCCAGGACCCGCTGGACAGGGCACATGGATGATTCCTAGCTCTCCTTTGGCACGGCTGGTGCAGGATCTTCCTGGCAGGTAGATGTGATGCTTTTGCTGTTGCCTTTATCCTGGGAAGGTTTTTTTAAACCAAAGATAAGTGTTGACACTGGAAGCCAAACCCTGATGTCTGTCTAGGGCTGAAATCATTTAAATGAAGAACTCTGTTCAGGAGGGCCACCTTTGCGCAGGAACGAAAGCGCTCGATATTCCCTGGAAACGTAAGAAAAGATCTTTAGCTGAGCAGAGCTGGAAGTGGCCGCCGTCACCCCCGTCACGCCGCATCCCGAGCGCTTGTCGGCCTGTGGCCCTGGCGAACGGGGCAGGACACGGCAGCGCGTCGCCGCCTCTCCGAAGTCGCCCCGCGCTCGCGGCGGGCAGGGACCCCTGGCCATCACCTAGTCCAGCCCCTGCTGAACGAGGGCCACCCACTCGAGCGCCCAGGACCTTGTTCAGGCAATTTTAGACCAGCTCCAAGGATGGAGAAGCCACCAGCTCTCCGGACAACCTGCTCCGGTGCTCTGTGACCCTCACAGTCAAGTGGTTTTTCCTCGTATTTAGAGGAAAAGTCACTTTTTTGCCCGTTGCCTCTCGTCCCTTCGCTGGCCACCGCTGACGAGCTCCTGCTTTGCAGCAGGTCCGTCCCCAAGCCGTCCTGCTGCCTGGGGTGATTCCTCCAGGGCCAGCACTTTCAGTGCTGGTTTTGCAAGAAAAAAGAAGCCTAACCTACAACTCGCTTGCTATACGCCAAGCCAGGATGGACCCGTCTTCTCTCTTGAGATTTGCCCAAAGTGGAGGAGCTCTTGGTACCTGCAAAGCTCCGACCTTTCCAAAAGAGGAGACTTGTTTGGAGTAAAACGCGGTCAGCTCTAGCGGGTTGATTTTCTGACTGATGCATCGGTTTAAATGCCACGTAGCTGGGTAAGCTTCACTTAGGCAGCGCGCCGAAGGGTGGATGATTTTTGCCTGGATCTATTTCTGCAGCTTTCCTAAAAGCGTTCTGGCTTGTAAACGCAGCCGCCTGTCTCTTGTGTGGTTCTGCCTATGCTCCTATGGGAAAACTGGAGATCTGGAGTAAACAGTGAGGGGCTGCGGGGTTGTGTCGGTGCAGAGCAAGGATTAGCAGCGGGGAACACCTGCCTTGCTTGGGCTAATCCGAAACGGGGTTAGTGCCCGGCGTCTGTGGCCCCCGTTGGCATTGGGATTTACCCAAATCCTCTTTGGCAGCTCTAATAGGAGCAGCCGGCAACTTGTCCCCTCTTGCCTGCTCCGTGTGCTGAGGTGTGACCGCGTTGGTGCCTCCGGATGGTTTCTTGCCTCCCCACTACCCTTCCCCACTGATTTTAAGGAGCGACGTGGTGCTGAGCGAGCAGCAGCTGGGTCTGTGCTCAGGAGGGCTCAGGTCGTGAGATGCAGTGGGTTTGTGGGCAGAAGCGACGGCTGGTGCCACCTGAAGCTCGGGAAGGTCCTTTGTTGCGCTGGCAGATCCATCGACGTCTCCTGCAGGCTGAGAATCGGGGACTGGTTTGTAGAGTTTTGCAAACCCCCGGTTAATGTGAGAGGTGGTGTGGGGCTCGGTGCGTGCACAGGAGAGCGTCAGGCGTCGTCCCACCGTCCTGCCGGGTGACGCGCGTGCTCCCTGTCAGCATCTAAGTCTCCCTCTGCTTGTTCCCCTGCAGGCTGGAATGGGTGGAAATCATCGAGCCGCGCACGCGGGAGCGCATGTACGCCAACCTCATCACGGGCGAGTGCGTGTGGGACCCGCCGGCGGGCGTGCGCATCAAGCGCACCAACGAGAACCAGTGGTGGGAGCTCTTCGACCCCAACACGTCCCGCTTCTACTACTACAATGCCACCACGCAGCGCACGGTGTGGCACCGGCCGCAGAACTGCGACATCATCCCGCTGGCCAAGCTGCAGACGCTGAAGCAGAACACGGAGTCGCCGAGGGCCTCCACGGAGAACAGCCCCGGCAGGAGCAGCAATGTCAGCAGGGAGGGCAGCACCAGCTCCTCCTTGGAGCAGGAGCTGGAGGGCAGCGAGAAGGTGCAGGAGCAGCCGCGGTCGAGCCGTCAGTCAACTCAATATGCGGTGGTGAAAGAAGAAACGGAAAGGTGAGGGCAGTGCTGGGTGTGGGATACGGATGGGGTCTCTGCATGAGGGTGGAGGGGTTGCTCATCCACAAAGCAGTCACCGATGGGAGGAAGGGGTATAAGTGCCTTTGAAAGGCACTTCTTCTTGCAAAGTGTAGCATAGATGCTCTCCTACAAAATCCATGGGAGAACTAATTTCCTAGCTCCTGAAATACATGTTGTTTTACAAAGTGGTGCAGTTTTAAATCATTTCCTTGCATGGGATTCCTCCCTGACTCTCCCTAATGCGGCAGGGTGGCTCCTGCTGCAGGCAGGGCTGTCCCATTGCACTGCAGAGCTTCTAGGAGAAGCTTCAGACTGAACAGGGAGTCAGTGCCCGGTTTCTAAAGGTCAATTTTAAAAGGATGCGAACAACATAATGACACGTCGGCTGCTCTGTGCGAAGCATCTCACGCCGTTAGGACTTGCAAGCTGCAAGTCGGGCAGTTTGTTACGTAATATATTTTTGTTTTCTTAAACAATGCCTCTTAAAACGTTTATAAACCTTCTTTCCATGCATCACCGTGAGCGGTGCTGCTTGCGAATGATCAGCAGCTGAATTTCTGCTCCTGACAAGTCCTGCGCCCTGGCAGCTCCGGCGCAGACGCTGCAGCCAGGGGATCTCCTTGCCATGCGGGATCAGGACGGGAACACCCGGCGCGGCGGCTGCTTTCGTATGGGACATCCAGCAGCTCCGTGCCGGCGTGCGCGCTCGGCCCACGCGTGGAATGAGCGTGGGCTGGATCCGCTGGCATTCCCGTCGATCCCGCAGCGGAAATGCTGAGCGTGCAGCCTGCGCGTGTCCGTGCAGGGCAGGTTCCGATGCTCAACAAGGTGGGCGAGCTCCCTTTGGAGCCTCCACGAGCAGCGGGCGCCGCTGCCCGCCGTGGCCGGACCTCGTGGGTCTGTTCATGGTGCGCGGCCGCCGGGGACACGGGGTCTTTGCTCGCCCGGCCCCAAAGCTGCAGCCTGCCCGGCCCCCCTTCCCTCTTGCTTGTGGCCTCAAGCAACATCATCCGCCGGTAGCCACTTGTGCAGGCTGCATCTGGCGACCCATAAATCCTCAACTGCTGTTTCCACGGGGGATGTGCAGATTCCCTCCTGAATGGGAATGTGGGTTTTTTTCAAACTAAACTTCCCCAACAGCCGTAATTCCTCCCCGTCTGCGCTTGTTTCACTGAACTGGAACTGCAAAGAACAATTTTTTCCCTCCTGCTATGCAAGCGGGATCTCCTGTCCCGCTCCTCTCGTCCCCATGTCAAACGCTACGTCTGCTCCCTGCAGCCCAACCCCAGGTCCACCCAGCTGCTCTTTCCATGACGCTGTCCCAGTCTCCGGGTAATTGCAGCCCCTGCAAAGCTTGGAGAGAAACAGCCGCTTGTTCCTGCAGTAGCCTCAAGGGTTAACTCGGACTGAACGGATGGGTTTTGATTTTCGTGCAGATGGTGCCGTGCGTTGCTGCAAGAACATGTGCGTGTTCAGTGGCTTCCTGGAAGAAGAGGGAAGATCCATTTTCTCTTTTAGCTTTAGTACCCTGGATTTCTTCGCTCTCTCTTTGGATTTTCTTCCAGTGTACCGGGCTGCAGAAACTAGCTTGGACCTTGCACTTTGTCCTCCATCCACACCTTCTCTCCCCTTTTTCAGTCTTTTGGATACCCAGACATATTACAGGATACAAAGCTTCTGAGAGGGCTGTGAGGAGCGAGGACCACGCCAGGACCTCCACGTAGAAGGTTTCTGCGGGTTTCTACAAGCAAACTGGGGTGGCTTCGCCGCTGGCTGCCTGCCACCATGTGCGATGGGTTTGGGAGCGTTCCCAGCAGCTCGAGTGCTCTCAACACCGCATGGACCAGGGCTGGGTGCGCTGCCTTCATCCCCACCGAGTCTTCTCGAGGCCGTGAGACCTGGAGGGTCTTGGTTAGGTGAACTGATCAGGGTTTCCGTGCATTTCCCCTGATGTGGAGGTCTCGGTGCTCTTGACCCAAGGCTTGAGGAGGACGGGCTCCGTGCGTTACCGTGTCCTCTGGATTCTCAGGAGCTCTGCTGGCCTTACTGTGGCCGTTCTTAGTCTTGACCTCATTGAAAGACAGAGCAACAAAGCTGATAACGTCGTCTCAAGCCCATGGTCTGCTTTGGTTTAGGCGCTAGCCAGGTCCGTCAGCTTCTCTAGGTCACAGCAAGGCGGCCTCTCCTCTAATTTGCTTTCTCAGTAGAATCCTGGTGGCCTCTTAATAGAGCCCGTGCTTGAAGGCTACATTTTCATGTGTTTTCATATGTAGGAGGCTACATTTTCATGTGTTTTCATATGTAGGAGGCTACGTTTTCGTATGTTTTCATATGTAGGAGGCTACATTTTCATATGTTTCCATGCTGCGTCAACTGCAGAGGCGCCGTGGGTGACACACGTGGGGCAGCAGGGCCGTGGCGTGCCATGGTGTGGCCAGGACTTATCTCCTAGCCTAAAAACCAAACCAACCAACCGCAGGCCCCCGATGCCACGAGAGGGAGCAGATATTCCTGTTGGGTGGACGGTTTCCACCTGCCTCCCTGGAAGTGACCCAAGAAGGTGGCCCTGTCCCTTCAGCTCAGCAAAAAAAGGCCATGTCGACATCCCATCCTGGCAGAAGTGCCCTGATGCCTGGAAAACCGGTTCCCTCTGCGACCTCCTCGGATGAGGGATGCGCTGAAAGGCCTGGGCAGCTTCGTGGGCACCTCGGAGGTGCCGAGTCTCCTGAGCCGGAGGTAACCCTGCCGGGATGCTGCTCCGGTGGGATGGCGGAGGAGCCTCCCGGCTCCGCCACGAGCGCTGGGACCCGTACGGGATGCGGCAGCCGGGGCTTTGCAGCGGCGCCGGCCTCCTCCGGCGCCAAGACACGGAGCTGCTCGGAGCCAAGATGCCGGAGAGGCCGGAGGAGGCTCCTGCGGAGCCTGCGTGACCAGGAGGGTTTGTATCCGTCTCCGATTGCCAGGGCCCTCTAGCAAAGCCAAGGAGGGCGGGCTGGCTCCGCTGCCCTGGCCAGCGCTCCCTGTGACGCCGAGATTTCACCCCCAGAAGTGGCTGCTGCTCGCGGGCCCGGCACAGATAAGCGAGACATGAGCTGTGCAAATTAAAAATTGATTTTTGATTGGGGCGGTAGCGGCGGCCAAGGGCAGAGCCGGGGGAGGCGCTGATACCTCGAGCTCCTGGGCTTCTCGGGAGCGAGGCCATCCCTGCTTCTCCTTCCTGCTCCCGGTCACCGTCAGCGGAGAGGAATGAGGGGAGAAAATACTCAAAGATGGGTTTGAGCATAATGATCTTTCGTTATGTAGATATCTAAATATTTAGATCAAGCTTATCGTGGGAGTCCATATATAGCTTAAATATGCTTTGGCTTGCTAGCAACTTTCTCATTTTCTTTTTTCATTTACAGCCTCATATTTGACTCCTGCTGCCCCATGGTGGGCCAAGGAGAAATGTTTAGTGGCAGCGGGCAAGACCGGGGCCTTGCGGGAGCCTCCGAGCCCCCTGTGGCCCTGTTTTCTGTGACTTCTGTGATTTGGTGGCCCCAGGCTCTCTGCCCACCTCCGTGGTGGCTTTGGCCTGGTGGACTTGTGAAGGCTCCAGGCTGATGATCACGGGTGACAGCCCCGCTCTTCTTTCCAATTCTCGCTCTTAGTCTTCCTCAACAAAGTGCGGCAGTTGTCCCCTTGCTGGAGGAATGACCTGAGCAGACCAACCCGTGTTCGAGCTGATGCTTTGGTGGAGAGCAACTAGTGAAGGCTTTGGAGAAGGTCTCAGAGCGGCCAAAGCCCCTGCGTGTGGCCAGAGACCTCGCCGGCCCCTTGCTGGAAGCACCGATCCTTGCACGCTCGCAAGGCGAAGGAGAGCGGAGCAGCACTAACAACCCCGAGAAGGGAAGGAGACACCCATGTCCTAAGCGTCACTTCTCCCGTTGGAGATAATGGCTGCAAACGCTTTGTTTACATGGAAAGGAGGTTTAAATGGGGGGTTATTTATGAGGAGTCGGATCTAGAAAGCGAGTTTGTGCAGGGCAGATTGAATGCGCCCTCATGCCTAGGGGAGTTTTATCACCGTCAGCTCCTTCATCCTCAGGGAATTTGCTGCTGCCGAGCAAGCTGGGCTTGCGTTTCTTACACGGCTCTAGCGAAACGGGATTTGCACGTAGCTGTAATCAGCAGCTGGATTTGATTTGGGAGACAGTGGCTGGGTCAACTTGGCAATCCAGCATCTGCTGACCTCAGGCTCCTGAGAGCCGGCCTCTCTCGATGGCTAGCGATGGTAGAATGCTCCCAGGTGAGTTTTCTTGCTTGTGCTGTCTTGCCCTAGACTTCAATTTGCTTGCGTTGAAAATAGTTGCTCTAAACCCTTGGAGACGGCTGCGTCAGAGGGCGGAGGGGACCGTTGCACCTGCGTTGTCGCGGAGGATCGGCCAAGTTTGGTGCAAGCGGCGTCACTGCTCTCACCACCCGAGGACAAGTGAGAAGCCCGCGCAGGGATGACAGGGAGGGCACGTCCTCCAACCCACCAGGAGAGCTTTCTTTGGGCCACCACGCACAACCCTTTGAGTGAGGCATCTTCTGCCGAAGGTCCTTGTCCTGGGGATCCGTGCCCGAGTTGCTTCTGAAGAGCCGTGCCCTTCCAGTGGGTCCTTTGCAAGTTAGAGAGCCCAGCGTGGTACTGCAGAAGATAAATCTGACTGAATTAAGTGCAGCTGAGCTGAAATAGCTGGGGGGGGTTCCCTTACGAACAAGTTCCTGAGATGCTTGGGGGCTGTCTGGGGCCAGGCCGTGATGCTAATGGGCTCTGTCAGCGTCTCGAGGAGAGCAGGGCACAGCCCGGGGCTCGGCCGCGCCGCTTTGCAGAGCAAACTCTCCGCCCTGCTGCAGGGACAGCCGTTTTCTTCCTGCAGACCCCCCAAACTCAGAGATGCAGCCTCAAATTAAGGAAAACGCGCGTTTGGCTGGTCGTGGAGAAGCTGCTTCTCCGGACCTTAAGGGAATGGGAAAATCAACTATTTTGTTCATGGCCGTCTTGATTTGCTCTCTTCTCTGAAGTCAATGCGAAGACCCCCGTGCCAGGCTGGAGCACACGTGGGTCGGTGACATGAACGTCCCCGCAGCCGCTGCTGCACGGGGAGGTTCCCGGTCTCCACAGAGGCCCCTGCCCTCCGCAGAAACAAGCCCTGCAGCAACGAGCAGCTCTCGGAGGGCTCCCAGCCCGACGTTTTGGCTCAGATTGTGGCTTAACGCGTGAAATCCAGAGTTCAGCTTCTTTGCTTGGGTGGACTGTCATTCTGGATGCCATGCAGGGCTTCGATTTTCCTGGCTGGGTGGCAGCAACATGTTTGGCACCGGTCAGTTTTGGAGGGTGGTGCTGGTTGTGCGCAGCCTCTCCATCTCGCTGCCATCGCTCCCTTCTCCCGCTGGTGGTACCTGGACCTCGAAGAGCCTCTGCAAAGAGCCACGACGACCTCCGTAAATGCAGAGCTCTCCTTTCGGGGTCTGCTGCGGATGGGCTCGCTCGCAAGCCACGCGCTTGCCGTCCTGTAACGTTCCTAGGAGCGGGTGTCCCTGCCTACGGACAGCATCAGAAAGCTGCAAGAGCCCCTTCCTGCCGCGCAGCCGAGAAATTGTGACGGGTTCGGTCCCTGAAGTGGTTAAACTGGAGGCAGCGGGCACGGGGAGGAGAGCGGGCAGATCTCTAGCTTGCAGGCAGCAACGTAACTCCAGAAGCCGGAGCTGAATGGGTAAATATTTAATATTGAGATAGCAAATCTTGGGAAGAGTTTACCAAGGGATCTGCTAGAGCCTCAGTCGCCCGACATTCGCGTTGACTGGTTCCTCTCTAAAATGTGTTCCTGGAGCACGGAGTCTGCTCCGGAGTCTGCTGCATCTTCCCTGCCGTTGCTGCGAGCGGAAGAGCGAGGCGCAGGACACCAGTGCTGCTGGGATGACGTGCCGTCATGGTGCATCGCTTGGAATTCTTTTATTTCCAGTGTTTTATCCACGGGGAGGGTCTGCAGGGAGAGCATTTGTGAGCATAGCCCATGGGCGAAGCAGGAGGTCAGGGTGGACCAAGCGCCTGCGCGGTCTGATGTCCGTGAATGCCGACGTTGGGGCTCGTGTCCCTTGGAGCAGGTTCATGGGAGCCACCGTCATCGCTGCAGGAATGCTGCCAGCCTGGGGAAGGCAACGTTTAAGGCATTTGTAGGTATTTTGGAAGCTCTGCTGTTGCCTGGGCCTCTGCAGAACAAAGGAGAGCAGTAGAGTCGCGTACGGAATCCTTTCCGAGGAAGCCTTGCTAAAAGTCCTCCCAAATTAACTGTCTCCCAAAAGTTTTTTGTCTGAGCTTATCCCGCGGGATGGGCTTAACTGGGATGGGCCCATTCCCACCGTGGTCATGACAAAAGTAAGGCTCCATCTCACTTTGCCCAAGCCCTCTTGCTTTCCCCATACAGGAGCAGGACTCTCCTGTTTCTGTGCTTGGCATAGCTGGGAGTTCCTCCTAGTGAGCATAGAAACCTCCAGGTCCTTCTAGCTGGTGGCATCTGCTCTGCATTTCGAAGCAGTGGCCTGGGTGTGCTCAGAGCCACCGGCTTTCATGGCCACCATCGCCAACTTCGCACTCCTGGAAAGAGCTGGTGGGCAGGAGTCACTGCAGAATTAGGCGGTGGACAACGTTTTCGGTTCTGCAAAGTGTGTCCTGGAGCTGTTGTGTATTCGGAGTCTTTCCAGATGGAAATTGCTTCCGAATGGCACTCGCGTGGCTGTATGAAGCTGTTTATACAACTTGGGCCTTTATTTGATTGCAGATAAGACCCTGGAACTGAGGGGCTCCTTCCTGCCAGAGGACAACGGCTCAGCTTCCGTGGTGCTGCAGATGAGTCCACAGCAGTGACTCGCAGAGCAGTTGTGTCCCGTGCCAACCTTGTAGGGCCAGTCCCAAAGCAGGTGGTCAAACCATCAAGGTCACCCTCAACTTCCATCGTGGCTTGTGATCCCGGGCGTTCACAACACCGGAGGTGGTGGAATTCCTGCTGGGAACCAGCCCAGAATGTGTCCCAGAAAGAGAACTGCAGTGTGCCAGTCTCCTGGGAAGGGATCTTGGTCGCTCCTCCTGAGGCCTTAGGCACTGGACTCTCCATCACTTACTTTTCCAGGATAATCCTGGGCAAAGCTCAGCTTGCTTTGGCTCTCGGCTTCCCACTTGGGTGCAGAAAGGGTCACTCCTTCCATCCTTGGGGATAGGTGGGGTGAGGAGACGGACCCAAGTGCTCCAACTGTCAGATCATTTCCTTTCGCTCAGAATCCTCTTTTTCCTCTTGTTCTGAGGCCTTTCAGACTTCCAGTTTTCAAAACCACAACTGCAATAGTAATAATATTATTTTTAAAATTGCATATATCCTACTTGTTATCCCAAGCAGAAGTCTGATCTTAAAATGTAGCACCAGCTCCCTGATATCCACCATGGACTTCACTAATGCATTTTTTTAACACAGTAATTGCTGATGCTGGGTTGGTTTATGGACCTGTCTAGGTCACTCCTTCTGTCTCATCTTCCAGTTCAGCCACCACAACATTCCCTTTAAAATAAGTGCAGCCGTCTTGTCCTTTGCAGAGCGGGAGCACAAGTGTTTTTCTGGTTCGTGAGACGGTTGGATGCCAAGCAGGGATTTTTACAGAGAGAACAGTGCGACAACTGGATGCGTTTTCTAGCCATCACTTTCCAGATGGATTTTCAGAAAAAGAGACCTCAAAAAAAAAAGGATGAGCATGTGTTCAAAAAAGAATTTGTGAATCCTAGACCTTTTATTTTGAGGAATAAAAACCAAGCAAAAGCGATTTCTTGGGCAGCCAGGGAAGGTCTGCCAGTGAGCAGAGGTCGCCTGGCCTGGGAAGCTGTGATAGGGGTTGCAATTTTAAAAGAATGATGGCAATAAATTGGGTTAACCTGCATTTCTTTGCAGCTGCTTGCAGTCACCTTCGGTAGGTTGTCAGCAGCTGCTTCCGCTTAAATACCTGAGAGAAGATTTAACCTGATTTAACCGCTGCAGGGCTTTGATTCCTGCATGTCCCAAGACTAGAGGACAGTCTCAGGGGGCTTCTTTGGGCTTCAGTTTTCTTTTCTCCTTGCGATTGCCTCGGGCTAGGAGCATCTCAAGGCTTAACCCTTCCTCTTCATGCCTTTCCCAGACATTTGATGGGAAAACATTTGCATCTGCCTCTTCTTCCCCATGAACTCTGAGCCTGGATGGGAGAGGAACTAGGAGAAGGGCTCTGTGCCCGATTTCTTTTTAATATTCTTGCCTTGAATTCCCCGCTGCCTGCGCAAAGGCCGGATGCAGGATTAGATGGATGTTTGCCTAATGCAGCAAAGCACTTACGTAGATTGCCCGACCCAAAATACAGTTTACATAACTGCAAAGGAAACCGTCGTTAAACTTTTATTAGAAGCAGTGGCTGTAATTAAGGGTATGAAGGCTTGCAGGCCGGTGATTAGAGCAGAGGATTAGGCCCTGGGATTTCACTTCTATTCCTGGCTTTGCCATTGAGCTGTGCTATTTCAATCAACTCACTTTCCCTTATTTTAAAAATAAAAGCAACACCGTTCCCTTGGAGCCCTTGTGAAATGGTGGCGCTTCCTCCTTTAAGGAAAAATAAAAAACACGCTTGAATTTTTTGCCACCTTTCTTAGGTGTGCGGTCTGCTCTTATTGATGCGTCCAGCGCAGGGCTTGAGTTGCTTTGGTTTTATTCAGCAAGTTGAAGACCCAAAGCAGCAGGGCAGAGCTGCGTTGTGCCAGCACGGTTGGCTGAGCGAGAGGAGTCTCCAGCTGTGCCACCCCTCCAGATGTGCCGCTCCTCTTCCCATCTGGATGCAGCTCTTGGTGCATCTCCCTTTCCTGGAAGAAAAGGTGCCCGCAGGTAGCCCGGACCGGCAAATGTTGGAGGCCAAGGTGGGGTCGGCAGCATGTGCTGGGTTTCGGCAACGCACGGAAAACCTCACCCGGGCATCCGTTTTAATCATCATCATGCAAGACATTAGGCGATTGTTTGGGGAATCTAGCTCCGGCATAATTAGTCCCAGGCAGGATCCCATTAGTGAAATAGGAGATGCGCCCGGAGTCCGGGGAGCTGGGGCAGAGCTGGGGCCGTGGGTGGGGAGCCGGCGGGTGCTCCAAGCATTTCGGCGTGTTTAGTTTTTCCCCCTTGCAAAGCTGTTAGCAGGAATAACTCAAGGGCCCTGAGCGCCCTTGAGCTCTTTCCGTGCATGGTGAGGGCACAGGTTGCATCAGCCCTTGGTCCTTCGAGCTCTTCATCACGCGCTTGCCCAAGGCTGGATGAGCCACGAGGCTGGAAGCTCTTGAAAGGTGGTGCTGGGCTGGAGGTAACATGGCCTGGAGCCTGTTCTGCTGGGAGCCTTTGGCTTCTCCATGCGCGGAGCAGCTCTGGGATGGCTCCAGGTCAGGCGCGCGAAGGTCACGTTCCTGAGCTGCCCACCCTTGAAGAACGGTGGAGGCGCGAGGTTGCGTCTGGGCATATTTTGCAATAATTTCATCATTTGCATGGGCGTGAGGACGCTCAGAACAGATTTGAATCCATTTTTGGTGCATCAGTTAGACCCCATTAAGCACCCATTGGACTGCCATCAGTCCGAAATTGCTCGCAGTTTGCTTGACCTGAAATCACTGCAGGGGCAAATTGAGAAACTAAATTAATGGCAGTTTTAATTTCAGGGGGAGGTTGGGTTGCCTGCGATGAGGCAAATAGGCCCATATTTACATCGTTGCAGATGACACACTTAAAAAATCAAATAACCGCAATTTCTTGGAACGACCGTTTAGGACCCTTCTTCGCCACAGGAAGCCTCATGTGCACACAACAAACGGTTGTCTTGAAGCCTGGTGATCCCTGGCCGGGGACACTGGACTTGCCTTGGCCTCTGGATGGTGGGAGGGATGGGCGGCTTGACCTGCTGTGCCAGCCTAGCCCCTCCGCGCTGCAGTGGGGTCGCGTGATAGCCTGGCTTCCAGTATCTTCAGGATGGGTCTCCAACAATGTTCTTCTGTCAACTCCTTTCTGCCCTACGACGGCCAACTCTGCGTCTTCACGGCTATTCGGCAGCCAGCTGGGCATTGGTCCGTGGATATCGGCCATGAAGGATCTCTGGAGGGCTCAAGACCCTTTCCCAGCACTGCCGAGTGCACTTTGTCCATGACGTGGTGCTCTAAGGAATTCAGCCTTCACCTGCGTGGAGTGGTGGTCCTGTTGGACCGTCCCTGGTCAAGTGACCTGTGTTCCAGCCAGAGCTTGTCTAGGGATGCTGTCCCGCATCTCCCATGTCCTTCTGCTGCAGAGGAGGCTGTTCCGCAGCACCGCGGCTGGTTTAAGCAGAGGAGAAGACCCACGGCCTCCGTGGAAAACGGAGCTGGCATTTCTATGCTTCTTCCCGCAGCACCATGCAGAGCTCAGCTACGAGGCCAAGCCCTGGAGAAAGCGTCCTCCGCTTCCCCAAGCCAGCACAAACTTCCCGGCCTCCCTCCGGAATGGGAGGGAAGCCACCAGCCATATGGCTCCGACTGCAGGCATTAAAACAGGATTTAACCTTTGCGGAGACTTTTGTCACATCACGACGCAAGAGGGGCAGCTGCAGAAAACCCCGTTCGTGTCCTGTGACAGAGGCTGCTGAGATTTTTATTTTTTTGAGGATCACACGCTTTCCTGAAGGCAAATCTACATATGCTGATCTGCAGAGGTCCTCTCAACGCAAGCAGGCTCCTGCCATCCCGATTTTCCTTTTTTCCAGAGAAGGTTGGGCTGGAAGGAGCACGGAGAGCAGAGGGTTGGCTTGTTGAGTTTGCTGTGCAACGGCAGCCCCACGTGCCACTCGCTGTCCCCAGGCTCCCGGCCACCTCATTAGCGATTGCTCCGATAGGAGAGGACTCGAACCTGCAGCTTCAGCGCTGGGACGGGATTCCCGGTGACCTTCCGGGCGCCCACGTTGCTCCTGAGCGTGGGAGGCAGGTGGGGGAGCCGAAAGGAGAGGGCTGCAGTGCCGCCTGCATCCGCATCAAGATCCCTCTGCCCTTCCCAGAAGGTTCCTCCTGGTCCTGCATTCGTTTTGCAGCCTCAGAGCCTTCTTTTCTTGCACGTTCTTCCAAGCCCTGCAACAGGGAACAAGGAAACTGGAACAAGGAACAAGGGAAAATTGAAAGTTTCCCACTCAAGCCATAATATTTCTTCCCTATGCGTGCAAGTCCCCCAGTGCCAGGGCCACAGCTCGGTGGGTGCGTTGCTCTTTTTTTAGCCTGAGCTCTACACTTTCTGTGGCTTCTTGGCATCTTTTTGTTCAGAGCTTTCTAAAATCAACCCAAAGAGAGAGCAAGCGTGACCTCAGCGCCAGCTGCAAGGGGGGAATTTTCAGCGCCAGCAAAATGCATGAGAGCAGAGGGAGATGTTGCGCGGCCGCACGCGCCGTGACCTCGAGGCTCGTAAGTCGTGGCCTTGCAGAAGGGGGACGCGAGAGCTGCCGTCAGTCTCATCCGCAGCCTCGTGCTTCTCTAGTGGGAGCTGATTGCGGCCGTGGTGACTCCGGCTCTGACTCGGCAGGACCTGAGCGAGGAGCGATCCCACCCACGGATCTGGCTCTACCGGTGCGGTGGATTGGAAGCTCATTCGCCGATCTTGATCCTCCCTCTTCGCCTGGGATTTTTGGATCACGTCCTAGCTGAGAGCGTGGATTGTAGGACAGCGAGACCCGGGTTCTAATCTGGCGTTTTGATCATTTTACCTTGATGGGAGGCGATGGCAGCTTTCGTTAAGGATTACAAGGCACTAACGGACGCCGAGCGCGCGCCGTGTTTGAGAGCGAATCCCGCTAAGCGGTGTTTGATCTCCCTGGCCCCACGGGCTGTTCCTCCTCCCAGGCATCATCTGGGGATCCAATTTCCACCCTGCCCTTGGACAGCACATGTAGAAATGGCTGGGACAACAGATATTGCTGTGTTTTCAAAATGGGATTAACTTTTTTTATGAGAACTGATCCATCAACGGTTCCCAAAAGGGTGTCCTACAGGGCTCGTCCTGCCTGTCGTCCCTTATGCGGGTGCTGGGGAGGATGACTGAGCACTGGAACAGGCTGTCCGGGAAGGTTGTGGCTCCTGCATCCTTGGAGATGCTCAGAAATCATCCGGACACGATCCTGGGCTCTGGGTGAGCCTGCTTGAGTAAGAGGATTGGCCCAGCTCATCTCCAGAGGCTCCTTCCAACCCAACCATCCTGGGAGATGGATGGGAATGCAGGAGAAATCTCTCTGCTGCATTGGAGGGTCTTTCCCTTGCCCAGCTTTGCAGCTCCTAGTTCCTGCTTTCAAGAGCTCCTCAGTAGGAGACCTTTCATGAGGTCTTCCCCCAGCATCCATTACCTTTCCCTTTGGTAACCTTCACGGATGTCCTGCCTATAGCAGCAGAGCCTTTCTTCGGGAACCTTCCTGGCCATTGACTCCCTTCCGTTAAATCTGCCCACTGCGGAGGAGGTCCCGTAACCTTGGATCCGGATTCAGCACTGGCGTGAGAGCTGATACCCTCCTCTTGAGAAGAGGCTCCTGGGGAACAGTCGGGCCACCCCTTTGCATCCGACGTGAAGGGAAAAGGGATTAAATAATTCACCCCAGTGCCAGGCGTAATTTCAGGGCCCAGAAGTCTCATTAAAATTAGCTTTGACAGAAGCATAATTTTATTGCCACTTGCTTGAATAAAATTTTTGAGGTCTATCCTATTAGGAAGATCCTCTGCTTCTTCTTTTGAAACCAGCTTCTGATCCGAATTTTATTACTGTCAGCATCTTCATGTGTACATAGCTTTTTTTTTTTTAGCACAACTGAATGTGAAGGCGTAAAGATCTTTCCTTAAGGAAAGCAATATGGGGATGCATATAAACAATATTGAAGAGAGTCACCCTTAGACAAAGAGCAGTAGCTAAGTGCATGGGGGGCACACGTGTGTTTGGGGGGCCTTGGGACCCGCGAGTGAGCCTGAGCAGCACTGGGGACGCTGTCACCAATGTGATTCTGGAGCAAATGCACTCAGGAAAGTTGGGTTGGCCAAAGAGAACCCAAAGGAGATGAGGAGGGGGCACAAATCTGCCTGCATGTCCAAGGCCCCTTTAGAGACTGTGGTTTTTTCTGCATGTAGATGGCCTAAATAACGCCAAGCTGAAGAGCATTATGCAGATAAATTAAAAGCCTTGGGCCTGGCAGAATTCAAAGCATGCGGGGCAGGGGAACGTGCCAAGTACCAGCTGTGCGTTAAATACCGGGTAACCCCGACCCTGCCCTAAAGCACTTACGGGGTCTAAAATACCCAACGACAAGACCAGCATTGGCGCAGAGCGACGCAATGAGGCGTGGGGAAGGGACGCGCTTGGCCAAGGGTGGGACACGACCATGAGATATTCAGGATGTGTCCAGGCACGTCCGTGGCCATGCGTCCCCAGTAACATGTATTTAAGGAAGAACATGATGTTTCCAAGGTTTGTAACGAAGCCGGAGGCCAGAGCCATGAAGGAAGGGTCATCTCAGTGACACTCAAGCCTTGTCGCCACCCAAGAGACGAGAGTAGGTTCAAGGGCAGGGCCCAGTCCGAAGGGGACCAGGAGCCCTGTCCATGCACTTGTGTTGACCGTTGTTGAAGGAGACTTTCATAGGTGCGTTTGGGAGTCATGGTCACTGCTGGTAACCTTGTTCACCATTTCCGTGTTGCAGCTCCTCACCTTCTGGAGTCTTTGAGAAAGAATACGACATTTATCGGGATTACAACGCTGAAGGACAACTCCTCCACTACAGGTAACCCGTCCTCACCTCCGGGGCCGGGGCTGCGGGGTCGGACGTGGCCTCTGCAACGACACATGGCCATGGGACAGCCCGGGTGCTGGGGCAGGTCTGCAGGGAAGGGGCAGGCGATGGGTGATGCGCTCACGTTTCTCGCCCACTTCTGATTTTTCCCCCCATATTTCGTGCCTTTAGCCCTTCTGCCACCCTTAAATAAAGCTCCGGGTGTATTTTGCTGGTTCTTTGGAGCGGGGACCACCATTGCCTTCATGCAGTGGTGCCGATTTCCATGACCTATTGACAGAAACCGGGTCTTAGTAGTTACGTTTCCAAAGAGCGCCACTGGACTAGCCCTGACTTCGTGCTCCACGATGGTTTGTGCTTGTGACTCTTCCCATGCCACGGGTTTTTCCATGTCTTGATGGTCGGTGGCTCATCCAGGGATGCGGGTATCCGTGTAATCCATGGCCACAGCAAGGCTGGCTGACTGTGCAGCCCCCACGGAGCCCCTGGAGAAGCCAGCCTGGAGACGGGAAGGCCTCCGGAGACATGAAGTCTCCTCCTCCTGCCCTGGGGGTCCCGCTGCTTTGCAGGCTCTGTTTGCAAGACAGATATGAACCTGCTTCCCAGGTGCTCCGCGCTGAGCAAGCTGCCGCCTCCAGCTCCCACAGATTTACGGTGCTGGAAGCTGCAGCTTTGGTCACACCTCCAAACACCCCGCAACGAGCGGGCAAAGGTGCCGGGTCTCCTGCAGTCTGGCTCCGCGCAGGCTCCCGGCTTCTGCAACAAACGTTTTGCCCTCTGAGCCCCGGGCTGAATTTAGGGTCTCCTGGAGTTTTGTTGCAGCCCAGACAGCTCTTGGCAGCCCTTTCTTGTTGCTCTCAGCCTTGGCAAAGAGTCACCACTTCTCTGCTCCGCAGGGAAACGGCGGCAAAGTGGGAGAGCTCAGGGCACCCCCACTGATTGCTCCACGCTCTGGGTCTTTGCTACGAGTCAGGCTTGGAAATGCAATTTTGCTTTGCATTCCCTTCTCCGGCCTGTTTACTTTTGGATACTTAAAGCCCTCCAGGCGCTGCTCCCGCCGGGTGACGCCAAGTTCCCGGAGCGCGCGCTCCCTGCCAAACGTTCGGCATTCTGAGTCTCCGGGACGGCACGGGAGGCAGGACGTGCTGCAGGCAGCGGCCCTTCGTCCCGCAGCGCTTTTGCAGGCTGTACATCTCTGTCCGTTTTCAGATTAAAGATTTTTACCCAAGATTTTACGCGCCGGCAGCGCGGTTCAGGCCGGGTCCGCACAGGCGCGCGGAGGCCGTGGCACTCGATACGGGTTATTCTTATCTGCATCGTGATGCCGCCCTGGGGCCGAGATGCCCATCGCCTACAAGCTCAGAGGAGGCAGGAGAGCTCAACGAGATGCTCTGTGGCTGTGCAATACGCAGCAATTCCAGTCTCGGATCAAGGCGGCCCCAAGCGTCCCGCGGAGAGGCCCCCGAAGACGTTGGCCGTGTGCCAGCCTCCTAGAGGCTCGCGGCCCGTCCAGCCAAAGCCCTTGGCTTGGAGCCCTTGGTGGGGCGCGGTGCACGTGGCCGGCAGCGCTGCAGACGTCGGGCGGGACGGATTCAAAGCCGGCGGCACTGGTGGCCCCGTCACCTGTTGCAGGCAGCTGCTCGCCCCATAACTGAGCTCCTTCAGTGCAGCCCTCCGAGGAACCGGTTGGACCGTCAGAGTTAATTGCTGCCTAAGTGGGTGGTGAGGAAGTTGCTTTCTAGGAGAAGGACCAAATTCAGGTGGTGATGGGACCACTGGTGTAGCCCCAAACCGGTTGTGTGTCAACACAGGCTAGTCGCCAATAGAAAAGCTTAAGTTTCCGCAGCATCACCATTTTTCCTGGGCTTCCCTCCGCACGCTGGATGGATTTAACACCCTTTCTGCAGGCAGGGAGAGAGAAGCGATTTGGCAGGTCCGGCTCCATCGCTTGGGCTGGGACAGGGGTTTGCAGGTGCCTCCCGCCCCGCTTGCTTTGCCGTCAGGCGTCAGCCGTGTTTTGCTTGGAGCTGCCCCTGGGCAGCAGGCGGAGGGCGCCGGCACCGGGCAGCCGCTCGGCTCGGAGCCGCCGCGTTGCAGAGCCGCGGCTCGCGGCGGCAGCTGCACGCGGGCAGGACGCGGCAGCTGCCCGGGCGAGCTCTGCTTCGCCAGCAAGGCGGCAATCCACAGATTGGGTTTCAATGCGGCGCGCGCCGGCGAGCGGGTTGCATCAGCACGCGCCTCGCTGCGGGAGATGCCTCCGTCCTCCTGCACCGCCCCAGCAGCAGCCCCGGCGGCCCTCCCCGCCATGGCTTCCAGCTGGGATGCTAATTAGCAGCTTGGCTTAATTAGCTGCGAGTGGGCTTCCTTCTGGAGGAGCCACTCTCAAGTGCCCTCTGTCTGCAGGCTGCCAAGGGAGATGAAGAGAGGAGCTGTTGCAGATAAGGGGGGTAGGGGATTTTTTAACCGTATGAGTGCCACGTGCACGTGGCACTTGACTGGACCTGCCCTGGTGCCTCTTCTGCTCCAGCTGCTCTGGTGGGGAGAGCTGCAGATGGACCTTTCCAGTCCCACGTGGTTTTTGCCTCCCCAGGGCTTGGCTGGGAACCTTTCCCGAGCGTGGTGCGAGTCCCCGTGAGCTGGCAGGAGTCCCCTGGGCAGCGCCGGCCCTCGTGCCTCTAATGCCGGCGCTTCCCCCAGGGCTGGGCTCCCCCGGCTCCTTCAGAACCAGCCTAGATGTTCTGCAGCTTCCAAAATACATTCGTGAAAAGATCCCGAAGGCTGGGTGGGAGATCAGGGCCTTCATGCAACAGCCTTCTCATGTCCTCCCAGACTTTTCCTGCCCTCCAAGTCTTGCTTTAGTCCCGCGGATGTTTCTCAAAGCCATGGTAAGCGCAAGACGCCTCCTTTGAAGAGCTCTGAAGGACAAGATAAGAGGTAGGAAGGCAGCAGAGTTGGCGTAGGGATGGAGGGTTGAGTTGTACAACGAGACTGTGGTGGCTGAGGAAGCTCGGTGAGAGTCAGTCGGTCGCTTGCTCCCTTCTAGGCATGTGTCCCCTTGGGCTGCTGTCACCTCTCCTTTCTCCAGGGAAGGAAGAAGCTGTAGGACTTGCAGATGGTTGGGTGAAGGTTGTGAGCCGGGTGGTCGGAGGCCTCCTGGCCTTCACCACGGAGGCTGAGCCGGGCGGCTCTGGGGATGCTGCAGCCTTCGGGACGACGGTGCCATGCAGAGGGAAGGGTGGCTGGAAGCAGCATCTTCTGCCCACTCCCTTTGGGTGCTGGGTAGCCAAAGGTCCTGCTTGGCATCGTCTTCCCCACGTGCACCTCTGGGCTTGAGCTGCCCGGGTTGCCCCAGCAAGACCCCGAGGGGCAGCCGGGGATTTTTCTGCTTCCTTCATAGCACCGGGTCAGTGCTTGAGCCAACAATTGCTATGAGAGATTTTCTAATATAATGAAGATTAGTGGGTGTCATTAAGAGGATGACGTCTTGCTCCGTCTGTCTAGAAGGCATTTGTAGGAAAGCCCTGCATCCAAATCCCATCAGGAAAGGCAATTACAATAACTGTGCTTAACCCTTTCCTCTGGTTTGTGGTCCCTGGAGCCTAGTTTGCTTAATGGCCTCATTTCTCCTCCTGTGGCTCTGTTGAGCAAGTAGGACTCATTGCTGATCCAGGCAGTGGTTTTAGGTCAAGAAGTGTTTCCTGGTTTTGACAAACCTCAGATCCCTATTGTCATTGCAACCCGTGCCAGCATGTGGACCAGAGCTCATTCTTGGCCCTGTTGGTTGAACGTGATACCAGTGAGCGGCTGCGCAGGGCAGCGGTCCCAAACCTGCTAGATCTGATCTCCGGATCCGAAAGTTTCGGCTTGCTGCTCTGAATGTGTCTCCCGCCCCGGCAAGCAGCTGCTCGGCTCCTGTGACCCTCTTTGTCCCCGAGTGCCGGGCGGCGGCAGCTGCCGCGTGCGCGCGCTCGGGAAGACGCCGGAGCCGCCTGGCCGGGGGAGGCACAGCGAGTTGGCCATGGAGCGGGAGAGCAGAACGGCAAGGACCCTGCTCTCCCATCCTGCTCCCTGGGAAGCAGGGATTCGTTTCATGGGGACGTCCTAAGAGCAGGAGAGTTGGGCCTGAAGATGGGCTCTCCATGCCTGGTGAGGGTGTCCTGCTCTGGGGACAAACCGAGAGCTCGGCTTGCTTGGGTTAGACAACGTCAGGCTCCTAGGGAGACCTCCAGGCTGGCCTGGCTGCTCCATTAGCGATCGGCCCGGAGAGCTCGAGGAGTTCTGTCATCTTCCGATGGATCTCAGCATCTCATGGTCAAGAGGAGTCGCTTCATAGCTCGCGGTGTAGAGAAGCAAGTATAGAGGCCAGGAAAGAACTGGAGGTGGATCCCAAGAGATAGGGCTCCGCAGAGCTTCACGTGGGCTGCTAGGCCGGAGGTCTAGGAGCCGGGCGCGCGTCTGTTTGCCGGGCGAACGCCGTGGCGAGACGCTGCTGCGGTTGGCCAACCTCTCCTAGCTGTCTTTGGCTCTTGCTTGGCACAGGGGTCGTGTTCTCCAGGGGCTGCTACGCACAGGAGTGTTGAGTGTCCAACCCTTCTCTCTTCCACCCGTGCATGAACTAGCAGCTTGGTGGTTCAGCAGGGCCTTCACGTGGACGCTGGCCATGGGTTTAATGTCCATTGGGAGCAAGGTGTGGGAAGCCAAGTCCTCAGGAGAAGGCTTGTTGCACCTTGGAGGAATCACAGAATGCTTAAGGTTGGAAGGGACCTCTAGAGATCATCTAGTCCAACCCCGAGAAGCCTAGGGCAGGGTCCAGGAGGCACCATACGAGACGTGGAGCCCCCGTTGCTGCCCGCGGGCCGCGCGTTTAGCAGCACCGGGACAAAACTGGCCGCGGTGCCAGGGACGAGGAGGAGATGGTCACCCCCTCGCTCCTGCCCTGCAGGCCTTGGGCAACAGTTTGCCGCTTTCTGAATTGCGCTGAGCCTTCCGCGTCCCTCCCCGCGCTCCGACAAAGCCGCGCGTGTCCCCCGCATTTGCTGCCTGCAGATGGCTGGGGCTGCACCTGCCTGCAGAGGGGCCGCGACGGCTGTCCCAGCTGTCTCGCTTGCAGCACCGTCCAGGCCCACGTTGTGCTGTCACCAGCTGCCCGGTTCATCAGGCTCCTCCTCGTGCTCAGGCTTCGGAATTAAAAGTAGCTTAAGTCATTTCTGTAAATAAATGTGTTCGTTCCTCGTAGTTAAAGGTAAATCTGTCGCCTGGTTTCTTTAGGAGTAGTGAGCAGGCTGGGATCGAATTGCAGGGATTCCTAGGAGAGCTTTGCCACAAGATGGGTGTTCCAGCAAAAGGGAAGCGTGGCCGGGCTCGTTGCTCCTGGGCACGAGGGTCTTCCAGCACAGGAGCGATGCGGTTTCTCGCGGACCGCGGGGCTGCCCCGGTGCCCTCCGTCCCGGTGGCACCAGGGGAGACCCTGCAGGGACGAGCGACGCAGGGGGAGATGCCAAGAGCCCCGGGGCTCCGGGGCGCCGAGCGAGGGCTGCGCTGGAGCGGGGCCAGGTCCATCCCAGCGCCGCCGAGCCCGCGGCACGGGGTGGGCGCCACGGACCACGCGGGAAGGAAGGCGCGGTTAGGGCAGCCCCTCTTCTGGCTTCCCTCCTGCGAGCGGGGCTGAAGGCCCTGCGTGACGAAGAGGATGGGCAACGGGAAGACTCCTCTCCCTCCTGGACGGCTTCAGCTTCGGCTCCGGCTAATTGGAGTGGATGCCTTGGGAGCTGCTCTCCCGGGATGCGAGGAGGTCGCAGTGTTTCAGCAGGGAACAGAGGAAATGTTCAAAATAGACCTCCGAAATTACCGTTTTGGAGTGCAAAGGGGCCGATGCCACCATCGACAGAAGAGGAACCAGACACTCCCAGAAGTTGGGCTTTTCCTTTCATTAGAAAGGAAAAATAAGTAAGAGTCATCAGGGCTTTCTGCTTAGCTCAAGGCCAACTTTTGCTTTGACTTGTTCTAGTTTTACTTCCCCCCGGTGTTTTGCAGGGAGGCTTTCGCTTGCTTGGGTAACACGCGTCAGCGTTCAGCGGTGCTTTAGCTGGCAAACATGGAATCATCCTATGGAGAGGGTCCTTGGGAGACTCCAGATACCCCCGAAATCAAACTTGGGGGTCAGCAGAGATGGACCCAAGAAGAGGCTTCTAGCAGAGATGGAGTTTGGGTGGTGGAGTTGGGTTCCTGCCCTGCAGCTCCATCCAGCCTGATTCAACCCACTCGTTTCCCACTAGGAATAAAATGGGAATTCAGTGAGGGCTTCCCGGGCGAGCAGCTGGTGCAGCACCTGGGAAGCTCGAGCGCTCTGCTCACATTTCCCTCCCAATAATCATCTTGGCACCAAGTGCTGCAGACCGCTGCCTCCCAGACCCCTTGGTCCGTGTGCGCCGGTTCCTGCAATGAAGTCAAAAGCGCACGAGCCATTTCCAGGCACGTGGATACGGATGGATCCAGGGAAGAGCAGGTTAGGGATGCGCTGAGCACAAGCGGCAGAAGATGCTGAAAGTTGAGATGAGCAGGGCTGTGCCAGCACCCGCAGGGAGCCTGGACCTCCTGGAGAAGGAGGAACGGATGCCGGAGCAGGATGCACCGCTGCATCCCAAGGAGAGAATGAGGAGCAGCTCCAAGACTGAGGATCGTCTGGCTTGCCCAGGGGCTCTCCTTGTCTTTGTCAAAAATGGGATTTAAAACGTCGCTTACATTCCTTAGACTTGGCGTCTGTTGACATGGTGGCCGTTTGCTCCTTGTTCCTGGAGCTCCCGCTGCTCCGAGCTCCACCCGCACCACCCAGCCCTGCAGCAGCTCCAGCCACCCCGGGTCCCACCGGCCTTGAGGGATTTGGCTGGGCAGCCAAAAAAGTTCGAGATTTCAGGTACAACCAGAATGCTGGGCTATTCATAGCACTCCTCAGTCTATATATATATATATATATATGCGTATTTATATAAAATACGGTATTTACAAATTGGCGGAGGCGGCAGCGCTTGCAGGTGAAGCCCCACGAAGGCTTAAACAACAGGAATTTCAGGCTCTTTCCCTGTTCCATCGTGTAGTTATGGGCTGGGGAAGCGCTCGCTTTTCTCCCGGCTTTCGCACTGCCAGGAAGGGCTTTGGCTGCGTTTCCATCATTCAGCCAGAGCTGCCTCGCCGGAAACCTGCAGACACCCAGCCCCAAGGCCCTGCAGGAGGGACAATTTCATGTTTTTCCCCTGATTTTCTGGAAGAGGCTTCCCTGGGCATCCCTTTGGGCAGCAATGCGGGAGGCTCCATTAAGCTCGGCAAGGAGGAAGGTGAGGAAGAGCGCGGTGGAGCAGCTGGGATGCAAAGGGCTCCTCGGCGATGCAGGTGGGCGCTGATGCATCCGAAGGATGCTGTGGGCTGCTGCATCGGAATCCCAATCAAAGGGCCTCCTCCTTGCGTGGCAAAAAAATGCCGCTTAATTCTCACGCTAAATCACAGTCTTCACCTGGCAAGGACCCAGTAACGCTGAGAAGCAAAAATATCTTTGAAAACTGCAATAATTTAGGTAGGTTTTGTGGTGCTGTCTACTCTTGCTTCAGTGGGGCTGCTTGCAAAGGCAGCACGAGAGCCCTGGGAGCAGGAGCTCTCGGAGCAGAAGCCACTGGGGAAAATCGCGCTCGAAACGGTCGGCAAAGCAAGGCCGGAGGGAGGACGTGGGGCACGAAGGGGTTTTGTGGCCGTCGCGTGGCAGCTTTGCGAGCGGCGGCATCCAGAAGCACCGCTTGGAGTTTCCAGGTTGCTCCAGGAGCTGCATCCCGGCTAAAGCTGCGGCTTTTTGGGTGCTGTGGCGACGTCTCCGGCTCTGCTCAGTTACTGCCCAGTCCATCCACGCGGCAGAACCGTTTTCGCTTATCGGAGCAGCCAAAGCAGAATTGGTTTATTGGTGGTAGCAGCACAGAGGGGTTTTGCAGAGGGGCTGCAAAGCCTGGGACAGACTGTTGTCTCCATCCGTGCAAAGAAGATCCTGCTGTCCTGAGAGCCCAGCACGGGTTTTGACCATGTTCTTCCATAAGAGAAGAGGGATTAAAATCCCTAAGGTTCTTCCCTAAGGTTCCTAGGGAGCAAAAGCCGTTTATTTTTAGCCTGGCCAGTAGTTTTTTTCCCTCTCTTTACACATGAACTTTGAAATATTCTTTTTATTTGATTTGCGGAGTGTTGCTGGCGCCGAGCGTTGTGGAGGCCTCCCGTGTTTGACTTCCAAGATCTCCAGTAGCTTAAAGGGAGAGTTCCCAGCGCCGTGGCTCTGTTTGCACAGCACTGAGCGATAGGGACCTCTCTAATATTCCATCGTCCTTTCCTTTTAAGAGCACCCTTGGACATGCCTGGAGTTTAAATGCCTCGAGCACACGTGTGCTGGCCAACTCCTGCCACCAGCGGGCAAAATGAACGTAAAATACCCAAGAAGCAACCTCAATTTTTTGTGCATGACAGTAGCCGTCCGCCCCATGACTGCAAATGGGGAGCTCATTGCTAACTGGGGGGAGCAATGGGGTGGGAGGCCGATTGCTGCCGGAGGCCTCAGTTTTTGCAGAGGAACAGGGCTCCTCCTGGCTCTGCCTTCGCCCGGGAGCGCGTCTCCAGGCGAGGAGGTTTGGAGCAATTCCCGCCGCATGGATGGGAGCCATGAGCTCTGCGTGGTTGGGCAACGGGCAACTGGGTGACTCCTTGGTCACGAAGACGCAGAACGGGTGAGGTTTGGAGATCGCCTGCCCGTGTCCATCCCCTGCTCTGCCCAGCCCCGTGATCTCACCGGGAGGTAAGAGAGGAGCCGTGGAGGTTCCCCTTGGATCTGAGCGCCCCAGGGCTCCCGTGAGCCGTCACCGCGTTGTTCAGGGCGCCGGCGTTGGGTTGAGTTTCCAGAGCAGGAGCAGCATGCGGAGCTTGGGGGACTCTTCCCGCGGCGGCGGCGGTGGCGGCTGACGAACACGAAGGGCAGCGCGGCTCCCTGGCACGTAATTATCACCGTTAGTAACCGTGGCGAAGAGAAACGAGCGCTCCCCGTGCGAGGGCAGTTGATGACGAGGAGCCCCCGGTGACGTCCGTGCAACGGTGGGAAGGTGATTCGCAGCCGGTGTCCTCAAGGGGCTGGCGGGGGGGAGGCCGGGGGCCACCGGCACCCCACAGACCCCCCAGCTCCGAGCACAGGGCCCTGCTGGGCTGTGGGTAGCGGATTTGGCTGCAGGAGCTCTCGGGATGGAGTTCCTTGCCATGGGTGGTTTGGCCTAGAAGGCTTCTCTCCGTCTCACCACCGCAAGAGCCTGGGCTCCGCAGGAAACGCTCCCGAGGCTTGGGGTGGAATTACGGCCATGTGGAAGGATCCACGAGGGAGCAGGACACCTCAACGTCAAGACCCTGGGAGGAGGCTGAAGTCCTCGGGAGCAGAAGGGGCTACGCAAAGAGGCAAGGAATAACACGCTGTCCACGGCCCCGGGAGCTGGGATGAGGAGCCGTGGGCAGGAGCCAACGGAGATGTCCCCAGAGCACCGGGACACCAACGCGCTGCACTAGGTTGGCTGCAGTCCCCGTTATTGGAGGATTTCCAGGAAGAGGCGCATTCCGTGGGTGCTGGGAGCAGCCCTGGCTGCCCCATACGGGTGCAAGAACCTGTTCTTAACGCCCCCAGGGAGGAGACAATATTATTCTGCATACCTATTAGGTGCAGCTTTTTGGTCTCCAGAACTGCTATTAAATCTCAGCACGACAGCATCCCCTGGCTGCCCGCGGCCACGGCCCCGCGCCCGGCACTGCCCCACGGACGAGGACTCCTGCTCCGTCACGGCGAGGGCTGTGCACAAAGGCCTCGTGTGGGGGGATATTTATACATGACACTTTGTGGGCATCTCTCTGCAAAAAAAAAAAAAAGGAAAGAAAATCTATAATTGGCCTCCCTGCACCATTTTTTTTTTATTCTGAAGGACGGAAAGGACAAGTGGTGTGAAAAAATAACCGAGGAACCGCGAGGGAAATGAGCCAGGGGAGCAGCGTGCGAGCGCCCGGCCGTACTGCGGGCGCTGCCTCCGGTGGGTTCTGTGCCGGCGCGGCGCTCGGCGAGGATTTAATGACGTGACGTGGCACGCGGCGCGCAAGGAACCCAGGCCCCTCCGCAGGCAGGAGCCGATCCAAGCTCGGATGCCCCCTGTGAGGTTGGCAAATTGTTCCGGCGCTTCCATCGGAGCTGCATCCGCTTTTCACCCGAGCGAGGAAGCCCAGCCTGGATAGTGGCCCGGCTGGAGCAGATGGCTGGAGATCTCTGTGTCCCTGCTGCTGCTTCTAGGGACAACGATCCCAACGGGACGTCCTGGACACGTTGCGGGAGGTCTTGCTGCGCAGAAGGTTTAATTCCCACTTGATGCCGTGACATGGGAAGTTCAGGAAAGAAAAGGAAATCTCATTCCATCTGTGCAATCAGAGGTGTGCAGGATACACCCAGACGTCCTCGATATCCGAATAAGGAGCTTCCCTTCGGTTCTTTGGATGCAAGCGCTTCGCAAAGCAGGTGTGTCTGGCCCTCGAGGTCTCCTGCCGCCGCTCGCTGGGCGCGCGCCAGGTGAAATACAGACGGAGCATCCCGCACTGGAGCTGAAGCCACGTTGGCTGTTGGCCAAGGTCAACCTTTGGGAGCCGCGTCTGCAGTGCTCAGATCTGGAGATGACTGTCAAAAACAGGGGGACCCTTTGCTGCTCGGCACTTTCTCATTTCTGGGATTTTGGCGTGAGAAGAGGGTGGAATTATATGGAGTCAATGGAAGCCTCGGGGCTCTTCTGCTTTCAGGTCACCAGGAGCAAGAAACACAGTACTGAGCTGGCAGCAGCCGAGAGCCTCCCAGCAGCAGCCGCTTGACGCAAACAGCAGCACGTGCCGGTTCTCCGGCCGGTTCCTGGCAGGGTGACGTCGCTACAGCTGATGCCGGGTGTCCCTCTCGGAGAAGGAGCGGGTTGAGACAGCCCCGCTCTGCATCTCAGTGCAGGTCCGGCTTGCTCTTGGAAGGTTTCTCCTTCCTGGCTCTTCCCAAGCTCCCGGCGCTGCTCCGCGGTGTTTCCTGCTCCTTGGCTTCTCCGGCAGCCGTGCTCCCGGGAGGCAGCGTCCCGGATGCAGCCGGATTCGCTCCGAAGGCCCTCGCGGGGTGGAGATGCCAAAGGCCGAAGCCCAAGGCTACCTGGCGTCTGGTTCCTCTAAGGACTTTGCGTGCCGTGAGGTCACGAGTTGGTCCAAGGCTGGATGCAAATCCTAGCACGGGGAATCTTCCCCTTGCGAACAGTCAGGTGGCTCCAAGCAGCCCTAGCAGGGGGGAACTCACGTGTCTGGGAGCCCTGAGGAGCCCCTGGCTCCCCTCTCCTTGCGCTTTCTGGCTGATCTTAGGATGTCCTAGAGGTCCCCAGGAGGAGGTTGGATCAGCTCAGCCGGAGCCCCGTGAGACCGGCGCAGGCTGAGCAGCTCCCTGCACTGCGGGCGCCCCGACTTGGTCTCGCGGGGCCGGGATTCTTCCGAGATTATAATTATTTCTGTCTGTGAATTATTAATAAAGAGAGGGAAAAAAAAAAAAAAAAAAAATCATTTCATTGCAAATTCCAATTAGAATGGAAACGCAGAAGCAGAGGATGCGCCCTGGAATGCAGATGGTGGGGGATCCAGCTGCGCGTCGGCGCGGCGTCGCAGGGCGGCTCATTATTTGGAGCAAACGTGACCTCCCGCGAGGCTAAAATGGGAAGACGAGACCTAAGGTGCAGGTGACGGCCGAGATGAAGGCGGCCGCCTCCCAGGTCGGCTTGGAGGCAGCAGTTTTTGCTCCGTGCCTTGCAGAGCTCGCGGCCCAGTGAGTCTAAGTTGCCTGTTGAGTGGTAGTTTGGTGATAATCGTTTCGTTTTCCTAATGAGGGAAGCAGTTGCTGTCGGCACGCCCTTGCGCCCGGGTAAAACGGTGCTGCCGGAGGCACCCGCGCAGCTCTGGAAGTGTGAAAAGCTGCAGCGGAAAGGATGAGGATAAATTTATTCTGTGTCCACTGAGAGCAGGACAAGGATAAATGGCCTTAAACTGCAACAAGGAAGACGTGAACATCAGGAGGGACCTGTCCGGGAGTAAGGCTGGCTGAGCCCCAGGTGAGGTTGCCAGAGCGGGTGTGGAGTCCCCAAATGCGATGGGTTTTAAGACCCTTTCTGACGAATGTTCTGGCAAGGAGGGCAGACGTGGCTGGAACAGGGTGCTCAAATTAGGCGCTCGGTGCCAACCTTGGCCCTCTCTCTAATGGGGAGACTGCAAGGTGCCGTGGCAGTCGAGGCCAGGAGCCTCCATGCCCGCGCCGTCAGGAGCTAAGCAGGGAACGGTGTCGGCACCCATGGGAGCGTCGTCCTTCCAGCACCTGAACGGGAGCACCGTCCTCCTCCTCCTCTCCCCGTGCGGCCGGCAAATATCCATGACGGAGCCGTTCGTTACGACCTTGCTCGGGTGCTTGAGGCTCGCGCTTGGAGGCAGGGGAGAGCGGAGGCCCCAAGCTTGGGTGGGCGCCTCCAAAACGGCGCTCGGGGAGGTGCCCACCGGGGCACCCAGCTCTGAGGGCCCTCCCTGGTGACGTGCGGAAGCGCCCACGGCGCGACGGCGCCCAACGGGCCCCGCGCGCGGCTGCAAGCGGCGAGGGGTAACTGCGGGCTGGCCTCAGGGACGTGTTCCAAGGGCCGCGTCGCGGCTCCTCCGCGCTGCGCTTTGCAGCTTCCGTGTCCCTCCCGCGTAGCTGGAGCACCCAGCGGGTCACGGAGCTCCTGGGGGGCCGGCGGCTGTGCTCG